>CM028670.1:103939991-104435615 GCA_016760335.1 Gastrodia elata | reverse complement strand
TTAGTTACTGGAAAATGACATCAATAATAGTATTCGTGGCTAGTTACTGGAAAAATAATATCAATAGTAGCATTTGTAGCTGATTACTGAAAAAATGACATCAATAATAGTATTTGTGGGTTGTTACTGAAAAAATGGCATCAGTAACAGTATTTGTGGATTGTTACTGAAAAAAAAACATCGATAACAACATTCGTGAGTTGTTAATGAAAAAATGACATCAGTAACAACATTCGTGACGGGTTACTAAAAACACGACATCATTAACCTACATTTTTGAGCTAATAACTTTTGCAAGAAATTATTTACTTCGTTTGCGCTTTTACCTTATTATTTTTCCTGCATTTTTATTTCCGCAAATCACATCTCTGTTATTATAAAATGTAATACTTTATTATTTACTGTGGCACTTAAAGTATTCTTTAATTATTGAGAATTTCAATCTTAGTATTATTTTTTTGTACAATACCAGGTCAGGTACTTCTGGGAGAGCTTACACAAAAACTTTAAAAATTTTCACTGGCAGAAGAACTTACGGTGCAACTTTTACTTTTATTTTATTTTACTTTTTCAAAGTTCATCTTATGTTCTAGAAAATGAACTTTGTCAAAAGTTAGATGGTTACATTGTAAAATTTGAAATATTATTAATTGAGAAATATATTTTGGTTTTTATAGTGTTTCTTTTCTTTCAAAATTGCTCAATATGATCCTGCGGTATGTAAGTACCCGATGTCGGGACAGTTCTCGCTGAACCGGTGTCGGGTGAACCGGTGTCGGGTCACCACAGTTAATATCAGAGCTGGATTGAGTACTTCTGGAAGAAAATAATATACATATAAAAATAAGGATATATTCAATCTAAGAAGATTAAAATAATTAAAGATAATAGTATCATGTTCATCATTGTGATTTAAAGAGCGGAAAACGCAAGAATAACATTTTTATTAATCATTTATTTTATAGATGGATCCGAATGACGATATGATCGAATATTTTGAGAACAAGGGGAGTGACGGTGACTCCTCACACTCCGGAATAACTGATCAACTCTTTGACATAGCAAACAAATTATAAATATAAAGTGAGATATTGTAATCATTGTTATTGTGGTGTTGGTATCATTAAGATGTCAGTATAATACATAAGTCATT
This sequence comes from Gastrodia elata, assembly GCA_016760335.1. Taxonomy (NCBI): domain Eukaryota; kingdom Viridiplantae; phylum Streptophyta; class Magnoliopsida; order Asparagales; family Orchidaceae; genus Gastrodia; species Gastrodia elata. Next base: position 104,434,462 of record CM028670.1, on the reverse strand, counting down.
GTGCGTTCGGTTTAAAATAGTTGTAATTAAGTAAATCAGTATTCCCAATAATGTAAGAAGTGAAATATTAAAATATTCGAGAATCCCCATCTTGTCCAATATTGATCAACAATTAGATGTCATAGAATTAGCGCATATCAGGCATTTATTAATTTGTGCATTGCACACATTGACTGTATTCCTCATCGCTAGTATGCTATAGCAGTCATAAGACCTCTATGTAGAGATTCAAAAGAAGGTCGCATTGTTGTTTTCTTCATGTTATCAGACCATCGAATTTTTTTTGGTAACGTAGAATATGGTTATATGAAAGAAGAAAGTCTGTTTCCCACTTATTTGCCAAGTTCAAATGTCTAAGTAGAGCATTGACGAGCACACGTATCACAGAAAACTCCAGGAACGTTAACAATCTAGCTAAATTTCTATAATACAACGCTAGGTGTGAACTTGTTTATGCAAATGTCTCATAATGTACTTTAAAGAATCTGATAGCAGATAACTATCGTGGAAGACTTCTGATCAAACTCGGTTTCATTTTTCACCAAAATATAAAGCCCTGAACAGATGATCAGCCGCTAACGCTATCATGAACTCGAAATAACATATGGACCAACCTCGTCTCCTGTGAAAAGAAGAAATAAAGAGAATTACGGCTAAATTCGAAACTTGAATAAAGTAAAAAAAAAAATAGAGAAGGTACCAAGCAAGACGTTAACGCCAATCTCGTAACGGCGGATGAGCCAGGAGACGCCCTCAACTTGATGGGGCTTCAGGACCCCCGATACCCCCAGCTCGGCGGAATCCAGAAGCAGGCTGTCATTAGACCGTTGATTGCTGGAAAGGACAATCTCAGTCGCTGCTAAGAGCAGCCGGCAATAGTCCATTGAAGCACAAGGTTTCGTCATAGCGTACGCCTTGTGAGCAGCTAAAGATGTCCCGCTTGACTAGTCATATACATATATATATGAAAATGATTTAAAATCTACTTATAACATGAATCATTAAATAATTGTGTTTTAGTTAAGTCTTCCTTGATAATGGAAACAAATGATTTACATAACAGATCATACCTAATGAGATTAAGTTTCGATGTTATTTTCTTGCATAAGCTTAACACTCGAACAATTATTGACACATCCAAAAAATTACAATTTTCACTATGTTTGAAATTTTTTTTTTATTTGGGTCATGATTCTCTTCGTCCATATCATCCTCTCTACATAGCATTAGGTGCAATCCTGCCATCATCCTCCCAAGTACTCGTCAGCACCAGCAAAAATCCTAAATCTTTTCTTATACAATCCCCTATGTTTCAATTTTGACTATTTGGATCGAGCTTTTATGGATAAATGTCCACTTCTCAACAGAGCATTAGATACATACTCTTCCGCTGCTCTCAAGTACTCCTCGAACCCACGCAGCAAGTAAATTGAGATCATGTACATATGTTTCTTACTGGAGAGCAGACAAACACAAATGAAGTAGATTGTGAAGATTGAAATCTCTCTATTTGTAACATAAAAAAATTCTTCAATTTAATTGAAACAAAAATTAAAGCTCTGCAAGTTAGGGGATTTGAAACAAAACACAAGTTGCGAAAAGGATTTGAAATCATTGGGATTTGAACGATCGGATTAAATGTCATTTAACGATATTAGAAGATATATTTAAATATTTTATAGATAAACATAAAATATTTGTAAAATATTTATATTTCTGTTAAATTTGACAACTTTTTGCAATATGCGCAGGCAGCGCAGCTCGCAGCTCATGCTCGAACCGATCGCCCTTCGTGGCTTTGATGCCCCAACTTCAGTTTATTTCACTATCTGAGCATTCAAAGGGACGAAGAAGCTGAGGATCAAATCAAACGAAGATGCTATCAATAAAGCCATTGACGTCTCGCCACTCTCTTTTTATCCAGTCGTCGAAGAATTCACGAGTCCCAAATCCTAACCCTAGACTACCCCCCGCCCAATCCCTCCGGATTCCATCTCTCAGGTCCGTCCCTCCCATCTCCTCCTTCGACGATCCAGAAGCACAAGCTGCTACCTCGGCGAAGACCCGCGTGGACATTCTATCCGAATCCCTCCCTTTCATCCAGCGCTTCCATGGCAAGACCATCGTGGTAAAGTATGGCGGCGCCGCTATGAAATCTTCAGCCCTGCAGTCATCTGTCATTAATGACATCGTCCTCCTCTCCTGCGTTGGCCTACGGCCAGTCCTTGTCCATGGCGGGGGCCCGGAGATCAATTCCTGGCTCCTTCGTCTGGGGGTTCAGCCTGAGTTCCACAACGGCCTCCGCGTCACCGACGCTCTCACCATGGAGGTCGTGGAGATGGTGCTTGTCGGTAAGGTTAATAAGTCTCTTGTTTCTCTTATAAACCTCGCCGGAGGAACGGCCATCGGCCTCTGTGGAAAGGATGCCCGGCTTCTCACTGCTCGGCCTTCACCCGATGCTGCTTCTCTAGGATTCGTCGGTGAGATTGCTCGGGTTGACCCAGCGATTTTGCACCCTATCATCGCCAGCGGCCACATCCCTGTCATTGCCTCCGTGGCTGCGGATGAGAAGGGTCAGGGCTACAATGTGAATGCGGACACAGCCGCAGCTGAGATTGCGGTCGCCATTGGGGCTGAAAAATTGATACTTCTGACGGATGTAGCGGGGATATTGGGGGACCGCAATGATCCTGGGAGCCTTGTTAAAGAAATTGACATTAGTGGGGTGAGAAGATTGGTCGAAGAGGGGAAGGTGGCTGGTGGAATGATCCCTAAGGTAAATTGCTGTGTAAGGTCTCTTGAACAAGGAGTTCGAACTGCAAGTATAGTTGATGGGAGGGTTGCTCATTCGCTACTGCTTGAGATTCTGACGGATGAGGGAGCTGGAACGATGATTTCTTGCTGAGCTTGCTGTTGCAACGGTGCAAGTAAGCGGCTTAAGATTGTTGTGCAAGCAACTATTACGATGTATTCTTTCAGTTTGGCTTCCTATTCTTCGAAGACATTTTAGCATTGATGCCGGGGTCACTGTTTTTGTGCCATTGTTATGATTTTTCGCTCTCTTTTACTTATTTTCTTAAACTATATATATATATATATATATATATATACATATTATAATGCTTTGTAGCCTATGTGTTAAGATTACTATAGATTTGATTGAGTTTATAGATATTGTAATGCTTTGTAGCCTATGTGGATTAAAATCTTTTTTTAACTAAATGTGTTGCATATGTTTAATTATAACGACCCAATGTCGTTACTTAGCAAATTATGTCGAAATTTCAACTCTAACGTCAGGATCTCTGAGAATTTCAAATTAGGACAAACAAAACTACTTTTAGATGAGAATAATTTTTAGATCAAAGTGTCATAGTTTGAGAGAAATTCGGATAATGGAAACTCTTTCTTTATTTTTTTGAATTTTTTAAATTTAATAAATTAAAAATATTAAATACGTGTCTGAATTCATCGATTTTCATATTATTATGTTGAGTATATTATTTAAAGGTTGCTCGAGAAGTTTCATTAATTTTTGAGTAATTATTTTAATTTTCCTTAAATTCTTCTTCCCCGCGACCGGCTCTGTGTAGAGCCTGGCGCGGAACCTTTCGCGCCAGAGAAGGCCCCCTGCGTCGTTTTGGTGCAAGATGGTCGGCACCTGGCCCTCTACTTAAACCCCTCCCCTCTCTTCTTTCTTCCCCACAAGCCCCTTTAGCCTCCAGCCTCCTCTCCCTCAGCTCCCTGCCCAGCCACCCTGCCAGTCAGCAGCAGCCTCCTCTCCCCGCCCACAGCAGCAACCGGCCACCCAGCAGCCAACTCCCTCTCGCAGCCCTTCCTCAGCAGGCCAACAGCCAGCCAGCAGTCGTCTGACCACCCCACCCCCCCGGCCACCCCCTTCAGCCGTCCGGCCTCCCTCAATATTTTGGTAACACTATCCTATGTAAGAGGAAAGGAAAAGGAGGAATAAAATGAGGGAAAATTTTGCTTGTTTTCTTTATTTCTTTATTCTTTTTATTCTATTTACATATACTTAATAAATCACTATTATAAAATTAATAAATTAGTCATTTACAATATTATTATTCTCATTAATTAATAAAAAGAACAATATAAATGTTATTAAATAATTATTATTTTTATACTGTTAAATTTCAATTCAGGCATTTTTACAGTCATTTTTGTATTGTTTTTCTTTTATTCATATATTATTATTATTATTTGAAATAATAATAATAATAATATTATATTAAATATAATTGCTATCCTCAATGACTTGAAAATGCTGTCTTCTATCAAGAGAGAGAATGAATAAAAGATATAATAGAAATGAATAAAGTAAAAAAAATCTTTAAAAATATATCATATCTCTAAATAGCTAATTTAAAATATCAAAATCTAAATGCTGATTCAATCGAACTGTCGCATATTTGAACTTAAAGAAAAAGGTACCCAGTATATGACATGTATTATTTTTTGCACTTTAATGCTGCTTAGTTTTGCTTTGAGCCAAATTTATATTGAAGCTTGGTTGGTTGTTCGGAACCAACATTCCTTTTATAACGTGGTTGCTACTGAAAAAATGACATCAATAACTGTAATGACCCAAGGTCATTTATAAGGAAAATGATAATTTCCCACAATATTGAATTTCATTAATCTCCTGTAGAATTCAATTTTTTGTTAAAACTCCTGCTAAATTTCAGTTTTCAGTTATAATTTTTGATTTATGAAGTTTTCAAACTCAATTAATGCTGAATAATATATGTCATTAGCCCATACTTAAATTAGTAAAGCATAAATTACCTTGTTAAGATTACCTCATTAAGACCCATTTTTAAGGTAAGAATTGACTGACATTTTAGAGACTGTTAAGCACTTAAGTCTACGGCACTATTAGGAAGGTATGTAGAGAGTAATAAATCTAATTACGCATAACTCGCCGGCTATCCTTTTAGAAACCGTCGACGCCAATTAAGCTATTCCTATTTAATCCAACGTACGCCGCTACTTCTTCTCCACTCGAACATTTCTTGCTATCGACCCTCGCTCTCCTTCTCAGCCGACCGAACCCTCGATCCAACCCGCCGACGGAGACGAAGACCCGTTCGACACCGAAGCCAAAGGTGAAGACGATCGCAGACCCGTTCGACGTTGAAGACGAACACAGACTCGCTCCTTCAGCTTGACTCTTCCCCCGCCTGACGCAACGATCGACGAAAGCGGTCCTTGCAGCCAGCGACGAAAGCCGGCAGAGGTAGGGGCGGACCTTGTCATTGACGTCTCAACGCACTTCATCAGAGTTCCGCACGATCCTTCTTCTCCTTTCCGTGCGACTTCCTTCTCTGCTCAATCCCTCTCTGCGCTCGGCAGAGAAGCACGATCCTTCTCTTTTCCGCACGATTTTCGTTTCAGCACTCGAGTACGAAATTCCTTTTAAATCTTGCTATTAAAATCCTTAGTAGTAACTTAGGATTTAATTTATTTATGTAACAACTTAGTATGATGGAATTGAGTATTGTTAAATGATGGGATTAATCATAAAATGTCTAGACTCTACTAATGAACTAAATTGTTAGTAAAATATCATGTTCCGACTATTTGAAATAATTAGCATGTACAGGATATTATTCTTGAAACCTATTATTAGAAATATGGAATGATTGTTGTATGTCTATATTAGTTCCTAATGATCTATGCTCTGAAAGTTTGCGTCTAAACCTAAATTGAGTTGTACAAAAATATTTATGCTTAGTCTACCTACACTTTAGAACTCTTAAGTGAATTTTATTATAATGAGATTTAAACCAATCACTTGATAAACTTACCTTACTATATTTAGGACTTAACTGATTTATATTGATTACTTGTTTCTATTTCTATTTGCATGATTTAATACTTAATTTGCATCTCTTATCAATAATAAAAATACCAGTCTTCTTTAATTTGTTTGAGTAAGAGATGTATGCATAGATTAACCAAAGTAGAGCACGGTATTGAAATGCTACATAAGGCCTTCTATACATGAACTTATAAACAGCATGACTATGATTAATTAGCCTCTAAAATTATATTCACTTCAATGCACAAATGTTATGTAATAGATATTATTATGAAAGGATATTTTTCACATTGACATATGAATAGTTTTCATCATATTTTGCAAGTAAGGTGTTTAGATTATAATGTAAGTGCTCCAAATTGTATTATTTTATTTCAAGAAGGAAATGCCTTGTAGTCCTGCACTAGTATTGCTAAGCTTGCTATCTTGCTAATGAAAGTTAAAAGAACTTAGAATCAATGTTGTGCATAATTAAGATTCATATCAAGAGGGATGGGGAGGATATAAAAACAAACGGTTAGGATATGTAGTATACCGAGTAAATATGATGTGTTAAAACACAAAACATTACTTTCAAAGTTTAATAGAATTTTAATTATAACTTTTGCAGATACATCAAAATTGTGAGTGAATCGTCTTGAATAAGTCAAACACAAAAGGTACACTGGATATTATTTTTATGCTTTTTACTATTCTTTGCTGTTTAAGCATCGTTTTGAGCCTGTTTTGTGTTGCTACTTAATACGTTATTTTTACTACTAATGATGTAAGAGAAATAAAATGATGTTTATGTATCTTGTGAATGTTGCAAAAGGGTTCCGAAACAGAGCATGAATATGTTAGGGACGGGGCTAGTTCTCGGGAGTTATAAGGGTGCCATTTGGAACCTTTGGGGGGCCCAGGTGAAGGTTATGCTTAAATGCATATGAACTCAGCCTCATGATTCTGACTTTGTCCATCAGAACTGCTATCATTGCTTCATAATATTATAGACATAAACATAAACATGAATTTTATGCGATTACTACTACTTGCTTTTTCATTTGAAAATTTGGCATGTGACAAAGGACATTTATTTTGCAGGAGACATGATCATCTTTTATTTGCAATAAACTGTATTTTCCTGCAATTATTATCATATTTGCCTTCCGCTTTTGCTTAAAGTATATTTTTAATATTCTTTGTATTTAGAATGTGCACTAAGGCATTAGTTTTATAATACCATATCAGATACAACTGGAGGAGGCTGATATAGTTTAAAGTCATGGCGCGAGAAATTAACGAATTCTAATTGCCCCTTCAAGGGATAATTATTTTCTGTATAATGAAAATTATGTAATAAATTTTGGATATTATTTATTTTAAATTGAAGGAATGTTATTTTTTATACTTAAATGATTATAGATGTGTTTAATTGGTATTTTACCTAATTGCCAATATGATCCTGCAGAAAGATGCATCCGATGTTAGATTAGTTGTTACCAACCTAACATGTGTCATCACAGTAACTTTCGTGGGTTACTGAAAAAATGACATCAGTAACATTCGTGGGTTACTAAAAAAATGACATCAGCAACATTCGTGGGTTACTGGAAAAATGACATCAGCAACATTCGTGGGTTACTGGAAAAATGACATCAGCAACATTCGTGAGTTGCTAGAAAATTGACATTAGCAATATTTGTGGGTTACTGAAAGAATGACATCAGTAACATTCGTGATGGTTACTGGAAAAAATAATATCAGTAGCCTACATTTTGTGATAATACTGTTCGCAAGAAGTTGATTATTCATTTTGCGTTATTACCTTGTTTTTCTTGCATGTTTATTACACTCTTATTTCCGCTGATCGCGTCTCTGCTTTTATAAAATTGTAATATTTTATTGTTTACTGCGGTACTTAGAGTATTCTCTAATTATTAGGAATTCCAATCATAGTATTATTTTCTTTACAATACCAAATCAGATGCTTCTGGGAGAATTCAAACAAGAACCCTAATTTATACATTTTTCAAATTTGCTGATGAATTTGCGACGCTACTTTACTTCTGCTTTTATTTTTATTTTCGTTTTGTTTTAGTTCATCCCTGATGAATTTTGTAAGAGGAATGTTGGAGATCTTTGTAATATGAAATTTATAATAAATGAGAATTATCTTTTAGCTTTTATATGTGTTCATTTTCTTTCAAATTGCTCACTATGATCCTGCGGTGAGTACTCGATGTCGGTACAATTCTCGCTGAACCGACATCGGGGCATCACATTAATAGCATGATAAAGGCATAATAATTTCATGCCAAAAATGAAGCAACTTTGTTTAGCCACTTTCAATATTTTCAAGTGATAGGTGACCGCTCATCCACACTGCAATTAATGCATCATTTGTATATCTGAACAGCTTCTCTTCTTGTATTACTTGACGTAATGATGTTTGCTATTTGAGAATCAACATAAATAGAAGACTGCCAAAAAAGAAAATTGTTGGCATGTTATTGATAAAGTGCATGCTAAAATTAATACGTTGGCCTATCGCTTTCTTTCGCTTGCTAGAAGACTTTGATAAAAAATGTCCGTTTTATCAACTATACCAGTTTATTCAATGCTGATGTCCCCTATTATCTATCTGGCCTTGTCAAAATCATGCAAATTATCTAAAGTTCCAATTGAGAATGCAGCATCCATAACAAAAATCATTACATCAAATGGGTTGTGGATACAAAAGTTTTGTTGTGCAGTACACTTATAACTTTATTATCAAGTCGGATATTCTTGTGAAAGCTATAGAGAACAAATATAATGCAAGGTCCAAAACTTTCGAACTTAAACTTGTGACTCAGCTATGTGAAGAACCTTGTTCAAGAGTTAGTCCATTATTCAGAAGATTTCGAGCTGATTAGTTGGGGGCAGTCAACATATTTCGGCCCTCGGTAATAATTGGATTGGTATAGGAGATATACTTCACATTCCCTCTCTCTCTCTCAGATGTATGAAACCTGGAGCATATGCAGCCGTGAACTTCATTTTGCCAGCTGGAACCTAGGATCGAGAAGCACCTCGGGCTAGGCAAGGTGAACTTGGGATGCTTCACATTATCAACAGTGTCCTAATACATTCAAATTAAATGAGTCGGATTCAATGGAAGATATGTATAATGCCTTGAGCATCTCTAATTGCCTCCGCAACAAGGAGTTTGAAACCATGGGCAAACTGTGGCCTATGGCATCTGTAGGTGGGCCCGTGCCAGACTTGCTTTGTTTGGCGATTGATTGAATATGTTACACCAACTAATCATTAAATTGTACATTTGAGGGCTTTCTACCTTTCTGAATTGCATTTGGGGTTGTAAGGAAGTTGAAGATAGATTTCATGTTACCTCAAGATGTAGCTACACTAAGGCCATTTGCAACACGTTGACTAGTTGAGGCTTTTTCATTCTTAAATATTCTAGTTGGGAACATTTCCTTAGCTTGTATTGCTTGAGGCCAAGGCATCGAGCAGGGAGCCAATTACATGCTTATATTATGTATCAATATTGGAGAAGCAAACTTGCAAAGAAACATGATCTAGCCTCCCTAAATCCGACGATTTGTGCGAGTTCCATTCTCGTGATGGCTATCAACATTGATCTTATCCACTCAGGGAGGCCCCTAAGATTCTTAGGCTCTTCGAGGCCCTTCTTTCTCGGTGATTGTTAGTGTCCTTCCCCCTCCCAGGCGGCTTAATATCAAAACATTGATGACTCTTTTTTGTACGAGTAGGAAACTTATGGTGGCCTCATTTTTTGTGATAATCAGGCGAGCATGTGGTGCTTGGGAAGCCCTTTTTTGCCCACTCTTTTTTTAAGGGTGAGATACAAAACTTTTCTCATTCGTCCAATGACTCGCAAGTGGATGGGAGAGCTTGACAACATCACTATCATTGAGAGTGATTATATTATTGCTATTACACTGATCCAATGAGCTTGTGAGCGGTTTAATTAGAAGAGAGCGAGGACATGCAGGATGCCATATTTTAATTTAAGGTATATACTAAAAATTTATATTTGTACATATGATCTATGATTGTATCTATTTCGCAATGTTTTATACATTTTTGTCTGCGGTATGAACTTTTTATTCTTGGGAGGAGATGCTATTGCCGGCATGTCTTAGGTATTCTTCGTGAGGATATCAGGTTGATACTTTGTAGGACTTCTTGTATATTGCTTATCTTTCTTGTTCATATAAATGATATTTTAGGCTTTTGCCAATGGTTCACTAAAAGTGCACAATTGGTACCACCATAAAGGGTTTTGAGGGCTAGGCAGTTCCAATATTAGTGCGGTGGTCTTTATTTATTAATTTTTGGAAAGTTGACTTTTTAGCTCCTCATTAGAATAGCTAGTTGGTCTTTGTTAGCTTATGTAGTGGTGCATCAATGATTGAAAAGTTCAATTGAAATTTCTCACATACAAGAAGTCTTTGTTGAAACTACATGTCTCAGTTGTGTTACTTAGCCAGGTTACGTCGTTAGGGCCAATGTAAGTTACCTTAATTTTGGTGAGATTTGTTTGGATTTTTCTTTCACCTTATCCCTAGTAGAGAAGTACTTTTTGATGGAGGCGAAGAAGTTACGCAGACGGGAGAAAATAAACTTTAGGTATTGCGTGTATTTGATAGCTGTCAAGACATGCATATATAGAGCATGGATGAGGGAACAAAAAAAGAATGTTGTTAGAGAGGCATTTTAGTAGATGCAGAGGCAGTTATCACTCCCTCGCAAGCTCGTCGCGGAGAGTGGGAAGGCAAGGAACTTGTTGGTGATGCGTTAGTGGGCTGCTGCTGGTAGAGGCTTTGTCAGGATGTCGACGAGTTGTTCGGTTGTTGGAGTATGTTGAACTGTGAGTTTCTTGAACTTGACCCAATCCAAAATGGTAGTCGACTTTGACTTGCTTCATACAAGTATGGAGGATGGGTTTGCTGGTGAGGAACGTTGAATTTAGATTATCACAGAAGATGGTTGGAGGATGAGCCACGATAAAGTCGAGCTTAGAAAGAATGGAAACAAGCCACATAACTTCATTAGCCAGATTGGCAATGACTTTGCATTCTCCTTTTGTGCTGGATCGCACTATAGTTTACTGTTTTTTTGAAGACCATGAGATAAGGTTATGTGATAGCCATAATAATTAAGATATCTTACAAATAAAAATCAAGATTTTGAGCTAGTTCAAATTTGGGTCAAACCAAATATACCATTAGATAGAATATATTTTTGTGATCATAATGTCTAGATTTAGAGCAATCTGGATAACGAATACTATTGAATTAATTTTTGAATATTTAAAATTCAAAAAATTAAGAAAATTGAATACAAGTATAAATGTAGTGATTTTGGTGTCTTTAAGAGTATTATGAAAAGGCTATACAAAAAGTTTCATCAAATTTGGAGCTCTGCATTAATCGTAATTAATTTTTGAATTTTTAATATTATAAATTAATATAAAATAAAATATAGCTCCAAACTAAGAAATTTTAGTGAGGGTGTGTTCGTCTTATCGAGATACATATCTGGGTCAAGTTTCGTTAATTTTGGAGTTCAAACGACGGAAAAATGTGAAAGATATAATTGAAATAATTTATTTCAAATTATTTTTTTCTATCCTATTCTCCCCCTCCCCCGTGCGCATGCACCTCCCCTCATCCTTGTGCCCTAGGGCAAGCCTCGGACGGCGACAAGCGCCGCTCCAGCGGCAGGCTCCACGGCCGACCGGCATGGTCGAGTCCCCCCCATTCTCTTCCTATAAAACACCCTTGCACCTCCCCTTTTTCCTCACACAGCTGACCACCTCCTTCTCTAGCCTTGCCAGCCTCGACGACCACCTCACTTTCCCTTGCCAGAGCTCTGGCGTCAGCGAAGCCCCCCTCCCCCTCTTCAGCCATCGGTGAGTGTGTGAGAGAGGGAGAGATTTTTTTTATTTTTTTTATGTTTTATTAATAATGCTTATAACTAGAAATTATTATTATTGTTATTATTATTATGATTATTATTATTATTTATTAATGATAATATCCCTTCTTTTTTCTTCTTCTTTGTCTTCTTTTTCTTTTTCTTTTTTCCTTTCTATTGTTGTCCCTCCTATCGTCCCTCGTCCTCGTCCTCGTCCTCCTCCTCCTCGTCCTCCTCTCCTCCGCCTCCTCCTCTCGTCCTTCCTTCCCCCCTTCTGTCCCTGTCCTTCTTCTTTTTGCTCTCCTCGTCCTCGTCCTATCCTCCTCGTCCTCCTCGTCCTCCTCCTCCTCCCCGTCCTCTCTTTCCGCCCCTTCTGTCCTGCCTTTTGCTGATCTTTATTATTGTAGTTTGAGCAAATTTTTTTTTTTTTGTTGATTCCCGCTTCATTGAATATTATTATTTTTTCTCCTCATGATGTTCGGATATATTTCTTACTGAACTTATATGTACTCCTATCTGAATTGGTAAAAATATTTTTCAAAAATTGAGAACGTAAAAGAGATACTACAACCGAAACGTCAGCAAAGAAGTGAGACGATGCCCAAAATTAAATTTTGATTTTTTTATATAAAATTTTAGGATCCATGTTTTAGAATATATATATATATATATATATATATTATCTCGGTTCTGTAAATGATGAATTTTGTTCAATAAATAAAATTGTAATTTATTTTTGTTTAATTGAAAATTATTGCTTGGAAATTCTCGACCTTGATCTACAGACGTCACAGGTTCTGACCTAAGAAATGTAGTAGCTCTAAGTAGACTTTCTATCACTTATGTTGTCGGTCCAGACGACATCACAGTGGGCTAAGATGGTAAGATGTTGAAGAGGTTAGAGGCAAATACCAGCTGTGGCAATGCTGCAAAGGTACCAAATAATGCATTTAACGGCTTGCTAGTTGCTGGTGGATGGTTGGTGCATTGCCTGACAAGCTTTGCTTACAATGAAGGTAATGTTTGGGCGGTTATGTTGTAGGTATTGTAGAGCACCAACTGTGCTGCGGAAAAGAGTAGAATACAAAAGGCTTCAGTGGGAGTATTGTTGTAGTGGCTTTGTACAGCCAATCGGTGTGGGACTGGGTTAGAGTGTTGTAGGCCCATATTTTGTAGAATACCGTGAACATAATGTGTTTGGGACAGCACTAATTGATCGATAATGCGGTTGATGTTGATTTTGAGGAAATGGTGAGTGAATCCGATGTTTTTGAGAGAGAAGTTTTCGGTGAGGTAGACAATCAGCTTTTGTAAAAGAGAGTCATCGTTGCCTGTGAGGAGCATGTCGTCGACATAGACAAAAAATACCAAAATGTCAGCACCATGTTATTCATAAACATAGATGTATCGTTTACCGTATTGCGAAACCCAAACGATTCAAGTGCCATAGATAATTTGTGGTGCCAAGCTGTTGGAGACTATTTAAGGCCATAGAGATGACACACTTGGTCCGGATGTGTGACTGAAACGAAGCCAAGGGGCTGTCTCATGAAGATAGCATCATTCAAATAACCATTTAGAAATGCGTCGCCGAAACCCAGTTGACTGATTTGCCACTTGAAGGTAAGGACAAGAGCAAGAACCAATTGAATGGTGATTGATTTGACTATGGGGCTAAATGTTTCTAAGTAATCGATGCTCTCTTTTTGAGTGAAGCTACGAGCAACCAAACAGACTTTATGTCTAGCTCTGGAACCATCACTGTTGCATTTGCATTTGAAGAGCCATTTGCAGCCTACAATGTTGGTGTTGAATGGCCAAGGAACCAAAGTCGAGGTGCTATTTTTCTGAAGGACTGAGAGCTCATCATTCATAGCTTGAACTCAATGCGGATTTTTTAGAGCTTGACGGCATGTCGATGGAGCTGACGGGGAATAAGTGGCAATTGTTGTGTAAACTTTGGGTTTCAAACTGTCGGTTTTAGACTGTGTGATTATTGGATGGGTGCTATGAACCGGTTTAGGTGGCCGCATGGGAATAGGGAAGTCAGTTGTGGAGGTAGTAGTGGTTGTAGAAGGATTGTCTGGAGAAGATGATATGGTAGTGTCGGCATTGCAAGGAGCAGGGGATGTGTGGGGGAAGTAGGTGTAGCTGACTGGTGGGTGTTGCCAATAGAGATGGTGGGATCCCTGTTGAGGGTCGGAACCATGATACGGGTTCTAGAGCTGCGGGCTGTTGGTCGATTGATTGGAATGAGAATGTTGTTGTATGGGAATTCATTTTCATGAAAGGTAACATGCCAGGAGATGTAAAACTTGTGGGAGGCAAGATGATAGCATATGTATGCCTTGTGCTATCCACTATATCCAAGGAAAACACATGGTGTGGATTGAGGTGCCAATTTATTTACTGCGTACAGTTTCAACCATGGAAAACATAGACACCCAACACTTTAAAGAAATGATAATTAGGTGGGTGATGAAATAAGTGTTCATATGGGGATTTATGAGGTAACCTAGAGCAGGATAAACAATTAATGAAATGTAATTGTTTGGAAAGCATGAGTTCAAAAGGTTTAGGGAAGGTTGGCATGTAAGAGTAGATCACGACCAATTTCAACAATGTGGCGGTGTTTTCGTTCAGCTTTGTCGTTTTATTCGGGTGTATATGGAGTTGAAAAACAATGTTGAATGCCAAAGTAGCAAGTGTAGGGGTAAATTTTTTACTTGCCCCCCACCATTAGATTGAAACATCACAATTCTAGAAGAGAGGCTATTTTCAACCATATTTTTGAAAGACAAAAAAACACTAAGAGCATCAAATTTTTTATAAAGAGGATACGTCCAAGTAAAATTTGAAAAGTCATCGACAAAACAGTGATTCAATGGGGGCAGGCCTCCAAATATCAGAAACAATAAGATGTAGAGGCGTAATAGAACAAGTATCAGTAGTCGGTAAATGTAAACGATGTTGCTTGGACATGTGACATGCAACCCGAGTGGAGAGAGACTTCAGTATTATTTGCAAGGATTTGACAAGTTGTTGAAGTTTGTCGAGGTCGGGATGACTGAGACGTCGATGCCAAAGGTCGGTAGACTCCATATGGTTGATGTGGGAAGATGGGCTAGGAGGAATCAAGAGAGTGTTGAGGCCAATAATGAGCATTCCCTGATGGAGTTCTTGTTTCGTATGAATATCTTTGACAATACAAAATGAAGGGTGAAATTCAATATATACAATATTGTTGTGTAAAATGTTTGATTGAGATAAGCTTCTTTGAAATAGTAGGAACATGAAGGACATGGTTTAGTCTAAATTCATGCAGAAGAGATGAGAGAAAAAGTGAACCTATGTTTTGTATAGCCAGGCCACTGCCATTGCCTACCTGCAGACTCTTTATTGCCAGAATATGGATGCAGGTTTTGTAGATTGGTGGGCGAGGATTGAACATGATGTGTGGCTTTGAAATCAAAGAACCACGGATCGGTTGTTAACACAAAATGAGAGGAAGGGCTGCTAAGTGATTTGGTGATCTGCTCAGCTGGGTATTAGGAAAATTTATGTCTAAGTAATTGACAGTGGAGTGACCAAATTTATTACAATGTTGGCTCTACCACGGAATGGGTTAGAACCGTAGAATTAATTTGAGGATATGGGTTCAACATGTGATGTATTAGCAAGGACAGGGACAGGGAGAGTTTTAGTGGAGCTTTCGGTGTACATAAGTGTGTGGTTGAGGAGAATGTCGGTGAGTTCATCTAGCTTGATCTGAGTAATCTGAGTTGTATGGCTGCAGTTATTGAAGAAAATTCAATTCCCAAACTTGTAAGGATACTGAGAATGAGTTGTTATTTTGTCACAGGGAATCCTGTGATTGTGAGCTGATGCACAAGGTTCTTGGCTTGCTGTATGAAGTCGTCCATCTTCATTGTTCCCTTTTTAAGCTCCACAGTTGCAGTTCTAGCTGTTGGAGACAAACTTGGGACGATGAGGCGTATATGGTTGTGAGTGAAGACCACATGGAGGCCGCAATTTCACAGGAGATTACTTGGGCAAAGGCTTTTTTAGACAGAGATGATATCAACCGGCTCAAGATCAGCTGATCTCGTTTGTACCACGCAATAGCATCGAGATCGGATTGATCTGACGGAGGAGAGCTCGATCCATCCACGTACGGCATTAGGCCGTGCAAATAGAAAATCGGTAGAAATTGGGATCGCTAGAGGGTGTAGTTGGTACCTTCAAGCTTTACATGAAGCAGATGGTGGATAGTGGCTATGGTAGAGATGAAGGAGTCAGCGAGGGTGGATGACTACGATCGGTGAGTTGTTGACGCTGAAGAGTGCGAGGATGAATTCGTAGCCATCATGTGAGGGATCTAGATCTAGATTAGCGAGATTAGAAAGACGAACAGGGATCTGGATTTGTATCGCTGGCATCGCTCGTCTCTGATACTATGTTGGAGGCAGAGAAGTTAAGCAGGACAGAGAAATGAAACTTTAGGTATTGTGTATATTTGATAATAGTCAAGACACACATATATAGAGCGTGGATGAGGGAACAAAAAAAATAATGGTGCTAGAGGGAAATTTTAGTAAATGCAGAGGTTGTTATCACTTTCTCTCAGAATTCACTCTTCGTAGAGTAGAGTTATAATGTGTTTTATCAATGCAACACGAACTCTTCCTTTAAATGCTTGGTTGGGCCTCTATTATTGGGGGATGCATTAGGTTGTCCATGTATACTCGCACAAAGTCGTTGAGTTGTGCTCTTAGTATTATTTTTTCAGCCTCATTAATGTGGTTGGAGTATTAGAGAGCCCAAATGTCATGATGAGCCATTTGTACAATAATTGTTAAGTGTTGATAGTTGTTTTCTGGTTATTCTTGATATTTTCATTAAAACCTAACTTTATCTTAATTTCAAGTGTAGCTTGGAGAAGACTTTGGGATGACTTAAGTTAACTCCTTAGGTTATCGATCCTTTGCAGGAGAGAATACTAATTCTTAACTGTGTTTCTGTTTAGTGCTCAATAGTCGTTGTATATCTTCCATCCATAATCTCTTTTGGAACTTTGGCAATGGGTGAGCCACAGTGATGCACTTAGTTGAATAAACCCTCACTTCTTCTATAGCTCAGAGACTGTTTTTTGATTTTCTTTGTTTTTTTGCTCATTCTTGAGGTGGGTACACTTGAGTGCACGTAGAACTTGATATCATATTCATTAGCTACGATGGTTTTCTAGATCTTCAAGTTCCTGGACTTACTCTTTGGTATTTTACGGTCAATGCTTTAGTGGTCAAACTTGCTTCCCTAAACAAGATTGTGTCGGCTTGCTTTCTATCTATATTAATGAGTGATTCTGCATGGCTTCTCGAAACTTTGGCGGAACTATTGTTTTGGCAGGCATTGAATTATTCGCTTAATTTTCTATAGGAGCTATCAACTCTGCTAGCATATTGGCTGGGCTCAGTAGAGATTGTATTTATTTCATTCATTGATTTGCTTAGTAATATTGCCTCTCGAGATCTTTGTTGGGCTTTTGGAAATTATGTTATCTTTTATGCCACATCAAATTAATGATTACTACATATTGTTACATTGATTTTAGATGGTAAATAATCATTTCTTACTTTGAATTTTTCTTTTGAAGTGTGGTTAAGAGCATGCTTCGATTCACTTTGAAGTTTAGTGATGGCTTTGCCAATCGCATCTATAAAAGTAACTATTTTGCAAAGTGCCTTTTGTAACGCTATGCACACATTGCCAAGTGCAGTTCTCTATTGTGATTGGGTGGGTTAGGTAGTTAACAATAAATACTTTGTTTTATTGAATGATTGACAAAGAAATTCAAGCATATAATAAAAACAAAGTCTTGTGATCTTTTTCAACGATGATATTATATTTGCCAAATTATGAGTTTTGTATCTACATAAGTATCTCAAAATATTCCTATGTGAAATAAGTTTTATGACACTATTAAAGAAACCTCAAGATTAGAGACCAGTCAAGATCGTTGTTATTTTTGAATGTTTGGTTTATAAACATGTGCTTTGCATTGTGCACTAAAGCGAAAAAAAAAAAACTTGTTGTGCATTGCACTTTGAGAATACTAATTTTTGCTTGATAACTCTTTCTCTTTTAGCAAACACGAGCAACAAAAGTTGGTGTTTTGAGCTGCTATTTAGTTGATGTCGTCTGAGTCATTCATTGCAAGCATGACTTCGTTCCCTTTGATCTCCTAAGATTTAGCTCAGGGTGTAGCTTTCAGCACTTCTTTGTGTGGTTTGCAATCTTATCATGGCAATAGTGGAATCTTGTTAAGGATAGCTGTTGGCTTGGCTTCTGGTCTCTCGATTTTAGATTGTTTTGCCTGTTTGGCATCTTACCAATGATTCTCTTCTGAAGGCTTCACTGCCTTGCTTTTTTCAGTGCGCATAGCATTAGTGCTAGTCTATCCAAGAAGTTTGCTCTGGATTAAGGCTAATTGAGCTAAGATATTATGCAGTTCAGCTGCATATTTTGTCAGAATTGTGACATCATCTAGGGCAACAGCTATGATATTGGCGTGCCAATGAAAACTAGTAGTATAGTCTTGTGGCGACTGATCTCTCGTTGATGAAATTTATACCACTTATTCTATTACTCATTTTATGAATCAATTTCCATATGATCCACTGTATGGATCAATTTCCCTCTGCTCAAGCTTCACTTGATTACACATTCGATTCTTTTTTCCTTGGGTTCCTATTTTGGTAAGCCACTCAAAGTGGACTATGCTACGACCAACCTTAGTCGGTCCTCGGTGGTGTGTGTTCTGGTTGAGATTGATCTCACTAAAACATTTGAGCCAAAGATATGAATTGCGAATGAAGAACAATAATCTTCAAAATGTGATACTCGAAAATTTGCTATGTATTATCATTCTTGTAAACTATAGGTCATGATATTGCAAATTGTTATAGTTTCATCCCCATCTCAAAGATTTGGATAAGCCGGGGAAGCCCTCCGGACAGTTTGGTACGCATAGAAACAAGCGGCTTTTGTTGTTCAATGGTGGCCCAAAGCGGGTTAGCTGACCATCCAATAAAAGAGGATGCTCACCTTCAATCGGATGAGTATCTGCGGTTCCACTTTTATCGGTAGATGGAGGCAGGGTTCCCCAGTCAAGGTCAATGTTGCTCTTTATCATAATAAGGACAATCCCGTACCTGATTTCAGATGGTGGTCGCTGATTGTGCCGAAAGAAATGGCGTGTGTCGATATTTTCTTGGGGAGTTCTATGTGGATGGAATGCAATCCGAGCCATTCTTACAAATTGTGGCAAGTTGTGGAACCGGCTTGATGGTGTGGTGGTTGTCGAAGACTAGACCATACGCGGAGGTTCCAATGTTTCATTGAAAGTAATGATAGTATTAATGAGATTGATGTTTTGAAGTGGGTGGAATCCTAGCGGAGGTTTTGAATATGTTGAACAATGCTTCTTCCTCCAATTGTGCCGAGGAAAGTAATGAGAATTTATTGGGCTATAAGATTTCCTCATGTTAGCTTTTAGTGTGTGTGTATGGCAGCTCAAGAAGTTTTGACGATGAGCTGCGGGTGAGAATGGCCCGCTCTTCTTTGATTATGAGGAGCATTCCCATAATGTTTAGGTTGTTGACGGCATCCTTCTCGAATATGCTTCAGCAATGAATTGATGAAATATCAATAGTTCTGAGTAAACGGAATACGTTGGAGATAGTTTCGTCCCATGATGTGGATGTTCCCTCATCACCTTTGACAGTCCCGCGTGGGGAGGGGGCTCTCTATGGAGATATTGAAGGGGGAAACGACTCTCAACCCACACGCCGCAGAACCTTCCCTAATACTTATGTCGGGAAATACTTCTGAAGAAGTGCTTTTTAATTTTGACACAAATGAAGATATAACGAAATCGTAAAACAAATTTGACCATATTGAAACATTCATAAGTAAAAAAGGAAAAAAAAAAAAAAAGAAAATGAAGAACCCTCAAATAGAAAACAAGATTTAACCTCAGAAAAAGAAACAATCATTTTGATCAGATTGGTCTCACTAGCTTGAAGATACCTCATCTTCCTTGGTTTTTTTTCATTTCTAAGATCTTATTTTGAGAATCTCTTATGGATGATTTGACGATTGTTAGACTTTTATTCTTTTTTTCCTTTTTTATAGCTTATTTTATTCAATTTTATTTTTGTGTATTTCGGTCTATAAATATATAAAATTCAATAGATGCTATTATATATATATTATATATATATATATATGTGCAGCAAAAACTATAAGCCAACTATAAAGAGTAGTAAAGGTTGTAACAATGGTGACTGAAGCAAAAAAATAGAACTCATTGAGCAGGACTTAACTCAAACTGAACTAAACAAAAAACAAAACCATATTGTTTAAGAAATCTTATCTCTCAAATCATTTTAACTTATTCATCATGCCATCTCAACATCAGACAAATATTTAAGTGGCTAATAGATCAAAAGGGTTTATGAGCTTTGTGGATTTGATCTCTACTTTTATTTATTTAGTTACTACGCATTTGTGCAACTAAACTTTTATAATAATGGGAAAACATAGCATGTTCCACATACAACAATGCAAAAATTAACTAATATGGGCAGATACAGCTAGCCGTCACCGTTGAGCACATCTGTGACTTTTAGGGGCTCATCCTTCATATCTCATATCACATGTCATTTATATTACATTGACCATTGGTACACTCGCCATTGGTCGGCACCGTTGCCAACCTATAGCTCATCACTTGCTTCTTGCTATCTGGATACTTCAGAATAGATCGATACTTTAACCCCAGATTCCTTTCTTAGTAGAATCCAAAGACTCGCTGAATATAGTGGAACATGAAACCAAGGATCGTTTACTTATTAGTCCTGTTTCTCTGTTTGGGTTTGCTCAACCAGTTCATAATTGATCTTCTTTCGTTAGTGCAGAAATGGGCTTACTTCTGAGTTGGTCGGACACGTAGATCCTTTTGTAAACGCTTCGATTGAGATCTTCCCTACATCACCGATCTATCAGTGGAGTAACTGAGTCTATCGCCTCTCTAGTGATTGAATGGAAAGCTGCTCTCGTTAGTGTAGGCTCAAGGAGTGGAATCCTGATCAGCCTTTTGAGAAGAAAATGGGCTCAAAAGGAGGGCTTCGTTGCTTTATCTCTATCGTGATTTTTGAAATCTTTCTTGTTCAACCATGCGGAGTTCCTCCATTTCCATTCGTTTGATTGACGTCTCCAAAAGCCTGCCTTTGAAATGAAAGATGGTTTTTCAGTGCTGAACCAAGAATATCCATCCTTATGCCTCGAACCTAGTTACTAGCTTCTCGGAAATCTTCATGGGCAATGCTTTCTACACTACATAGCCAGAAAAAAGTTTCAGCTCCAGCAGTCGAACTATATAATATTCAAATATATCGTGATTTTAATAAAATTTAAATGAGATGTAAATTATTTTAGCAAAATTTATTGAAGTTTTAAATCTACCTTTTGTAAATATTTTGAGAAATTAAATGTTAAAATTATTGGTATGACATTTTGTTTAATAGCTTTTGCTGGTCCATTTAGAGTGAATGGAGTCGTCGATTAATCGAACAGCTTTCAATCTTGCAGGAAATCGTTTTTAGAATTTTTACTGAGTTCATAATCATTGAATTGCCTTAAAAACCTCAAAAGTTCTCAATTCTTGTTTTGGCAAGTACTTGCTTCAGGTTTATCTTCTCAAGCATTTTCTTCCTGTGAAGGAAGGCGTCTGCTCTTTGTCTTCTTCCTGCCATTATTATAAGAAGAAAGGAAATTATTACTCAACATATATGGAACTTCAGATTATATATATTTTAAGCGCATCCCCTTTAGTTGAAGGTACATATGTTCAGGCTCGTAATATCTCTGCCTTAAATTGAGCTACATAGGCTCTCTGTTCATCTACCACAAACTCTTGTTCCGAAATAATGGCCTCAGACTTCAAACCGTATTATTGACTCGCATGGACTTTCCTCACGAGGTTAACAGAAGAAAACAATAGCAACAGGTCGGATCACCTCCTTTGGTGTGTTTACCATACACCAAACTCTTGCCGCTACTTTTGCCACACAGATGATACAGTATCAGTTATATAGATGGTGGATCAACTATCTATCTTGGTCCAAACTGGACTCATAAATCTTTCAATGCTATGCTTGGATATCAAGTGACTTCATCATACTAAGGACAGTCCCATACCTCGATGATTATGCTGATCTTGTATATTGAGGCTGGCAGTGGAAATAGAACGAAAGGATGACAAGGGATGCTATTTTAAGTTTGAGTGCTATGATGCACATATTACTTTAAAAATACTCATCAAGTTGTGTATAATTCTCGAACACTAGTATTTGATGGATATCTGTCGGGCACGGTTAGCACATGTTCTGTAATTTTTTTTAATACAAAAACTCAAACACGCTTGTCCGATCTATTGGACGCGGGTTTGAACTACAGAGCATATATGCCCTATTAAAATAAAAACCGATTGTTTGCATGACTTTTTAATCTTGTGTATTCATGTCTCTAACATCCAAATCTTACTATAATACTGGCACTTAATTTTAGAATTTATCATCTTTAAATGAGTGTAAGAGGTTAAATATGTGATAATTATGAAGCAATTATTTAGGATGTTTTGATAATTTTGTAAAACTTAAGAAGAATAACAGGTTGAATATGAAAAATAAAATGGTTTGAGCTATGATTTATAGTTTCTCAGAAGTTTAATCTTACGGATCACATAATTTGTTATTAGATCGTTGATCTTTAAAAAAAAGCATATTAGTAGTTGAAGATTATTCTATAATAAGAGAGCAGTTCAAGTTTCTTGATTATATCATACGAATTAACTATGAAGTAAACGGCAATGAGATCACAAGATTCATTTTGGTTGGCGAGTTGTGCAATCGAAAAAAGTTCTGCTTAATTCAAAGAAGAATTTGTAGAACTGTTGCAAGACTGATAATATTATACATGGCAGCCTTGCAAAGCAAAATCCATGCTGATAAAATAAGTGAAGTGAAGTCAGACACAAGGCCTCTGTGGACAGAAAGTAAGTGCATATGTGGTTTAGATTAGAGTGGCTCCAATTAATGAAAAGCTCACAGAAAGTCGTTAGGAAAGTTGCATATATTCTAGTTAGGAAGGTTGTTAATTCACTTGTTTCTTTATTGAAAGTCTGCCTGAAATTTAGAGTTGGCTTTCTACCCTTGTAAAGGGATTCTTACTTCAATATATGAGGCTGCATTTCTAAGGCATTGTTTGATTGCTATCAAATAGTTTAGCAAAGCTTAGTTTAATTTATATCACATGAAGTTGTTAAAAATAGTCTATTTAATCCTAACAAAAATAAGGCTTAAATGTTATGTGATGCTTTCTCAGCACATGCATTTATGTATATGCATACATAAATGTTGATGACCAACTGCTTAATATATGTGTGAACAATTGTAAGCTTTTGATTTGCCTCTTCATTAAATCCTTTAATTCGAATCTTTTGAATAACGTAAATGAAAATTGTTGGTTTGAATCTTGCAATTGCCATAGCAATATGTCCACATATAATTTGGAGAGAACTAAAAGAGAAAATGGATGTTGATGCTATTAAACATATCATGCAGAGTGCATGATGGAAATGTTAAAATGAACATTAAACTCATTAGATGAGATGAGCATAGAAATGAAATACATCAAGAAAATAATCTTAGAGAAAGTTGTGATATTATTTAATTCTAAAAAATAATCTTGTTCTCATAATATACTAAGATTAGATTGCTAAAAATGCACACTTTAAATAAAAATTATAATGATGAATATATTTTGAGAATCATTTAAGATTAGGAATTGGAATAATTCTTCTCATCCGTCCATCAAAAAATGAAGGGGACGGATCAAAATGATATAATTAAGATGGCCTAAAAGGGGATCTAAACCAGGAGTGAGAAATCGTATGTTTAGATAAATCTTCCAGCAAAATGATACACCTCTGTTTTATAATATTTATAGTTTTAAATAGATTATAAGTGCACTTTAGTAATTAAATCATATGTTTAGGGTAAAGATATTTATAAAAATAAAATTAAATAGCATTTTTGGGCACAGGTGGCGAGCAAGCTCATGGAGAAGGAAAAGTAGTGTCGGGATGCCGCTGAGAGTCTACTGGCTGGCCTACGTGCGCCTACAACCTATTGCTGTCTTCTTTGCTCTGTAATACGAAGAGGGAGATCCTATAGAGTAGGGATGTTTTTTCTTGCTTAACTATAAGAGATTATGATTAATTCATTTAATTAAGAAAGACCAAATTCAATATATGGTTAATATTATTTTATTATTTTTATCATTGCATATTTGCTTGTTAGTCTTAACTATCAATTAATAATTGTTAACTACAAATAATTTTGTTTTTATTACATGAACATATTTAGAATCTCTTGCTTTCTTATTGTTAGCAACGTGATTATTATCTTATAAGACTTAATGCAATTAAATTTCATTAGAAAAATTTTTTAGATAAGAGTATTTTAGATACCAATACAATAAAGTAATACACGCATAAAACATAGACATCTGTCGATTGTTAGAAAGTAGCTCACATAATGCGCAGGAGGAGAAATTTCATTATTAATTGCAGATTATAGATATACTTATAGCTGGGTATGGGTTGCATCCTACTATGGTGATGTTAATGTTATGTATTAATGGTGAGGATTGATTTTGTGTAATATTAGGGGAAAAGTAGTACAAAAATCATAACAAACTTATAACAGTTGAATCAAGGTTGTGTGTTCGTTAATATTCTCCCATAAGCGTATGGCGACAAAGTGTTAATCTTAATGGGGTTATCCACAAGATGCAATTTGGCTGGTATGTGTTGAATCGTGAGATGTGCTTGATGAATGTGGTCATGAACAAAGTAATATTCAACTTCCATGTTTTTATTTCATCAGTGTGTGAAGTATGGGCTTGGAGGCGAGGAAGGTTGACCTAAGGTAATCACTGAGGATAGTAGGACTTGATGTGGCGACCCGCCACTATGTCAGCATAGCTAATCCAGAGTTAGATGCTCTTCCTTAGGATCATATCGGAGTTTAGTATAACAGTGTATTTAGATACGTATAAAATATGTGTGTGTGTGTGTGTGTGTGTGTGTGACATGCTTGTAAAATTATTAGGATTATGAATGCAATATACATATTTATGATATGTGTTCATTCTAAAATAAAATACAGCAAGATATAATATTTATTATGTTGGACAAAGTTACAGAAAAATCGATGAGTTAGATTCATCTATCTAACTATCTGAAATGTGGGTTTCTGACTAACTACATATTTTCCCTCAAAAGTTATGTGCAGTCTCCTTATATCTCTAGATATCAATATGTTATAGCCTAACATATTATCTGTACAGACTCGAGATCAACCTGAATGAACCCATAATACTAATTTCTGATTATTTATTTTAAGTTCTGAATACAAAATCTTATATAAATATATCAAAATGAGTCAAAGCTTAATTGCGATTTAAAAGCTACAAATGAAATAATTAAATAAAAAAAATAATATTCTTCATTTTATTTTAATAAAATATTAATATTAATACTATATTGGCTATTTATCTTTATATATTAAAAATAACAATTTTTTATTTTTATAAGTAATAATATATATATATATATATATAAAGTTACAAAAATTAGAAAATATATATTTATAAAAAAAAATGATAGAAATAAAAATTATAAAATTAGTATATATATATATATATAAAGAATATGACTGAAATAAAAGTTACAGAAATTAAGAAATATATACATACATAGAAAAAAAATGACAAAAATGAAAGTTACAGAAATTAAAAAATATATACATATATAGAAAAAAAGAAAATAAAAAAAATGAAAGTTGCACAAATTAGAAAAAAATATACATATAGAAAAAAAGAAAATGAAAAAATGAAAGTTTTAGAAATTAAGAAATTATAACATAAAGAAAAAAGGAAAATTTGCATAAATCGAAATATAATAATAGCAATAATAATAACATTAATAATAATAATAACATTCTTATTATTATTAAAAGAAGAAGAAGAAATATAAAGAAAAGAAAATTTTCATCTAATTCTCACTTCTTTCTCTCTCCTTTTTCTTTCACTTCTTTCTCTATTCCATTTTTTTCAAAAAATAATAAAACTTGACACAGAGGTGAATCTTGATGAGACAAACATACCCGCGCAATTTTTTTGATTTGGAGCAGTATTTTATTTTTTATTAATTTTTGAAGATAAAACTTCAAAATTAATAATGGTCAATCAGGAGCTCTAAATTTGACGAACTTCTTATGTAGTCTTTTTATAATAATATTCTTAATCGAACGATACTAAAATCATTGAATTTGGACTTGTATTTAATTTTTTTAATTTTCTAATGTAAATAATTCAGAAATTAATTAATGAGTATCTGTATTTCTGATGGCTCCCAAACTTGAGCATTATTGTGAGGACCCTCTATGTCGGCGTTGATAACAGAGGATCAACCCGGCAAGAGGCTCCCCATCGAGGGATTCTAATTAAGCAGTTTAAGTAGTACAGTAAGTAAGCAAAATAAAATCATCAATTCATTTAAAATAAGATTACATCACATAATTTAATTTATTACAGTAGCATAATGTAAAAGAAAAAGAAATAAGAGAGATGTGCTATGCTGATCCTTCTCACTTCTCAGCTACCTCGATCTTCACCAGCTCCTGTCCCTGGTACATAAAAGTGCGGGCGTTGGAATGCCAGTTAGTCCCGTAGACTAAGTACAATATATCAACATACATTTATAAAGGTGTTAGCGGGTAAGCAATAAATGAATAAATATAGGAAAATATGCGGTGGTTTTATCCTGCAAGGCAAATTGTTAGGTTCATAAGAAAATAGAAAAGTGCTGAATTTTATCACAATATGTCACAGGAATTAGTATAATATGATATGTCTTGCATCAGTAAGCATAATCGTAAATAATTTATCCTGTTGGGCAAACACAAAATCTTGGGATCAGACAGAATGTAGGTTCATATCATAACAGAATATCATACTGTGCCTCCCGTAGGCTACAACACGCTCCCTTATCTCCCCTCTGGGCTAGCCCTACCATAATTCTCACCCAAGCCATCGTTTTGAGAACCAAATAATGCATATATTCTCAAGATATTTCATTCAGTATTTATAGTGACAGTAATTGATAACTTAAAAAGGAAAGTAAAGCTAAATTTAAGGCTCAAAGCACTGTTTAAAGCATTTAAAAGAAAGTAAGTAAGAAATAAATGTAAGAAAATATTCAGTACCTTTCTTGTGCGATCCTCGAGCTACCTGCATGATTTAGTATTTAATCTAGTTAGGGTTTGCTTTGAATATTATAAATTCTTCCTTGAGGTCTTGAAAATTATTGCCTCTTGGATGAAAAATGAGGAGAAAAGCTTGGCCTCTTTGTTATTCTTGAAGAATATTGCTCTTCTTGGGCTTCCATGAGTTTGGCCTTCTCCACTAGTTGGGCAAAATTTGAAATCTGTAGAGGTGTCAAAATATGCTGAAAATTATTCCTTAATCTATTAAGGAATAAGTGACACCTATTTTCTTCTATTGTAACCATTTTTGAGGTAAAATTAGCTAAGTGAGTAAATACTTCTTCATATTCAGTCACTGAATGACTCCCTTGTTTCAAGTTCAAGAGTTCATTCCTCATTGTCTGCCTAGCAGACTGGGGTACATGCTTGGCAAGAATATTTTTACAAATTCTTCCCAATAGATCTCTTCTTCTGATCTGTTCTGAAATGTAGTGGTTTTGGCTGTTTTTCACCATTTCTCTACAGCTTCTGTCAGTAGATAAGTAGCTAGTGATACTTTTTGATTTTTATAACCCTTAGCACATTTAAATTCTTTCTCTATTCTTTGAATCCACTCCTCAGTTGATAAGGAGTTGCCTTTCCATTGAATCTTGGAGGTTGAAACTTAAGAAATATTTGCATGTCTTCATTTACTGCCTTCTTCTGGGTTGGAATGGAGTTTGGATTTTGGAATTATTAGTTATTCATATATTGACTCATCATATTCATGAACTGGAGCATCTAATTTGCTCCACTATGATCAAAAAAATAGACTGCTTCAACATTAGGTGAAATAGTCTCATTATGGCTAGGAGTATTCTGAAGAACATTATCATCCTGAGATTGATTATTGTTGTTTTGACTATGACTCTCCGTAATCTAGGAAAGTAATAAATTATACTTATTATGCTCTACAACTTAAAATTCAATTACTAATTATACTTATTACAATCTAGCATTTTCAAAACTGTATTCATAATGTTGGCTCTAATGAATCATTCTTTAAATCATCTCAAACTCCGCTCTGATACCAATTATGTGGTGACCGGGGATCGAAATTTGAGAGTTTCAAAAGAATAGTTCATAAAGTTTAGAAATATACAATTTTTATAACAAAAAGAAATAATATAATTAATGTCCAAAGTCCAATTATACAATTAGAGATAGAGCCATACATATATGAAATTACAATAATTTAATATTTACAATATAGCTTTAAACATCCTTATTTTCTTATATCTTTGTTTCTTTTCTTTTAATACATAGGCAGATCTTCAAAATTTAATTTTTAAAACCTGAAAAATACAGTTACCAATCAGTAAGAGTATGCAAATCGTTCTTATAAGAGTATTCTAGCATCCTATAATAGGCATAAATCAAATGTGGAAATAAAGGGAATATCTGTATAACATATACGAAAGAAAAGCAAATTTTCAAATTTAAATATTGCCCTGTATGTTAACTTTGAAATTCAATATATATGAAAAGCATGAAATAAATAAATTTTATCAAAAGCACTTGTAACATAAAGTCGAGTCCGTAGACTCCTAAGCCTAAATGGGTAAACCCATAGGCATAATCTTTAGGAAGCTTTTCTCACTATCCGCCGGTAGCTTATTCAAAATTAGAAATTGATGGCATGTCTTTTCTCTGGATTTGCCCACTTTCTAATAAGGGCTAAATCCCTCCATATGACTCCCAGGGGCTGCCAGCAGGCCCAATCTGTACAAATTTTCAGTGTTGCTTTCCATCCTCCAAAGACAATCACTACAAAAATATAACACATTTCATCTTTTTGTTATATGCTTATTTGATAATATTCTTTTGCATATTTATAAGCTGTAAGCAGTTTTGAAATAAATAATACTCGAATGAAAATGACTCAAAATAAGAATGCTGAAATAAAACTTATAAGTAGATTTACGTACCTGACTATTTTGATACAATTACAACCAAATCAATTCCTTTGATCTGTCAAAAATAATTTAATCCATTAATTTAATATTTTATGATTTAACATGATTTGTAATATTAGATTTATTTGTAATTTAGGTTTTTAAATTAATAATAAAATGATCTAAATATGTTTAAATTACGTTTAAGTTATTAAGTTACTAATTTGAGTAATTATTAAGCCTTATAAGGTCAAATTAGGAATTTGACCTATAAGGGCAATTTAGTAATTTTTACCCTAATGAAATCTAAAATTTCTATTAATTTACTGTAGATTATGTCCTAAGATTTCTATAGAACCTAAAATCATCAAATTCTAATATGTATTGGTCAAGTTATGGCCAATACAAGCTTAAGGGTATAATGGTAATTAAGGGTTTCTTAATTAAGAATCAAAAATTCTAACTTTGTCAATTAATGTTCAAATTAAATAAAATCAGTGGATATGGTTCACAAATGATCCACTGATTACAATGACTAGTGGTAGGCTCAATTTGGACTCTAATTGGCTAAGTTATGGCCTAATTAGATTTAGAGTGATTAGTGAGTAATTAGTGAAATTAATTATAAAAAATACTAAACCAGTCACACAGCTAGGTTTTAATCTACTTTATGAGTTTTCTAAAATTGAAATTACTCAATTTGGATTATTAGATTTGTTAATATTCACTAATTAAGATTTAGAGTAATTAGGGTTGATTAGAAGATATAATTGTTGGATCTAAAATATTCTTACATATTACTGTAAATTAGGCTTTTTTTGATCTAAATTGATATTTGGATCACCTAATTTGGAGTTCAATTGACCAACTTATGGTCAATTGAAGTTTTATGGTTTAAATGGTTTAATTAGGGTTAGGTCCTAAAAGTTATTAGGCAAAAACTAATCCAAATAGAAAATTAAACACTACTAAAATATTCTTTAGCTTTTCTGAGTATTTTAAAACTCATATTGGGTATGTTTAGGTAAGAGGTTGTAAAGATATGACTAATTGAATATTTGTTACAAAATTTGAATTATTTAATATCCCTAAATATCATTAGGTGATATACTAGTCCTTCAACAAAATTAATAGCATCATTAAAATCCTCATATTTTTTCTGATAAATTTGATAATTTTGACTCATAATTATTAAGATATTAGTATTTAAAGTATTAGGGCTTAATTAATTAAATTTCATTTAATTATATTAATTTTAATTGATTGATTTATATTAATAGATTTTCATTTAATTATTTCCTATATTTTCTTTAAATTACTCTGCAGGTGGGACCAGACTTAACACGTGTCGAGCAGGCATTGGAGGAGAGGGTGACAGCTGGCCCCGATTGTTGTCTCAGACAGGACAGTCATCATGACTGTCGGACTGCGGGCCCCACCAACACCTCAGAGGGACGGGACGCTGACACGCGTCCATGCAGGACACGCGGCGCGTCCTGGGTGCATGGCCTGGTCTTGGCGAGCCCCACTGTCGACTCCTTCGATTGCTGGGCCACTGGTCGGGCCCAGGTCGACCCGGCCCGACCCACCATCTTCTCCTTCATCCCGAAGGTCGAGGATTAGGGCACACCTTTTGGCGTCGTTTCTATCGGAGACAAAGGTCAACTCGTAAAGGGATGGGAAGAGGACAATCATGTCTATCTAAAGGTGTATGTATCATTAGCGGAGGTGGTTTGAGACGGGCCCAAAATCAAACCCTAGCAGCTATCTTACGGGACGAGACACATAACGGATTATACTATATGCGATTCAAAAAATTTGTTTAATCTAATCGTTACTTCGAAAATTAGATTCAATAATATATTAATCCATGCATTGGAATAAGCTTACAAATTGGATTTGAAATGATATGCAGAGATAAAGTGAAGATAGAAGAGTACCTTTGATCAACGGTCGACGATACTTAGGGATAGATCCAGAGAGTTTCGAGTATGATGAGGGTTCTGAGTGTTAAAAATTGAGCAGATTAAGGGGTTAGGGTTCTTAAACTCATCTAGAGCGGCGGTAATACAGCGGCGGGGAAACACTTGGCGAGCGCAGCTCGCTGTGCGAGCGAGTGCTTGACACGCGCTCTGCTCGAGGCTCGGTTGGCAGGGACGAAGCGGGGATCGTCCGATCCCCGATCGAACAGCTTAGGAAAGCCGTTAGATCTAGACGGTGCTATTAGGTTTTAGGGCGACGACGTTAGTCCAAATGAACGGCGCCGTTAAATTATTTAAATAATTATTATTATATAATTATTTTATTTCAATTTCATTAATTGGGTTTAATTAATTAAACATAATCCAAAAATTATCAATAAATTACCTATAGTTAATTGAGGGGTGAGGAATGCAACGGCGTGATTAAATTTTGGCTTTGACGAGTATTTAATTATTCGATTTTTCGGGGGTATTTAAATATTATTAAATATTTACCGAAAATCCAACGACTTCCAAATGCATCCAAAACTTCACCTTTAGCTAATTTGGGGGTGATGAACTTAATGGTGAAGTTAGATTTTTAATCTGGGGTTAAAATTATTTAAATATTAATAAACAAATTAAAAGAAAAATCTGGTATTTTACACATTACAGCTTGGACCAGCGGACATTTAGTTGTATCTCCTTTACTGTGAGGATAAGTGATATTTATATTTTCAGTATTTCATCAACTTTAATTAAAATGATGTAATAATACATGTTCTGTGACTATATTTACTTTTTGCACTTTATTATTTCCTGAGCTATATTGTTATTTCTTACTTGATGTATGGTGAATGGATGCAATATTTACTTCTCATATGCTTCCGCACTCTGTATGTATATATAAATTTAGTGATTGATTATTTTGTTATTATATATATTGTGTGCACATCCCTACCTCAGCAGTGGATTGTGGATCTCACCTAATCCAATATTGAGTGAGGGATCTACACAGTGACACCCCGCTTTTTAGCCTAATGATTGTGGGCTTAGGGTTTTGGGGCGCCACTCCACAGCCTCCAAGCCTTCAAAACTGATTGCTAAAGCCTTAAGTTTTCCTCCACTACTTAGGCTTAAGTAGCTAGCTCCATTTCGAACCCAAAAGTCCAAAATACCCCTCAGATTTCTTTAGATTGAGACCTGACATAAAGCAAGACTCAGTCGGCTGCTACTGCGCATTTTAGCGGTCGACTTTTAGAATTTCATCCACTATAGCGTGCTGCAGGGCGCTGTGTAGCGCCTGTGTTTCAAACTTGAATCCGCTGGAGCGCGCTATGGCGCACTGCAGCACGCA
Organism: Gastrodia elata; assembly: GCA_016760335.1. Lineage (NCBI taxonomy): Eukaryota > Viridiplantae > Streptophyta > Magnoliopsida > Asparagales > Orchidaceae > Gastrodia > Gastrodia elata. Next base: position 104,402,048 of record CM028670.1, on the reverse strand, counting down.
GTAGCGCCTGTGTTTGATTATGTTTGTAGCGCGCTGTAGCACCCGCTTCTCGATTGCTGACTATTGAGGTGCACCGTGGTGCCTCAGCTTCGGGCTTGGATCTGCTGTAGCGTGCTATGGCACGCTGCAATTCCTATGATGATTTTTGGATGACGAAGTCTTCACAACACAATAGATGTACTGCCTTCCAAAAATGTGAGGTAAATTTGCTGACGTGATTCGATATAATAGCCTTAGGTATTCCATAAAGCTTGATTATTTCATTAATATATAACTTGGCTAGCTTTTCTATTGAATATGTTTGCTTAATTGGAAAGAAGTATGCTGATTTTGTTAAACAATCCATAATTACCCAAATCACATATACTCCAGTACGGCTTCCAGGCAATGCCATCAGAAAGTCCATGAAAATATCTAAGCATTTCCACTCTGGGATATCTAATAAATATTATAGTCAGCCTAGCCTTTGATGTTCTGCCTTTACTAAACTGCAGACATGATATTTAGCCACGTATTCAATTATGTCTTTATATAGTCTAGGCCACCAAAAGGACTCTTTCAAATCCCTATACATTTTATTATTTCAAGGATTAATTGTGTACCCTGAGTTGTGAGTTTCAGTTAAAATTTGATTATAAATATATGAATTATTTGGAATATAAATCTTTTTTCTATGATAAATATGAACTCCTTTTTGCATATGTAAGTCTGCTATGCGATCATTTTTATACCTACTTTTAGCTTAAAATATCCCTTATCATTCTCTTGGGAAATTGCTATGTTTTGCAAGAACATATGCAAGGGCATTATCTCAAATACAAATTTCCTACATCTATGAGAAATTTCCTATATCAACATCATCTCAAAAATGTGCAACCACACTATAGTGGTAGATTAAGTAAGACTCATTCCACAAATATGTTAAAATTCATTAAATTAATTCCTCTTCTTTTACTTATGAATATGGTTTATGAAAATATCAAATCTAACATAGGACATTCATCAAATATTCTATGTTTCATATAATATGTCGAAAATAAAAGTCTCAAGATAAGTAAAGCAAAGCATACAAATACAAGGTGTAAATAGCACTAAATCAAAATTTTGTGATACCACTTACTTTATAATTTAATTTGTTATATCTATTCTGATAGGATACAAGCTTATGATCTCTAATATCCAGTTATCAAGTATAAACTCAGAATATCGGGCCTATAAAATTTAAAGTAATTAGAACTAATCCAGTTCTAATATAATTCAATCAATGACACTTACATAAGTTGAATAATAAATCAACATCCTAATTGATAATTTAATTAATCCTCAGCCAATCTTGATTAATATAAATCAAGATTGATGAACTAAGAGTTAAACTCCAAATATTGGGGATTTAACCTCTTAATCCAATAGGTTCTAAGACTAATGGTATATGGATAAATTTAATTCTCATGAACTACAAATTAAGGCAATCTTATTAAGCAAAGTCAAGCTTAATAAGATGGATCTTCTAAGCTTAGACTAAAGTTAAAATGCAAAATAATTATAAATAAGGGATGAAAATCTAAAAAGCTATAAAACAAAGGTTTCATCCTTTGAGTAACTCATTTACTCAATGAATAAAATCCAACTTAATTATATCACTAATTCTTAAGGAAGAAGATTATAAAGGTTAAAGAAACTCTTAAGAAATTAAGTTAGGATAGAAGTGAAAATTCAAGTATTTGTGTTAATTAGTCTTAACTATATATTTTTTTCTTATATAATTATTTTATGAAAGACATAAGGTGAGTTAAATTCACCTTATGAAGCTTAATCTAAGACTTAGAGAATTTTTAAGTGAACTTTAAGGTTTTTCTTAAAACATAAAATTAATGAATCTAAACATCCTAAATTGATTCCAAATCAATTATATTAATAATTTTACTAATTAAATCATGTTTTTAAGGCTTAAGACTGCTTAATCCTAAATTTAGGCAAAATGACTATTTTATCCCTACATAAAGGTCTAAAAAGCTACTTTAAAATTATAGGGTTCCAAATTGAAATTTATTGATGGAAAATGATTACTTACTGTCTAATATGAAAATAAATAGTAAGTACACCCAAATCGGATAATAATTAAGCATAATGAGCTCAAATTAAGATTTTAGCTCCTTAGGGGCAATTTAGTAATTTTACTAAGTGAAATTTGAAAATTCAGTTATACTATTGTTGTTTACTGTCTAAGAATTCCATAGATTCTAAGATCACCGAATTCTTATATCAAATAATCAAATTATGGCCAAAATAATTTTAGGGTTCAAATATGTATTTTTTTTTTAGATTTACAAATGGGTCAAACCTAACTTTCTCAAATAATGTCCAAATGAAGCAAACTTAGTGGCTATAATTTCTCTATAATATACTGAGTGCAATGACTGGGAGTATACCCAATTTGAATCTCATTTGATTAAGTTGTGTGCTAATTAGGATAAAGGATGATCAGTAATTAATTAGTGAGATTAATCATAGAATCATAAAACAAATCACACAACTGAGTTATACTATACTTGAGGAATTATCAGCAACTTGAATCTCTCAATTTGGATCATTAATTATGCTAATATTCGTTATGGCATAACATACTCTTATTTTGTATCTTGGCTTTTACTTGGAGTCTTTAATTAAACTTGTTAGTTTATCCGATCATCGTTGTCTTTTCGTAGTTCATTTAAATATCGACATTAAATTAGAGGCTAGATCCAATGACCCATAAGCCTATTTGATTTTTATCCAGCAATTGATGGTTTAGTTGCGATTGTGATTACTTTGTGGCCATTAGATCTGATCTTAGATTTGATGGTCCAGATGGATTCCACCATTTTAAATAATTAATTCTACAAATTTTAATTGAATTAAGTAATAGAATTTTAAATATATTAATTCCAAATATATATTGTGCAATTTAACTTATTTTAATTTTTAAAATTATGAAAATTTCAGATAAATATAGCATTTTAAATTTTGCCCAATTTTTTATTTTAAAATACTTTATTAATTTATTTCTCACCTAAATTTATAAACTGTCATATATACATATGTTATTTTATGATATTTTATATAGGGTCATAGGATCATCTATATTATATATCAGGAATGCTATTTAGATTCGTTGATATGGCACCCAACAAAATCTATCCAATTGAATTTATTTTATTAGTGTATATTTATTATATTAAAACAATACAAATAATATTTTTAAAATTTATATTGAATACACCCAAAAAATTTTATTAGATAAATTTTTTTGAATACCACTTCAGCAGATCTAAAGAGCATTTTTATAGTGCTAAATGTTAAGATACATGAGAATGCTAATATGAATGAGTGTGCATTTGTACGGGCAGAATAATGGGAGGAGTGGCTCCAATGGTAGAGAGTTTGGCATATTCTTTGAAAAAATAAAAATAAAAAAATCTATAAAAGCCTGTTCCCCATTCTCTACTAAGCAGCAATTGAGAGCAGAAAAATGGAGGCAGCTTCATCTGGTGCTCTCCCCCAAATCTTGGCGCGGCAGGCCGCATCGAAGGGCACGGTGGTTCCCCTTAGGCTGCCTCGCCGGCTTCCGAGCGCCTCCGTCTCTTCCGACGCACAGGTGCTGCATACTCCGGCGACGGAGGCTCCTCTGAGGCCGGCTACCGACAGCGCTGCCAAGTCCTTCTGGGACTACCAAATGCTCTTCCTCTCGCAACGAACGGAGACGGCAGAACCGATCCCGCTGCGCATCACGGATGGACGGGTCCCACCGGAGTTCCCGCTGGGCACGTACTTCCTGGCCGGCCCAGGAATCTTCTCCGACGACCATGGGTCAACGATCCACCCGCTGGACGGGCACGGGTACCTGCGCGCCTTCGAATTCTGCGCTGGAGGGGCGGTACGGTACTCGGCCAGGTACGTGGAGACAGAGGCAAAGAAGGAGGAGAGAGAAGAATCCACCGGGAAGTGGCGCTTCACCCACCGCGGCCCCTTCTCCGTGCTTAAGGGCGGCAGGAGGATCGGAAACGTCAAGGTCATGAAGAATGTCGCCAACACAACCGTGCTTCGATGGGGCGGCCGCCTGTTCTGCATGTGGGAGGGAGGCGATCCTTATGAGATCGATGCCGCCACCATGGCCACCATCGGATCCCTTGATTTGATCTCCCGCCATTCCGATCATCAGCTTTCCCGCCCTAGATTCCCTCTGCAGTTTGGCGAACTGGCCTTGAACGCCGCCTCCGCTCTGCTCAGCCCCCTCTTGCGCGGTAAGCTCTCCAACAGGTTTTACTGAGCTCGCTGCTCCCAAAATTAATAAAAAGAAAATTCACTAAATTTAAGTTTAAATTTTTAAAGGGTAATTTTAGATCCTCTAACAAAACTTTTTGAGTTACCGTCAGAGACAATTTTAAGAATGTATTTTAAATAATAATAAATATCATTGAATAAATTATCATGAAGAATCTTATTTCATTATTTAAAATAAAAAATACTACAATACCTTTATAAATATTTTAGCACTTTTTTTTAGATTATTAATGAGTTTTTAATCATAATTATAACAATCAATCTTATTTATTATGAATCACTAATTTTAAATATATTAATAATTATTTTAAATAAATAATAATTATAAGAAGTTGAGGAAATATTTATTGGGATGTTGGAACATCTTCCTTCTAAAATACAAATTGATTCCGCAATCTTTTTAAATTTGTATAGTTGACTTAAAGAATTAATATATATACAAAATGTACGGTAAAAAATTTAAAAAATTGCAGACATTTTTTTTTAAATATTACAAATAATTCTTAAAATTGGATTTATACGTACATCTATATAGTTTATGTAATTATATGGAGAGAAAAATTAAAAGAATTTATAAAAATTTAAAAAATATAAATAAAATTTCTTAAATTTTTTGTATTTTTTTAATTATAAAAAAATATAATCTCATTATTAAACTCTGAAAATACACGAATTTATAATAATAAATAGCAGAGCAATTAAAAAAATTTATGTAAAACTTTTTTATACAATTTTATTTTTTCTTTAATTTTTATGTATGTTGATTAATTTTTTCATACATATTATTTGATATAGTCATAATTTTCAATTTTTTTAAATATTATAAAATAATTTGATAATAATTAAGATTAATTGAAATTAAAGACAAAAAATAATATGATTTAGCAAAAAAAATATTTACATATAAATAAATAATTAAATAAGTGTTATATTAAAATTCTTAAAATTATTAATCAATTATTGTTATTTATTAAATTTAATTTTAAAATTTAAATATTATAAATTATTTAAAGTAAAATTTTTTAAATTAAATTATTATTATTAAAATAATTTATGAGAATATTTTAAAAAAAAAAATCAATAATTAATTAATTATTATACTCAAATATAAGAAATATCTACAAATAAATAAATAAATAAAATATCAGTCATAATATTTTGGTTTAAAAAATATTACATTTATAAATATTTTAAAAAATAAAAATTAATAATTAATTATTATTAATGAAATAAATTATTTTTTCAAAAATATCACCCTCTTTCTCTTCTTGTCTCGTGCTAGTATATAAATATAATTTAATGATTCGTAGTCTATGCTTTTTTTTTATATAACTATAGAGTAAAAGTCTTTCCACATTTTTAATAAAAGAAATAAAATTAAGCCATAAACTCAAGCCACAAATAATTAAGTTAAGAAACACATAAAGTCTTGTTAGAGTGAATAAATTCAACTTAAAATACAAGATAAAAAGAAAATAATAAGTATTGAATATTAAAATAAAAATATTATTGTAATTTTTTAGTTTTTCGCTTCTTCTACGCATTCTTAGTTGTGATCGTGAGATCAAAGTATTCTTTTCATATATTTCTCTCTCCTCTTAGATTTCAATATTTCCAAATTACTTATTCTTTTGAGAAATGCTATTTAGACCCAACGTGGTACCTAAAAAAACTCATCCAATAAAATTTAGATATATTTCATTAGTATATATTTATTTACATTAAAATAATACAAATATTATTTTTAAAATTTATATTGAATGCATCCAAAAAATTCTATTGGATAGATTGTTTTGGATGTCATCTCAACAGGTCTAAACAGTATTTCTCCTTATTCTAGTACACTCTCCATATTTTTTTCTCCTATATTAATATATATATATATATATATATATATATATATATATATATATATATATATATATATTATATATATATATATATAGATATTGCTCCAATTCTATCCAAGAGATTTAGGAATATTCATTCCTACGAAGAAATTTCATATAGCCTAAAATGCTTCTCTAAGAGAAGTCTTAAGGTAATCCAACGATCTCTCAAACTGAACACTATATTTAAAAATGCAAGCTAAGTATAGTTCCTTAAAAAAGTATCCGATAACCCTTCAATCTGCATTAGATTATTCATTTAGAAACGAGTTTATACCTCAATAATACCTATCAAATACTTCTTAAAAATAAATTTTACTTTTTTATATTGGGCTCCTAAAAAATAAATATATTTATTTATATCTAATTATAAATATTTATTATTATTTTTATTAGAGATATAAAAATAAATAAATAAAATATTAAGGTAGACTCCTAAGAAAAATTTTATTTAAATTGGTTTACAAACATTTAATTATTATTTATTTATTTATATTAAAATAATATAAATATTATTTTAAAATTTATATTAAAATAATATTTAAATTTAATTGAATAAAAAAAATATTATTTAAATTGTTGACATATAGCCCAAAAAAATTTATCTAATCTATCATCTCAAATATAAATTTTAAAAATAATATTTATATTATTTTAATAATAATAAATAAATATTAATAAAGTTATATCTAAAATAGGGGTTTTAGATATGGCATCCGAAAAAACTCAAATTAATAGAATTTGAATATATTTTATTAATTTTTTTTATTTATATTAAAATAATATAAATATTATTTTTAATATTTATATTAAAATCATGAACAAATATTATTAAGAAAACTTTTTGTTAGTGCCACCTCAACAGTTCATAATAACATTTCTCTTAATACCTCAGCAACTAACTCTATGTAAAATATCTCACGTTTCTCACTTTTTGGAAGGATGCAGGTGTTTTCAAGATGCCTCAGAAAAGAGTGCTGTCGCACTATAAGATAGACTCGAAGAGGAAACGGCTGCTCATCGTTTCGTGCAATGCCGAAGATATGCTTCTCCCTCGCTCCAATTTTACTTTCTACGGTAAAACACTAAAGCCTTCTTCACATATACTACACCGTAGAAGAGGGGCGTTCTTCGGTACTGAATCAAGCAAGTGCATTGCAGAGTACGACGGAAACTTGGAGGTGAAGCAGAAGAGAGAGTTCACCATTCCTGACCATCTGATGATCCACGACTGGGCTTTCACCGACAACTATTACGTGCTGATCGGGAACCGCGTGAAGCTGGATCTCCAGGGAACGATGCTAGCCGTGTCCGGCCTCTCTCCCATGATTTCGGCGCTGTCGGTGAATCCCAGTCAAGGCAAAACCCCCATCTACCTGCTCCCCAGATTCGAAAGCCGATCGAAGAGGGATTGGAAGGCTCCCATTGAAGCACCCTCCCAGCTCTGGATCTCCCACTTTGCCAATGCCTTCGAGGAAGACGAAGGCCCCGACGGCGTCCGCATTCAGATCCACGCTTCCGCCTGCTCTTACCGCTGGTTCGACTTCAAGAGGATCTTCGGTATAAATCCAATAAATGCCTTTCCTCCTCGACTCAGCTCTTTTGCCTCTTTTGCTTAGCTCGCATGCACAGGTTATACGTGGGAGACTGGGAAGCTGGATCCGTCCTTCATGAACAAATATGAAGGCAATGAGTCCGAACTCTATCATCTGGTTAAGGTAATCAGCAGCTAACCATTAATTAATTAAATACACAAACAACTTGATTGCCTTGATTTGTAAATGTATGTACACAGATCTCTGTTGAATTGGATGCAAGAGGAGAGTGCAGGTCCTGCAGCGTGGGCAACTCTTCGAGCAAATGGAGCTGCCCGGCGGACTTCCCGGTGATCAACAGAGACTTCGTCGGGACGAGGAACAAGTTCATGTATGCCAGCACGGCTTCGGGGACGAGGCGGTTCTTGCCGCATTTCCCCTTCGACTCTGTGGTGAAGGTCAACGCCGTCGACGGGTCCGTCTCCACGTGGCGCGCCGGTGAGGGGAAGTTCATCGGAGAGCCCGTCTTTGTCCCCAAAGGAGCTCATGCATCTCAGGAGGACGATGGATATCTTCTGCTTGTGGAGGTGCTCTTTCATATATCTATCTATCATATGTCGTCATGCAAATGAAGAATAACTGCAGCTTTATTAAGTGTTAGGTTTTATGTGCAGTACGCTGTTTCGAATCTGAAATGCTATCTGGTAATATTGGATGCCAACAGAATCGGGAGGGGTAATGCGCTTGTGGCCAGGCTCGAAGTTCCGGAGCATCTCTACTTCCCTCTCGGTTTTCATGGATTTTGGGACGCATTCACTCACTGACTAAACCGTACTCTAAATTTAGAGAAAATACTATTTAAACAGCTGTTATAATATTTTATCTTATAAATGATGTTTACACTTGCCATCCAGAAAATTTTTCAAAAATATAATAGTAACGTAATTTCATTAATATTTATTTATTTATATTAAAAAAATATAAATATTATTTTAAAAAATTGAATTAAAATAATTTTCACATTCCATTGGATAAATTCTGTTGAGTGTGAAAAACATATATATAAGTTTTATTAATCTAAAATCGAAAGATACAAAATAGGTCGGTGGGTTACAAAAGATTCTATATCTAAAAAATCCAAAAGCCAACTCAAAAACGGGTGATCCTAGGGAGTATTCTAAAAGGGTCACCCAAAAAAGAAAATATAGAATCCAAAGCTTGAAAAAAGAAACCACCCTTGGTCCGCAATCAGTTGGTCCGCAATCAGCTGCTACCGACCAACCACGCCAAAAACATAATCCAACCTGCAAAAGGATCTCAGAAATAATTTTAAATGCATACATAAAAGGCGTACCTGCAGGCTGCGAAAACCCAGCTAATCGAAGCATGGCAAAATCAGAAGTTGCGCCAAGCATGGAAAAATCAAAGATAAAATTCTGGGTCATCTGATACAAAACAGAGAGCGCTGCGCCAAGCTCTAAACAGTTTAAATCTTCATCAGTTAAAGACAAACTATGAATAACTGCAGCCAACCAACAAATTAAACTCTTAAATGTTCTAATTCTCCATATCCCAAAAGAAAAATTGTCGCGAACCCTCAGCGATCAAATAAAAATAATCACAATAAGTAAGTTTTTGAAACGCAAAATCACTGAATCCAAACAGCCAGACGAATAGACCCTCCCACACGAAAGCACGGGCCTTTCTAAGGAGAGCCCAGAATCCAGAAGTTGCATTGCCCGGTAAATAATTTATACTCAAATCATGATATGGAAGAAGATTTTTCAAACTAATTAGCAGATAAAATAAGATAAAGACACAAAAATCTTCCAAGCAACCCTTCAAAACTTCACAACAAATAACCAGAACATATATAAATCTAAACCATAAGGTCAAACCTTCAGCACAAACAACCTTCCTATCAAAAGAACAGCTGCAAATGATAACCCAAAGCAAATCAACTTGAAAATCGTTGGAGGAGGTGAATAAATGGCAGCCCTCGGGAATAAAAACATTAGGCAAGGTAAACCAGTTTAGTATTAATCCAGGACAAAACGAGAGATAAATATAATCACACCCGCAAAACATCATACTCTTTATCGCATGATACCCAGCCACCTGCCAATTCCAAAGAAATGAAATCTCAACTTTACCCCAATTAATATCAGAAATATTAACAGACAAGGCAGCATTCCCCAGACCTTGGACGAAGGTACTAACGCCATGAAGTCGGGCTCCCACCAGAACTCGTATCAGATTCAACGAGGACTGCGGCTCACCGACCTTCTTGCGGTAAGTACCTAAGACGGGCTAGAAAATTTGTGGCCCGACAATAATATAAAAACCATCCTGCTTCCTAACCTTCGGAACCATCTTGCTAAAGGAAACAGTTGTCATATATAAAATGTAAAGCCCGAAAAAATGAAACCTGCTCAGCTAACTAATGAAGCAAGAATAATTAAGGTACTTCGACATTAAATAAATATGTGAACACAGTTTTATTGATATTAAGCCAGCATATCGACTTTGTCGGAAAAGACTTGATGATGAAATTAATTTCAGCTATAATATTCAGTTTCAATTTTAAAAAATTCTATTCAGCGTCCTGATATTTTTTCCGATTTCGAGCCACCCAAGTGTTCCATAAAATTAAAGCATCAATTAAATTCGAAAGCTGCAATTTCTTACTCTTCATCAAATTATCATTCCATTGAGAAATAAGGGAAGTAAGATCGCGAACATGCTGATTGAAAATTTTAATGCTGTTAAAAGTGGCCCATAAAAGCTGCGCAATCGAGCTAGAGAAAAACAGGTGGCTAATACTTTCAGAGCTCGCAACCGAGATGTGACAGCAATTGCATTTATAAGGGAGGCAAAAACCTCTTGAGATAAGAATTTCATCCACACTAATAAAATCATGATGAAGTCTCCAAATAAATAAGCTAATGATCGTAGGAACGTTGTGATGCCAAAACCAAGGTTTAAACCTTGCAATTTTATATTTTCTGTGAATGTTTCAAGCTAACTTAAGATTAAATTTATCGTTTAAGATAATGTCAGCTGTGGCAAGCTTCTCAGCCATTATGTTCGAAGTGGAGCTTAAAATGAGATCTTGGAAGTTAGGAGGAATGATTGATTTAATGAGGTTGGTATTCCAACTATTGTCGTTGTAACAATCCCCTAGCGTAAGCTTAGGAATTATCGGATTGCAAATTAGATAAAGGGGACCAAGATCGCACCAAGCATCACACCAAAAAGAAGAGGAAGAATCTAATTTGGATCACACAATTAATTAAGTGTTCCATGAGGTTTCTAGAGCCCAACATCCTCTTACAAGTTATAGAGTCCGTGATCTTCCCCGGAACCATGACCAGATGAACGGTGTCACAATATTTAGCTTTAATGATATCCACCCAAAAGTTATCCCTAGTACGAAAGTTCCACCAAAGTTTGGCAGAAAACGCGGCATGAATGGCTTTAAGACTTCTCAAGCCAAGACTCCCTTCCTTAATGGGGAAAGAAAGATTTTCCCACTTAGTCCATATTAACTTGGAACCTTTGTTATTACCCCAAAGGAATTTGTTGAAAATGATGTTAATTTTAGTCAAAATCGCTTTGGTAGGTGAAGTAACTTCAAGCCAATAAAGAGGGATAGTGTTTAGGATGTATTTGATAAGAATTAGTCTTCCTCCTTAAGAAAGGTAAATATTTTCCCAACTTCGAATTCTTTTGACGATTTGCTCAATTAGCCCGTTGAAAATTATGCTTTTATTCGGACCTTTAAATATAGGAATCCCGAGATAGTTACAAGGGAATTTGCCTTCCTTAAAGCCCAATTTAGTCGTTATAAAATCTTTAATATTAGAAGTGGCTTTATTGTTTATGAAGAAATTTGACTTAACAGCATTACTTTTAAGCCCCGAATCCTTTTCAAGAGTGCTGAAAAATGTTTTGATCTTTATAATGTTTCTCTTAGCAGCATTGTTGAAAATTATGAAATCATCAGCATAAGCTAAATGAGAGATCAAGAGTTTGCTTCCAATTTTGAAATACAGATTGGGGTCCAACATAAATGCTTTGTTGAGATTTATGGACCAATAATTGATGGCTAGATTGAAAGGATGGGGGATAACGGCTCCCCTTGCCTAAGACCTCTGGAGGATTTAAAAAAATCTGCTAGAGCTCCATTAATTAAAATAGAGAACCAAACATTAGAGATTAAATTCTTGATTTTGAAAATAAAGGAAGTATTGAAACCATAAGTTTGAAGCATTTTTAACAGAAAGTTCCAATCAAGTTTATCAAAAGCCTTTTCAATATCCAATTTGAGAATTAAGTTATGGGCTCTACTTTTTTTTGTTAAGGCAATGGAATAATTCTTGCGTGGCAAGAATGTTATATTGAATGTGTCTTCCGGAAATAAAACCACTTTGATTTTGTTCAATTAACTTGAGGAGCAGGTCTTTTAAATGATTTGCAATTAATTTGGAAATGATTTTATTAAGGGAGGAGCAAATGCTAATGGGTTTGAAATGGTTCCACCAAGATGGGGCGGCGACTTTAGGAATTAAAGTGATGGTGGAATGAGAAAAGAATTTTGGAAGAGGAAAATTACAAAAAAAATCTTTAATTCCATTGCAAATGTCTACCCCCACGATGTCCCATGCTTTTAAAAAGAATTCAATGGGAAAGTCGTCCGAGTCGAGGCAAGAATCATGATTAAGTTTTTAATCACCTCCCAAATTTCTTCATTGGAAGACATGACATTAAGGGAGTTGTTATCTAAAGAGGTAATAGAGGAATCGGGGTGACATATATATATATATATATATATATATATATATATATATATATATATATTTATATATGTGTATATGAATATGTTGCTCTTAAATAAGCATAATCTCAATGAAATCAATTATGCAAAATTGTTTATAAGTCTATGATGCTTGAGATATGTAATGATAAATAAATTTTGAAGATATGTATATTTTAGATATTTCACAGTGAGGTTAAGAAGTTAATGTTGATTTGAAAATGAAGCTAAAGTGTTATTAGATCAGAGCAGTAGGCGCTCAGGCGTGCCCCAAGCACCCAACAGACAGAGTGACATGTGCCTAGACGCACCCCATGCACCCAAGCGCTCCCTAGGTGCTCAGCATACAGAGGGGTGGGCGCTCAAGCACGCCCCACTTTCCCACAAACAAAGGGGCAAACTTTGCCATGAGTGCATGTAACACCCTGATGCTAAGTAGTGATTTATAACCCAACACTAAGTGTTATCAAAGTACTTAACACTGAATTGGTAGAAATCTAACTCACAATAAAGCGCTTTGCGGCCAAGAATATTTTTAAGACAAGAAAATTTAATAATTAAAAGAACAAAGTATATAAGTATATTTATATCCATCATCCAAACTAAGCATAATATAGAGAATGAAAATACATCAGTCACAAAAACAGAAAATAAAAACATCCAAAATTTAAGTTATTGCAAACAATTTATATAATGTTATAAAATTCACTCTAGCTTACGAATATGAAAATGCAAGTCTTTGAGGTACTACTACCAGCCAGAACTAGCTCCAACTTCAAGCTCCACGAGGTGCTATTGATCTACCGTATTATGTATTTAATATGGTAGGGTACAACCAATAAAAGGAAAGTAGGTTATTAGACTTAAGAAATCTAAGTACATTTTAGGGTTTCGCCAAGTTTTATTTTTTTTAAACGGATATCACATTAGTCATTTACAATTATTTGAGTAAGTGAGCACTAAGCAATAAAAGAATAGGTACAAAAGTATGCAGGATAGTTAATAAGTAAAAGGAAGTAAAGGTACTAACAAGAAGTTTACCTTAACCTGCACAAAATATGCAAGTAAGAAAACTATATCTAATGGCTAAAACTACTAGCGTGCATATGAAGCATAAAGGGAAACATGTATATGTCCAGTGGAAAGTATGCTAAGTAATAGTAAAAATAAACAGTGTAAGACTAAATATGAGTAAGCAACATATACTATAAGTATACTGAAGTAAAGACTGCAATATAAAAATAATAAGAAGTACTGTACAATAAAGTAAAGTAAAATTCAGTCAATGACTGAGTAAACATAGCTATAAGATTATGATAAGTCATTCATAGTCAATAAGATTGTGAGAAATATAATGTTAAATTGCATCATATTTAAGGTTTTATTATGCGAGCAAAAATTACAGAACAAATGAGTTAAACATATCTATTTAACAAAGTAAAACGAGATCTCCCATAATATACACTCTTCCTCTAAAATATGTGTGGTCTTCAGATCACGCCATAGCCTGCCCTGACATAATAGTCCATCATATGAAACCTTTATATTTAATGTTTTAAAATTTTATTTATGTAAAATGTCTTAATGAATATCCAAGATTATAATCTCAAGGTGTTGCAGTATTCAATGAAAAGTTAATTATAAATCATGTGATATTCATTATTATCTAATTTAATTATATACCATAATTATTGAAGTTAATCAAGTCTCAAATTAATTTAGACATTATCAACCTTTAAGTCAATTGAAATATAATAATATATATAATTGTGATTTGGAGAATAAAAGTTTAATTAAGACTTATTTAAATGTCAAAATAGTATATAAATATAGATGTATAACAACTCAAATCCTCATTAAAGTAATTATGGTCAAATTGTATACTCGATTATGATAAAATCAGGATCTCGAACAAGTTCAAAATTAAGTTAAACCAAATATACTATTAAAAAGAGTATATTTTTGTGATAATAATGCCCAAGTTTAAGGACAATTCGATCAACAAATACTTATGTATTAATTTTTGAAATTTTTAAATGCAATAAAATAAACTAAGTCCAAATTCAAAAATTCTGAAGACATTGGATTCGTAATAATAAAATAAGGCTACACAGGTTTTTCTCAAATTTTGAGAGCTAGATTGTCTATAATTAATTTTTGAAGTTCTTACCTTCAAAAATTAATAAGAAAATAAAATATAGCTCCAAATTAAGAAATTTTTGAACGAGGACATTCGTCTCGTCAAGATAAGGCCTCCTAGTTAAATTTCATTAAATTTGGAAATCAGATGACGAAAAAATGTAATTTATATTTTTTATTTTAAATTTTTCTTCTCAGTTCTCTCTCCTCTCCCCTTCCCCCCTCGAAACACTAAGGACTTCCCCCTATACTGTGGTGGCCCACTTCCCTCCGTGGTTTTGTTAACCCTTAAGTTAATATGATTTCGGTGAGGTGGTCACCTAATAACAAGGTCTTTGCTTATGATTAGATTAATGACTAATACTAACACATTATAATCAACGACTTTATTATTCTCAAGGAATTCATCACTAAATGGCAGTACAATAAAGGTAAACAGAGTGCGGAAGCAAAAGTAAACATCCATTCCATCACATCATGAAAATTAATGTATTTCATATCTCATCATTGCAAAAATGTCTTCGACATCCTTCGCATTTACTTCAACTTTCAGCTGTATCTATCCAGCCATATTTATCTTATGTTGAAGAACCAATCAAAATCTTAGCTCGCGATCAGAGGCAGCTAAGAAATCAACCTATTCCAATAGTTAAGGTTCAATGGAAGAACCGCATGCGAGAAGAATTCACTTGGGAAAAAGAAGTGGATATG
Organism: Gastrodia elata; assembly: GCA_016760335.1. Taxonomy (NCBI): domain Eukaryota; kingdom Viridiplantae; phylum Streptophyta; class Magnoliopsida; order Asparagales; family Orchidaceae; genus Gastrodia; species Gastrodia elata. The sequence continues at coordinate 104,386,638 of CM028670.1, read as the reverse complement.
CGGTGAAAATATCCTAATCTATTTAAGCACCGATATATGTAAGATATAAGCCCTTCATTTGTCTCCCATGCTTAGTTTTGCTCAAATCTGAAGACATCGAAGGATCGAAGCGAACCTTATTCCTCACTACCATCCATCCGAGGTACTTCCTATTATACCTATTTTTTTAAGATGCATGCGTTTCTTTTTTTTGCTAAATCTTCGCGGGACTATTCGATTATTGGATTCGATTGATCGAACCCTAACCCTAATTTCGGGAAGCCTTTGGGAGGGAAGGCGAAGGGATGCCGACGCTTCCTGGACCGAACCGCTTCAGCCCGGTTCATTCCATGGACCGGCCACGTGTCGCGCGCCACGTTAGGGAACTGGGGCCTAGGTGCATCGATGTCCAGTCCTCGGCGTGATGCGTGTCATCCGCATCGGATGACAGCGGGTCCCGCTTTCTGGCTCGATGAAAGGCGGTGGGCCCGCTGAGCAGTTGCCAGTGAGTAGCGCTCGGACACGTGGAGGTGGGTCCCACGGTAGTCTCGTCTGTCTGCTGGCGTGCGGTCCACATGCAGAAAAGATTAATTAGTTTAATAACATATATAAATAATTAATTATGTATAATTATAGTACTAATATTATATAATTTACAGAAATAAATAAATAAATAAATAAATAAATAAATAAATAAATAAATAATATATATAAGTGCAAACAAAAATCCCGACTTTTTTGCTCTCGTTTTAGGGTTTTGGAGACGTCTCTGAGGGCGATCTCCTGGCGGCTCTCTTTCGCCCGTCGGCTAAAGCCGACGATCCTGAGCGGCCTGCTGAGGCTGTCTTCCGGGAGTTGTTTCCCCCTTCCCTGTCGCGTTTGATTTTCTGTTCGCATCTCGGTAGAGCTTCTTTCATTTCTGCGCTTTTCTTATTTTATTGTTTTGATGGAATTTTATGGCTGATTCACCCATCACTCGTTCTTTTCGTGAGGTGTTGGAAGGTCCTCCTTCCAACACCTAACCCGTCAAGCCTATCTCGTGCCTTAATGGTAGCCCGGTAATTTTTTTCTCTGAGGCTGAGATTGATTTTCTAGCTTCCCCTTTTGATCAGACTTTGGTCGGTAAGTTCTCGCGAACGAAGCCGAGCTTTGCCCTTGTGCAGAGTTTCATCAATAGATTAAAAATGCTAGCCCCGGTCTCTATTCACTTTTTCGATTCTCTTCGCATCTTCTTTAATTTTTTGTCAGAGTTAGATTATGCTAGATGCTTCTCAAAAGGTTCGTATGATATAAATGGTCACACTATGAAATTGTTTAAGTGGAGTCCTCATATTGATATTAATTTTGATGCTCTGATTGCTCCAGTTTGGCTAAACTTCCCTGGCCTGCGTTTGCAATATACCTCTAAGGAGGTGCTTTTTAACATTGCTAAAGCTTTTGGGAAACCCTTGCATTTAGACAAAAATACGGCTCTACACCGTAATTTTGCAGCTCCTCGTATTTTAGTAGAAATTAATCTGGAATCCACCCCTATTGATAAAATATGGCTTGGGTCTGAGACAAAAGGTTACTTCCAAAAAGTGGTGTTTGAAAACTTACCATCTTACTGTGTGCATTGTAATACTTTTGGGCATATGGCGGCTGTTTGCCCGCATCTATGCGGGACTCCCTCAGCTGTATCAGAAAATATAACTGGACCTATTAATCCTTCCGATTTAGCTGCTGATGACAACGTGTTGATCAGAAACAATGACAATATTATTAGCAATACTACTATTCTGAACAATGTAGCTGTTGACAACAATGATGAGGTTAGTCCTGATGATTTTCATTCTATTACTAATTTGCAAAATGGTTTGCAGTTGAACATTAACCATATCATTAATCCTGTTTATGTTACTGATAATATTGAGGCTGGGGAGGAAAATACTCTGTGTATTGCTGCAAGTTCGTTACCTAGTGTTGATTTAATCGAAAATAAAATTGTAGAGCTTGCAAATACTTGTTTATCTTACCATGATAATTATTCTCAAATTACTAGTGCTAATGTTGTAGGGCCTCTGGCCCTCGAGGGTGATGTAAATGCAGGTGTGCTAGCTGCGAGCGTACTTGAAAAATGTTTTAATTATTATGATTCCAATAAGTCTGCTGCCACTAGCTGTGATTGTTATACTAATATTCATTTTGCGAATAACATGTTGGAGTCTATTAATCAAGTACCTGCTCCTAATACTAATAATACTATTGTTGATACTGCTTATAATGTACATATTGATGTCGTAAGTATAGATGAGGTTAATGTTGCTGAATGTCTCAATGGAAAATTGGTTGCCTTTGAAAATGTTGGTAATGAAATGATACTTTCAAAGAATGTTGATGTGATTCCCGATTGCCATATTTATAATACTTGTACTATTTTAGCATCTTCTAATGTTGTTTCTGTGAATAAAATTTCCCATAATGATGTGGAGCCTAGAATGAATATGAATTTTCATGACATAAACGCTATTTCTTACTCTAAAAATGTTGTGAACCATATTTTATCTTCGGATGTCATAGAGAACTCTTAAAATTGGATTAGCGGAAATCCACCCTTCGTTGTCCGCTACTCCGGCCTCTAACTTTTTGATAGTTGGACAAGTAAACTGCCCTCAATCTCCCTCAAAAAATGATTTAGAGTGTCCAATCCTTAAATCTAATGAGCCTTCTCCGATCATTAGCAATAATAGATTCAATTCAATTGTGTGTTTAAATGAGCTCATAGGATTAACTAAAATGAAAAGCTTAGATCAAATCACTAACAAACTCACAAAAGCTAATCTCAATAATCAGAAGGTTCACCCCGAACCTTCTTTAGTTGATCAATGAATATCCTCTATTGGAATATTAGGGGTATATGCAACCTATCCTCTAGAAACCGATTAAAACATTTAATTTTGGAAAATAAAATTGATATCACCGCAAGTTTTGAACCAAAACTTCAAAACAAAGATTGTCCCAAAATTATGAAAGTCCTTAATACTGAAAATTGTATCACTTCCTCTACCAATAAGATTTGGTTTTTTTAGAATAATTCATGGACTGTGGATATTGTAAGCCAATGCGATCAAGCTATTAACTTAAAGGTTCATAATCAAAGTTTTTCTTGCATTATCACTTTTGTTCATGCTAACAATCTTAGAACTGAGAGACTACGTCTTTGGAATTTTCTGAGAAACAGCCCTTTTAATACCCTTCCATGGCTGGTCGGTGGAGACTTCAACGCGGTCCTAAACGCTAATGAATACAAAGGTTATGCTCTCGATCATTCGACTGCTTCCTTCGATTTTATGTCCAGCCTCGTTGATTGTGGTCTTGACGACTTTAATTACTCGGGGGCTGCTTTTACTTGGTCCAATGGTAGGAAATTTGCTCGCCTTGATAGATTTTTAATGAATAACGAGTGGTGCAACAAATTTTAAGAAATCAAAAACTTCTCTCAAAATTCTTCCAATTCAGATCACAAGCCGATATTTCTTTGTGCTAGAAATCCCCCAACTACAATCAACAAATCTTTTAGATTCCAAAAATTTTGGCTGAATATCCTGACTTATTTAGAGGTGGTGCGCTCTTCATGGACTGCGTCCTGTAGCTCGTTTGGTCTGCCTAGACTTGTCGACAAATTTAAACGCCTTCGTAAAGATTTAAATGCTTGGAATCATAATGTGGTTGGCAACATTTTTTCTAAAGCCTCCTCCCTTGAAAACTTGGTTAACAACTTGGAAAATATCTTTGAATTGCAACCATCTTCTGAGAATAAAATCAATTTTTCTAAAGCTAGAGCGGACCTTATTCAGTGTCATAACAATATTGAAAGCTATTGGAAACAAAAATGTAGCATTCGTTGGAAACTTCAAGGTGAGAAAAACACCAAATTTTATCACAACTGGGTTAATAAACATAGGACCAAAAATAAAATTCACTCAATCACCACCCCGGAGGGTTTGACCTTTTCAAAGTTAGAAGAAATTCAAGATTCAGCAGTTAATTATTTTTCAAACATCCTAAATAAGGAAAGCACTCAATTTAACTCTTTGACCTTGAACACCCCTGAACCAACTATCTCTCATTTTGACAACCAAGCTCATAATGCCATGCCCACAAATGAAGAAATTTGGCTGACAATTAAAAATCTTAAGCAAAACTCCTGCCCCAGTCCTGATGGCTTCCCGATTGAATTTTTCATTAAATCTTGGGACATAATTGAAGAAGATATTTGTAATGGGATAAAAGAATTTTTCTGTAATATTCTGCTTCTAAAATTCTTCACTCATTCAACTATCACCCTAATCCCTAAAGTCAGTACTCCAAAGTGGTGGAACCTATTTAGACCAATTAGCCTATGCTCCACTCTAAACAAAATTATCTCCAAGCTAATTGCAAATCGTCTAAAAGATTCGCTTCCAAATATAATTGAACATAATCAAAGTGGTTTTATCACGAGAAGACAAATTCAAGATAACATCATGGCCACTCAAGAATTATTTTATTGCATCAATAAAAAAAAGTAGAGGTCATAACCTTATCATTAAATTGGATATTGAAAAAGCGTTTGACAAACTTGACTGGGACTTTTTATTCAAAATGCTTCATGCATATGGGTTCAATTCTGATTTCATAAACAAGATTAAATATCTGATTTCAAATGTTTGGTTCTCTATCTTAATTAATGGTGCTCCTGAGGCATTAAATAAGGTGATCCCTTATTCCCAATCTTGTTTAGTCTTGCTATCAATTATTGGTCCATAAATCTTAATAAAGCCTTTAGTTTGGACAACAACCTTCAATTCAATGTTGGGAAAAATCTTTTCATCTCTCATTTGGCTTATGCGGATGATCTTATCATATTCACTAATGCGGACAAAAGAAATATCTCAAAGATTAAGTTATTATTAAGCACTCTTCAGGCGGACTCTGGGCTTAAAATTAATTGCTCTAAATCTAACTTTTTATTAATAGCAAAGCCATATCCAATCTCAAAGAGTTTATCTTCTCTAAACTAGGTTTTAAAGAAGGCAAATATCCTTGCAATTATCTGGGCATCCCTATTTTTAAAGGTCCTAATAAAAAAAATTTCTATCACAAGCTTATTGAAAGCATCCTTAAGAGAATTAAGAGTTGGGAAAACAAATATCTTTCTCAAGGAGGAATGCTTACTTTAATTAAATACATCCTGAATACAATTCCTCCATATTGGCTTGAGGTCTCTTCTCCTCCCAAAGAGATTATATCAAAATTAAATATCATCTTTAACAAATTCCTCTGGGTAAGTAACAAAGGCTCCAATCTAATTTGGTCAAAATGGGAAAACTTCATTTTCCCTACTAACGAAGGTGGTCTTGGTATTAGAAACCTTGAAGACATACACAAGGCGTACTCTGCCAAACCGTGGTAGAATTTTAGAACCAAAAATAACATTTGGGTTGATATCCTCAAAACAAAATATTGCTACAACACCCACCCAGTTCTTGTCTCAATGAAGATCACCGATTCTTTAACTTGGAAAAGAACGTTGGACTCTAGAGATCTTGTGGAAAATGTAATTGAATGGAACTCTCTTGACTCCTCTTCCTCTTTTTGGTGTGACTCATGGAGTGACCTTAGTCCCCTTCATCTTAAATGCTCCCCAAAGCTACCCAAGGTCTCTATTGGGGAATGTTTAAACGAGAATAAATCTTGGAACAATATCCTTATAACCTCAATCACTGACCCCATAATTCATGATATTATTTTAAAGATTAATCCAAGGTTGGTGGACGAAAAACATGCTTCCGCTGAATTTATCCTCAAAGATAAATTTAATCTTCATATAGCTTGGAATATTCACCGGAAACACAAGCCCTCTACTTTTAAGCCTTGGTTTTGGCATAACAACATCCCGACCCTTATAAGTTTATTTATTTGGAGACTCCACCTTCGTTTCATAAGTGTGGATGAAATCCTTAGCCTTAAGGGCTTCCAACTCCTTTCTAAATGTCACTGCTGTAAGTTAGCTAACGCGTGCTCGGAAAGCTTAGATCACATGTTTTTAAACAGTGAATTTGCTCTTTCATTATGGAACAACTTCAAAAACATTGGGGTTAATAAGCAGCTGATTCTAGACCTTCCTTCCCTTATTACCAGCTAGAACGTTGGTCACTCTAGTTTGAAAAAACTGCCTCTAATGAATTTAATTGACGCATACATTACTTGGAACATTTGGTCTGCGCGCAATCTCAAAAATCACCAAGCAGTCGAGATGAATCTGCATAAATCAAAAAATATAATTATTAATGATATAAATTTAATTCTTAAAAATTTCCTGAAGAAATCTATCTATTGGTCAAACATTAATAAAATTATCTTCGCTGAAATTTTTGATGTTTGAGATAAACTTTATTATGATGTGGTTGGTTTGGTCTCCTCCAGTTGGGGACTACGCCTGCCTCTCTTGGCAGGTTGTTCGGATATTGGTGTATTTAGGTCCTTTTGTTTGGAAGGTGTGGATTGCTCCGATTTATTTGCAAATTCTCGGTTGGGTTTTCAATGATTTATCCAGCTTCTTATTTGATCCCCCAGTAATTTCTCATGTGCTCAAATCTTTACGATCATGTGGCAAGCAGTTTTGTGCTGTTAGTCTTATTCTGGGTATTTGGTGGCTAATTTGGTTTTGGTGGTGTTGGTGGCAAGTTAACCACAGAGCCCTTGATAGTGGGATTAAGCAACTTTGCAAGCATTTTACCGTCCAGTTTATCAACCTGGTGTGCAAATTTCTATATTAACCTTCTTTGTGCAGTCGATCATTTCATACTCCCGGATTCTTCTTATGTGCGGGAGGTCTTTCCTATCTTGCTTTGCGTGGTCACGAGGGAAGGTGATTAGAAACAACAAGGGTGTCGCTGAGACTACTTGGTGTCAGTTTTCGAGGCAGCTTAATTTCGATCTTACATATGGTCGTTCCCGCTGTTGCCTGCAGACTTCAGGTTCGCCTTTATTGTATTCAATTAAAAATATTATTGAGATTATTTTGCAGGTTCGACTAAATGCGGGGAGCAGTTGGTTAGTAGCAAAAATTGGAGACCCGTAGCCGAGCCTTTTATTCAAGCAGTGGTTTTTGTATTTTTTGTTTTGGATAACCCTTTTAGGATACACCCTGGGGTCATCTTTATTGGGTTGGTTTTTGGTGTTTTAAAATTAGGCTGTTTTGTAACCTCCCAACCCGTTTGTATCATTTACTTTTAGATTAATAAAAATTTCAGGTTTTCAGTAAAAAAACAAAAAAAAAGTGCAAACAAAAATATCTATTGAGAATAGATTAATAATTAAATGGAATATTTACTTAAAACAGTAAGATTATATATATATATATATATATATATATGTAATTATTTAATTTAAATAAATGCCACACTTTAAATATCCATAATTTATAAAATACAAGTCCAAACAACACCAACAAATACACTATTTTTATCAAAAAAAATATGAGGATCAATATGGAACTATCAAATCTCAGTTTAGATGAGTATTTAATATAGTGATATTTAAGACCCCTAAATAAGTCCTAAATGTCCCAAATTTTGATTTAACCATAATTTTATAACCACTAACCCAAATATACCCAATATAGGTCTTAAAATAATCAGTAAAGCCTAAGGATTAATCTAATAGTATTAGTTTTGTTGTTTGAGATATTTTAGACTAATCACTTTTGGACCCAAACCATAATCTTCAAAGGCTCATAACTTTGCAACCACTAGTCCAAACATAGGCAGTATGGGTCTTAAAGTGATCAGTAGAACCTCTACAACAACTTAGTAGTGTTCAATTCTCTGTTTGGATTAGTATGAGCTTAATCACTTTTAGGATCTAACCCTAATTACCTAATTAACCCTAAAACTTCAATTGACCATAACTTGGTCAATTGAATTTCAAATTAGGTCTTCCAATATACCATTTTGATCAAGAAGACCTAATTAATAATAAACTATAAAAATATTTTAGATCTCTTTATTAGTTCTAATCACCTTAAAATTTGATTAGTGAATATTAGCATAATTAATAATTCAAATTAAGGAATTTCAGTTTCTGATTACTCCTAGAGTATAATAGAACTTAGTTATATAGTTGGTTTAGTGATTTTGTGATTAACACTCACTAATCACCTTAAATCCTTATTATTAACCCTAAAGCTTGTATTGGCTATAACTTAGCCAATACGTATCATAATTTGATGATTTTGGGTTCTATGGAAACCTTAGAACATAATATTTAATAAACTGATAGAAAATTTAGATTTCCAATAGGCTAAATTACTAATTTGCCCTTATAGGTCAATTTCCTTAATTTAACCTTATAAGGCTAAATCCTTAACCAAAAATTATGTACTTACTATCTAAACTTATATTAGATATTAAGTAATCATTCCACTTCAAAAAAATTTATATTTGAGCCTTAATTAAAAAAAATGAAATTTAGACCCTTAAGTAGGGGCAAAATCATTATTTTTCCCAAATTTAGGTTTAAACATTCTTAAAACCTTAAGTACATTCTTAAATCTCTAAAATCAGTAATATGACTGATTTAAAATCATTTTAGAATATTTAAACTCATTAAAATAATAATTTATGAAAATCCCTAAGTTATTTAAAAATATTTTAAGTCTTAATCCACCTCTTATAAGGTGAATTTAGCTCACCTTATATCTTTCTTAAGTGAAATTCATCATAATAGCAGTTAAGTATTATCAAACTTAAAGCTTAATTATTCTCTTTAGAACTTTCTTTCAAATCTTTAGGATCTTATTTCCTTAGGATTTAGCTTAGATATTAGGTTAGAGTTCATTTATTAAGTAAATGGGTACTTAATAAATGAAACCTTAGTTGTTATAATTTTTTAGAATTTCATCCTTTATTTATGATTATTTTATATTTAAACTTTAGATTTAAGATTAGATATCCATATTATTAAGCTTGACTTAGCTTAATAAGATAACCTTAACTATAACTTGTGAAAATTTGGGTTTAACATAATACCATTAGGATTATAACCTATTAGATTATGATATTGAAATCTAATACTTGGATTATAATATCTTAATCCCCCAATTTTTATTTATATTAATCAAGATTGGCTTGGGATTCGTAGAATCATCAATTATGATGTTAGATTTATTTATTTAACTTAATTAAGCATCATGTGATTTATATGTGCTAGAACTTAATTAAATTCTAACTTCTTTTAACTTGTAAGATCGATATTATAGATTTATACTTGATAATTGGATATTGGAGATCCTAAACTTGTATAAATTCAGATTAGATAGAACGACTTAATTAAAAAACAAAGTGATATCACAAAATTGTTTAGTGCTATTTTATTCATTTAAAATTTATGCTATGCTTTCCTTATTTGGGACTTCATTATACCTTTGGACACATTATATTACATGGAATATTAGATGAATATTCTATGTTAAACTTTGAATACATTCATATGGCATTTTCATAACTTAAGGAGAAAATTTAATGGAAATAACTTTATTAAACTGTGTGAATTATGTCTTATTTAGTTTGCCTTCTAGTATAACCTTACTTTTAAGATAGCTTTTGCCTAGGACTACTTTCTTAGTGCATGTTACTTTTGAATATGACTATTTTCCTAGTGCATGTAACTTTTGACTAGGACTACTTTCCTAGTGCATATTACTTTTGACTATGACTACTTTCCTAGTGCATGTTACTTTTGACTAGGACCACTTTTCTAATGAGTGTTACTTTTGACTAGGACCACTTTCCTAGCGCATGATACTTTAGTCTGGGACTACTTTCCTAGATGCTCAGTAGGTACTTTTCAGATGGAATTAACTTTTATTTGGGACTCTTTCCTAGATGATCAAATGAACCTTACTTTTTGGCAAGACTAAGTAGAAGTACCTCCACACTTTACTTTATACTTTACCTTACATTTACTTTACTGTTACTTTATAGTTCTGGCATATCTTTTGCTTTATAGTTCAACACACTTATATATAGTAGTTCCTTAGTACTTACACCTTTACATATATGTTATACTTTTCAGCAGTTCACTTTTACTTTATGGCATGTTAGGATGTTAGAACTTTACTTTCAGTTTAATACTTTCATTTTATATTGTAACTAGCATGTCTTAAGTTGATCATATTACTTGAGAATTTTCTTGTACTTAGTAGATTTCATTATGTGCTACTTAACTCTTTTCTGCAGCTTGAGTTGAGATATGTGCTTACCTCACACCTTGTATGAGATATAACTATGTTAATTATAGCTTTGTACCTTTTTTGATGCTTTACTGCTCCTACTTTGCTTAGCTATTGTGATATCATTTAAATTACAAATTTACAACCTAAAATATACTTAGATATTTTGTCTAACTAGATTTTTTTTTTGTTGGTTGGGGCCATATCATTGTGAAACTGACAATGGTAGATTCTGAGCTTTTCGAGGTTGTGGAACCTTCTGGAGATCTAGTTCAAGAGGAGGAGCGTGTAGGAGAAGACTCCTAGTTCTTTCTGTTAGTTTGTGAGGATTGAGTGATCTTTACTTTCTGTTTAAACTTTTAATTGATGTTTTGTAATAATACAAGATTTAAACTGCTTTACTTTTCATACTTATGTATTATGAGTTGTATAGTTCTTATTTGGATTGTATGGATGTTGTTACTTGTCTTTCTTCCGCACTCTGATATATTATAGTATGCTCATTTAGTGATTGGCTTTCTTTTGTTCTTTCCTTGTCATGGCATATCCTCTCTCGACATTTGATTAAGAAGGACCATTCCTTGATATAACTGCTAAGTGAGGGTTTGCTCTTTCATGACCACCTCATGATCAGGACGATTAGTGGGCGGCCGCCATAAAAATAGAATAAACATTGCATTCATTCACCATTCATCAAGTAAAAAACAAAACATAGCTCAATAAATAATAAAGTGTAGAAAAGTAATCACAGTCATAGTACCAATATTATTACAACATTTAAATGAATGGTTTATAAGACTAAAAATAAATCCAAAAGTCACTCATCCTCACAAAAGATTAAAAGAAGACTAAGCAATATCTGGCTCTCCTAACTGAAGCTCATCCTCTTAATAAGGCAATTCTCCTTCAGCACCCAGCTCCTCAAATCTATTTAAATCTGACATTATTGGTTTCATAATGCCAGGGCCCCAGCCAATAAAAGAAAAATTTTGTTAGATAATTATCTAAGTACATTTTAGGCTGAATATTTTAAGAGAGTTATTAATGTCACCACTTTAATTTAAGCACGACAAAAAGTAAACTAAAAATAGTAGGAGCAGTAAGTATACAAGAAACAGGGTAAGTTATAAATACAACATTTATAACTTAAACAAAAAGTGAGGCAAAAGCACATCACAATAAATTAAGCAAGGAATAGGTATATATATATAGTGCAGTAAGTATAAGTACTGAAAGTAAAGTCTAATCCTAAATATGCTGATGATCATATAACATATGCTGATTAAAGGTGGAAAATCTGAACATGGTAAATATAGTAAGCAGTAAAGTCTAGCATCCTATAAATATGTACAACTGAGCAAGTAAGTAAAAGAAAATAGCTGACTGAAACATGCATCAATAATATAGTACACAGTAAACTAAAACTGAAACATGTATGTAAAGACTGTCATATCAAAAAATTGACCAATCAGGCCCAGTGAAATTCCCAAAGCTTTTCTGGGTTAGGGTAGATAAAAATTTCTATAGCCTTTCTAGGTTATGGCAGACATAACCAGTAGCGGAACTAAGGAGGCAGTAAATACAAATGCATAATCTTTTAGTTATTTTATTTTTATTTTTATGGACATGTCCAAAAATAGTTGAGGAGTCAAGCATGTCTACAGGACTATATAGGTTCCAAGCTTAACACACACTCCTCAATGAGTAATATTAAGCATCCTTACTACTCCTTACCCCTGTCCTTTAGGGTAAATGTGCACCAGAATCTACTAAAATATACTGAACTCAAAGGCAACTGTTATCCTAATTTTTCTAAGTTTTTATTTTATGCACACAATTTTATTATATGATATGTCCAAGGAATTAAGCACAAAATACAAGCAATGCATAGCACAAATAAATCAAGTAAGCAAGGGACTCTTCTATACATGGTGACACTGTTATTATCTAATTAAACTAATATAACTATTCTAAGTTATACAAATTTAGGATCTCCAATTTTTACTATTGAGTGTAACCTAGAATTACATCCTTATAAGTTAAATAGATTAGAACTGATCAGGTTCTAATTTAATTCAATCAAGTATAACTACAAGTTTAATCAATAAATCATAATATCCTAATTTGATGTATTTAGGCATTCTATCTAAGATCTGATCAAGATTTACTAAGCTATGGATTAAACACCACAAGATTGGGCATAATAACATAATCCAAAAAGATAAAACATAAGATCTAGGTTTCAGTCTAAGAGTGATCTATTGATTAAGGCAAGTTCTATTTAAGTAATTCAAACTTAATAAGATGAATCTCTTATCCTAAATCTAAGGTTAAAAGATAAAATAATCAAAATAAATTGTAAAAATCTAGAAACTAACAAAATTAAGGATTCATTTATTGAATAACCCACTTATCTAATGAATAAAATATAACCTATGAGCTAGTCCTAATCTTAAGAATAATCCTAATGTGAGGTGTAAAATCTTAAGAAAAGATTTAGAGAAATTTTAGGAAATTTAACATTTTTGATTTAACAGTTGATTTTTTAACACTTAGAATGATTCTATTATAGCTCTAATATTGGTTTTAGTGATTTAAAAGACAATTTAGATGTTAAGGACGCTTAACCTAAATTTTAGGCAAAATGACCATTTTGGCACTATTTAAGAGTCCAAAAATTAACTTTTTGATTTAGGGTTCCAAATTTAAATTTCTTACTACTAAATGAATCCTTACTGTCTAACATGAAGATAGACAGTAAGTATACTCAATTTGGATAAAAAACGGGTCCTACCGGTCCAAACAAAGGTTTTTGACCAAAAGAGCATTTTAGTAATTTACACCTAATTGAACCTAAAAGTTTATGAAGTTTACTATTGGTTATCATTAAAGGATTCCATAGAGTCTAAGAACACTATATTCTGGGGTCCAATAACTAAGTTATTGCTATTTCAATTTTTAAGGGCAATTCGATAATTTTATCGATCAACGGGGACAAAAACTGAACTTTTCCGTTCGGAGTTCAATTTAAGCAAACTCAGTTTCTATAATTTCCCTATAATATACTGAGTGTATTGATAGGGAGTAAACCTAATTTTAACTTTGAATGGTTAAGTTATGATCTAACTAGGATTAGGGGTATTTTAGTCATTTCTAATTTTTAGATTTTTTTGATCCTAAATATTATTTCAGTTTATTGATAGCACTAAAATTCTAAGCTAGTTAGCACTTTGAATTTCTGAATTTAGAGTTGAATTGACTAAGTTATGGTCAATTGAAGTCTAAGGGCATTTTGGTTATTTTCAGGATAGAATCTTAAATATTACTTTTCAAACTAAGCTCCAAATAGGGAAACTAATACTTCTATAATATTGGAGTTATTCTCTTAAGTATTTTAAGACCTATATTAACTATGTTTGGATAAATATGTTAAAAGTTGTGAGGGTTTGATTATGTCCTAAAATGTCACTACATTATACATACCCTGAAATAAATTTTTGAATTATGCAATTTAATTCTTTTTATTTTCTTAGTAAAATGAGACCTATATTTGCTATGTTTGAATTTTTGTACAAAAGTTATTAAACTTTTAAGTTTTTTTTTAATTAAATAATTTAAATTAATTTAATATAATTGCCATTCAATTTTAATGCTTTTCTGTTAAATTACATTAATTATTTAATTAGGTTACTATTTTTATTTTAATTGATTAATAAATGCTAATTAATCAAGTTAACAAATTATAATTTTTAATGAAATTAATTACTCTAATCATTAAAATATTTTAAAATCTTAATGAGGCTAATTAATAATCTAATTAACTATCCTTTCTTGCTAATTTATTATTTAATTAATTAATTAAATAATTTATTGATTAATGTTAATTGAATAATATTAACTAGTTAATTTAATTAATCTTATATATATATATATATATAATGTCCTAAAATTTATGTCCTCTCTTTTTTTTTTTTGTGTGTTGAGTTCTCTTATTTGTTCTTGTTTTTCTTAATATGCATTGGTAATGGACCCTTCGGTCAGATCTTTCCATGACATTGTTGCGAACCCATCTCTCCCCCTATTCAAAGAAATCTGCGTTTTCAATGGTGGTCCAGCCCTTTTTTTTTCTGATGAGGAAGTTTTGAAACTGGCCAGCCCTCATTCCCTTACCTTGGTTGGCAAATTTGCTAGAAACCAACCTAGTTTTGGTTCTATTTTAGGTTTCATTAATGGGCTGAAATTTCTCACTCCGGTAAACATAAGACCATTTGATTCGCACCGCATTTTTTTCTCCTTCCAATCAGATTTACAAAAGGTTCTTATGATCTTAAAGGCAACCCTATGCACTTCTGTAAATGGGACCCTTTTATCGATGTAAGACATGATGTCTCCATTGTCCCGATTTGGGTTAATTTCCCTGGGCTTCACCTCTATTTCACCGTTAAAGAAATACTTTTTAATATCGGGAGGGCAAATGGAAAACCGCTACTTGATCGAAACACTGTAATTGGTCGAAATATAGCTGCTCCTAGAATCCTAATTGAATTAAAAATAGCTTCTATTGTCCCGATTTGGGTTAATTTCTGTAAATGGGACCCTTTTGCCGATGTAAGACATGATGTCTCCATTGTCCCGATTTGGGTTAATTTCCCTGGGCTTCGCCTCCATTTCACCGTTAAAGAAATACTTTTTAATATCGGGAGGGCAATTGGAAAACCGCTACTTGATCGAAATACTGTAATTGGTCGAAATATAGCTGTTCCTAGAATCCTAATTGAATTAAACATAGCCTCCCCCCCCCCCCCCCCCCCCCGCTACTTGATCGAAACACTGTAATTGGTCGAAATATAGCTGCTCCTAGAATCCTAGCTGAATTAAAAATAGCTTCCATTGTCCCGATTTGGGTTAATTTCTGTAAATGGGACCCTTTTATTGATGTAAGACATGATGTCTCCATTGTCCCGATTTGGGTTAATTTCCCTGGGCTTCGCCTCCATTTCACCGTTAAAGAAATACTTTTTAATATCAAGAGGGCAATTGGAAAACTGCTACTTGATCGAAACACTGTAATTGGTAGAATATAGCTTTTCCTAGAATCCTAATTGAATTAAAAATAGCTTCTATTGTCCCGATTTGGGTTAATTTCTGTAAATGGGACCCTTTTGCCGATGTAAGACATGATGTCTCCATTGTCCTGATTTGGGTTAATTTCCCTGGACTTCGCCTTAATTTCACCATTAAAGAAATACTTTTTAATATCGGGAGGGCAATTGGAAAATCGCTACTTGATCGAAACACTGTAATTGGTCGAAATATAGCTGCTCCTAGAATCCTAACTGAATTAAAAATAGCTTCCATTATCCCGATTTGGGTTAATTTCTGTAAATGGGACCCTTTTACCGATGTAAGACATGATGTCTCCATTGTCCCGATTTGGGTTAATTTCCATGGGCTTCGCCTCCATTTCACAGTTAAAGAAATACTTTTTAATATCAAGAGGGCAATTAGAAAACCGCTACTTGATCAAAACATTGTAATTGGTTGAAATATAGCTGTTCCTAGAATCCTAATTGAATTAAACATAGCCTCCCCCCCCCCCCCCCCCCCCCCCCGATTTGGGCTAATTTCTATAAATGGGACCCTTTTACCGATGTAAGACATGATGTCTCCATTGTCCCAATTTGGGTTAATTTCCCTGGGCTTCGCCTCCATTTCACCGTTAAAGAAATACTTTTTAATATCAAGAGGGCAATTGGAAAACCGCTACTTGATCGAAACACTGTAATTGGTCGAAATATAGCTGTTCCTAGAATCCTAATTGAATTAAACATAGCCTCCCCCCCCCCCCCCCCCCCCCGTTAAGCTCCATTTGGTTGTGTTCAAAAGAAAAAGGTTAGGCTCAGTAAATCTAGTATGAAATTATGCCTCTCTATTGTATTTGGTGTCACACTTTAGGGCACAATACTGATTCTTGCTCTTTCAGAGGTCTTAATTCCCCTTGCACTTATGCTGGGAAAACATTGCTAACCCTGTGTGAAATAATGGGCTTCAACCCCCGCTAATAGATGATAGCCATAATCTAGAGATCATCTCTCAAAATCAAACTGCTGCAGAACTTTTTGCTAACGGCTCTCGTCCAGACACTAGCCCACTGGCCCTTCAACCCTTATTCATTAAAGACAAATTTAATCTTGATACTCTCGTGCAAAATCATTATCTGACCCAAGATACCTTGGACGCTAGAACTGTCTCTTGCTCTGCTGCTTTGAATGTTGAAAATGAGGTTGTTGTTACCTCCTCTTTTGGCTTAATTACCAGAAATCCTAAATCTGAAATTAATAAGTCCATTGACAAATCTCTGTCGGCTGCTAATATTCACTCTGTTGTTGCTTTGGCATCAGAAATTTTGGATCTTTCTGAGGTGGAACATACTGCTCCTTTGCCTGCAAACTCTTTGGACACCTCCTTGGGGGTTGATCCGGCCCCTGCTACTGAGTTGGATAATAGAATTATATATACTCGTTTGTCCCCGAAAAATTAGTTAGAGTTTGTTACTCACTTTGAAGCTGAGTCATTTACTGTTAACTCTTTGGACCCTAAATTGATTGATGCTAAGGCGCCTGAAAAGGCTCCGCCTATAAATAACTTAGTTACTACGAATATTGCAGATCAAAAAGAGTTTGTTTTTTTGAACCTGTTATCGATTTAAATGTTGTGGAAACTTGTCACTTAATTGTTGATAATATTGCTATGAGTCCAGGAACTGTTGCTAATATTGAAAACACATTGTGTGATTTGGAGGTGGTTAACGTTGTATCTAATCAAATTGATCCTCTCATGGTTCCCTTTGTTGATGAAGTGCATGTTGGTTTGGCATCACTCGGTAAAAAGGCTGGAACTGTTTCCTCTGTTAGCCTTTCTATTCCTCCAATTACTGCTAAAAATATAGTTGTGAATTCTGCCCTTTTGGCTAGCTCCTCTAGCTCGAAGAGTCTTGATAATGCTGATGCTAATGTTGAGAAAAGTGCTGAAAATAAAAATTTATTAGCTAAGAAAACTATTCCAAGCCAGGATATGCTTAGCCCCGAATTAAAAACTTTTGATACTAACCTACTAAATAATAATTAGTTTGTTGATCCCATTTCAGGTAATAGCTTTGACCAGGCTAGGCCAACACAAAAAGATCACGGTACATTGTTGTGTGCTTCCTTGGATGGAGGCCCGCAAGGTTTGATAAAATATGCCCACTCTACTTTCTCAAAACCTAAAACTCCCGTTAAAAATAAAAAGATTCAGTTTAGTATAAATAAAATGTTGACTTCGAATAAGTTTAAATACCTTTCTTCTCTTATTGACCCTGAAAAAACTGAGGAAGCTGCTCAAGATCCTTCCTCTAACAACTCCATTATTACCACACTTCCCAAAGATACGCTACAGTCGATCCCACGCGGATCCTCTTCAGTTTGTCAATGAACATTTTATGTTGGAACAACAGAGGTATTGGCAATACCTGTGAAGACCCACTTAAGTAGTAATAAGTAAAACTCTTAAACATTGAGGCGCCTTTTCAGATAACAGTGGAGTTCCTGATAAGAACTCCAAAGTTAAGCGTGCTCAAGTGGGAGCACTCCCAAGATGGGTGACCTATTGGGAAGTTATCTTCTGAGGGTAAAACCGTGAGGCATTTCTGGCCAAAGCGGATAATACCTTGGTGCTTAAGAGTTTGAGCTATTACAAATGGTATCAGAGCAAACCATAGAGTGTCAGATAGGAGCTAAGTGCTATACAGGGTAAAGTACCACTTCATGTGAGCAGCATCTTGAACCCATAATAGTTAAGGTGCTACATGGTTGTGGGTACCTCTTGCACCAATAGGGGTCACCTCTAATCCTATCTATTCAATGGATGGTTCTTGGATCTGTGTGTGGATACTGATGAGGACGTCAGTTATTTAAGTTGGGGATATTGTGAAGACCCACTTAAGTAGTAATAAGTGAAACTCTTAAACATCGAGATGCCTTTTTAGATAACAGTAGAGTTTCTGATAAGAACTCCAAAATTAAGCGTGCTCAGGTGGGAACACTCCCAAGATGGGTGACTTACTGGGAAGTTATGTGGCGCCCCACCCCTTAATCCACAAGAATTAAGTTAAGGGATGGTGTGTCATTCTAGCTAATCCTTCACTTATAATTGGATTAGGATGAAATCCACAATCCACATATTAAGGGAATGAGTAAGCATAGAATCAAATATGCTGTCACTATCTAAGTAAACATACAGAGTGCGGAAGCGATTTTCAATATACATAACATCCAAGCATCATAACACGAGTATAAAGAAAAATATCTCAGAACATAATTATAAAATCTAAATACGCAATCAACAGTACCTGTATTATTATATCATTTAACAGTTTAAATAAAAGAAAGTGCAAATACACTCATCCTCACATATAAAATAAAAGCTAAACAGTGGCTACTTCCACGGGCTCCTCCTCTGAGTATAGCTCCACTCCTAACTCCTACTCATCTAACTGAAGAGGGTTTTCCATTGTCGGTTTCACAATGTAGAGCCCCAGCCAAAAAAAGAAAAATTTGGTTAGACAATTGTCTAAGTACATTTTAAGCTGATAAGTTTTATACGTATTAAGTAATATCACCATTCTATAACTTCTAAGCAATAATGTGTATAAAGGAGCAACAAGCAATACAAAAGAAAAGGGAAAGCTTTAAATTATCATTTATAACTTAAGCAAAAAGGGAGGCTAAGACATGCCTCACATGCGAGCTAAACAAGGTAAGGCATATAAATATACATAATCAAACAAGTGTAGTAAGAAAAATACTACATCTTAAACATGCTGGTGATCAAAAGAAACATGCCAATTAAATGAAATAACTCAGCAGTGGTAAGTATAAATAGCGGTAAGATTCTAACATCCTAAATATATATAAAGGCAGTATAAGGAAATAGCTGACTGAATAAGAATACTGAAAGGTAACCAAACATCAACTGCATATGAATATACGCGTACAATCTGCCATATAGAAAAGAGCTAATCTAGCCACCAGAAAGGCTGAAGGTTCTTAGCACCAGTATGGCTAGGGCGGGTCTTAGCACTAGTACGGCTAAGGCATCAATAGCATAATCGAAGGATCCTAGCACCAGTACAGCTAGGGCAGTTCCTAGCACCAGTACGGCTAGGGCACCAACGGTGTACCCCTAGTGTCAATAAGGAGACTAGGCAAACAGCACACAACAAAATAGAGGCCTTCCCCTAGTAACATAAGTTGACTAGGCAGTCAGAAGGTAATACTGAGAGGCAGTTCAAACACATCAAATTATTATCTTCTCATTAATCACTTTAATATTTTTACAAGAAATCTAAGGAGTATCTATATTTTCCTAACATTTTATTTATGCATCAAAAATCTTATATGATATGCTCAAGGAAAATATGGCATAAAAATCAAGAAATGCATAGCAATAAAGTATCAAAGTAAGCAAGGGACTCTACTAAATATGGTGATATCATTTGTTTTCTACTTAACCATTCTAACTATTCCAAGTTACACAAGTTCAGGATCACTGTTTTCCTACTATTGAGTGTAACTCAGAAACTTATCCCTATAAGTTAAAAAGATTAGAACTGATCAAGTTCTAATCTAGTTCAATCAAATAGACGACTACGAGTTAAATCAATAAATTATACATCCTAATTTTATGAATTTAGACATTCTAACTAAGATCTGATCAAGATCTTCTAAACCTATAGAATATGGATTAAACACTATGAGATTTAGGTTTAATCACATAATCTAAAGAGGATAAGACCTAAGTTCTAGGTTTTACTCTATAAGTGATCTACTAGTTAAGGCAAATCCTATTAAGTAATCAAGCTTAATAGGATGAATCTCCTATCTTAAATCTAAGGTTTAAAGACAAAATAATCAGAATAAGTTGTAAAATAAAAGAAAAGTCTAAAAACTAGTAAAACCAAGGTTTCACCCATTGAGTAGCCTATTTACCCAATGAATGAATTTTAACCTATAATCTAGTCTTAGTCTCAGGAAAAGTCCTTAAGGTGTAGTGTTAAGACTTAGAGAGATTGCTGGAATCTGACTTAAAGGTTAATTTCACTCACTTAAGTGTTACTAAGATGATTATAATATTAGTTTTAGTGATTTGGAATATTAACTAAAGGTTAAGGGTACTTAGTCCAAACTTAGGGCAAAATGACCATTTTGCCCAACTCTAAAGGTCAAAAAGTCAACTTTTGACTTACGGGTTAGAATTGAATTCTCTTAGTTCCAACTGATTCCTTACTGTTTAACTTGAACATAGATAGTAAGTAAGCCTAAATTGGGCGAGAAACGGTCAAGTTATGACCAAAATAAGGTCAGGGGTAATTTGATCATTTACCTAAATTTCTAGGGTTCAACTCCTAAATTTTATTTCAATTTATTGATGATATTGAAATTCTAGGCTGGTTAGCATCTTGAATTTTTAAATTTGGAGTTGATTTGACTAAGTTATGGCTATTTGAAGTCTAGGGGCATTTTGGTCATTTTTCACTAAGAATTCTAGGGTTGACTTTTGTCCTGATGTCTAAATGGGAAAACTAATACTACTACAGTGATGGGGCCGCTCTCCAGAGCATTTTAAGACCCATATTGACTATGTTCTGATAATGGGGTAAAAAGTTATGAGGCTCTAAAGAGGTCCTAAAATGTTATCTCGTTATACGTACCCTGAAATAAATTTTTACATTACATTATTTGATTCCTTACATTTTTCTGAGTATTTTGAGATCTATATTGGCTATGTTTGGATTATCCTATAAAAAGTTATTAAACTTTTAAGGTTTACAATTCAAAAATACAATTTCAATTAATTTACTATTCATTTATTCAAATTAAATGATTTTACTGTTCATTCCTAAAGTTTATATATATGGTTTCTGAATTTATTAATCTTTAATTAATCTGTGATTAATTAGGCTTAATTATCAATTAACATTAATTAATCTATTAACTAATTAATTAAATTATATTTATTATTATTTACTATAGTAAAGTCATTAGTACTAATTACTATTTAATTAATCTTAATTACCTGTTAATACCTAATTAAGAATAAATAATTATATTTTACTATTTAATAATAATAATAATTAATTATTCTAATTACTATCAAGATTAAATTAATATTTAATTAACCCTAACTAATCTCTTAATTACTAAATTCAATTAATTAATTATAAACTTTACTGTTCAAAAGTAATTAACACTAGTTCTAATTTAATTAACCAGTAACTATATTTAATTAATCATTAACAGTAATTAACTAATTTTTAATTAACAGACAGTGGGCCCCACCAGACACGTGGTGTGCACTGTGTATATATGTATCACACTTCAGTTTACTTTCTGCTAATTTGCATAATTCTATATGATCATTAGCATATTAGGATGAGTCTTTCTTTTTAGTATTTCCATTTTATGTTATATATATATCGTCTAACCTTGTTGCAGCTTTGAGTCGAGGTATGTCCTCTTACCTCACAGTTTGTTAAAGTTATTAATGCATTATTTATAGCTTTCCCAATTCTTTCTTAGCTTGTTGCACCTATTTTTTTGCTTTAGTGATTTTAAGTAAATGGTGATATCATTTAATATATAAAATTGATCAGCTTAAAATGTACTTATATAATATATCTAATTAGATTTTCTTTTCTTTTGGTTAGGACACTGTCATTGTGAAACCGACAATAGTAGATTCTGAGCTGTTTGAGGTGGTCGAACCAGGAGTGGAGCTTGATCAGGAGGAAGAGCGCCCTATAGCTGAAGATCTTTAGTTTCTTATTTAATTATTTGTGAGTCTGAGAGTTTATTATCTTTTCAATTTAAACTTATTAAATGTTATAATAATATAGGTACACTGTGTATTTTTTTTTTCACTACATTACTTTATTCTGAGCTACATATTTCTTATTTTTTGCATTATGGTGTAATGAATGTAAAGTCATTCTTTACTTGCTTCTGCACGCTGATTGATACGTATGTATTTAGTGAATGATTTTGATGCGTTTTAAGTACACATCCCTCGCTTATTTGTGGATTGGGGATCAAACCCTAATCTAATAATAAGTGAGGGGTTTGACAAGTGATGACCTCCTCTTAATTATACTTGGTTGAGGGGCGGGGTGCCACACATAATGGGTTCGACCCGACCCAATTTGTAAGATGGCGGGCCCCACCTGCCAAATAAAAATTTAATTTATTAATTAAATTATTCCAAAATTTATATTTAAAATTGGACTATTAAATGGACTCTGAAAAATTCTAAAATTTTACCTCTAGCTAGTTTGAGGGTGATGAATGCAATGGCGAAGTCAAATTTTGATTTTGATGATAATTTAATTATTCTATTTTTGGGAGATTTTAAATATATTAAAATATTTGGGTAAAATCTGATGACTTTCAAGCACCTCCAAAAACCCATAGCTAATTTGGGGGTGATGAGCATAATGGTAAAGTCAAATTTTTTATTTGAGATTAAATTAAATAGCTCATATTCTTAATTATCCAGATTTTCTAGAATTATAGTTTGGTCCAATTAACTCCTAATTTGGACCAAAATATTAGAGCTTGCTCCTAATAACTTATTAAGACTACTGGAATGAAGATTATGACTTAGCTTAGTTCTAATTGATCAGGATAATAACATAGGGTTGTTACACTACCACTATTAATTTTAAGGGCTTAGAAATAATATAATATTAATCTTACATCCATATTTCATACATCTAAGCAAAATAAAAAATTGATTAAGAGTTAGTTTAGAGATAATTCTATTGAGTTAAATTAACCTCAATAGAATCTAACACTAATCTAATATTGATCTAAGCTTAAAGGAAGGAATGTAGATCTTTAAACCACATTCAAGGGTTAATGAAAAGTTAAGCTAGTCTATTTATGTCAAAATTAGAGTTTGGCCTAAAAGATTGATTAATAGATCTAAAAAGATTCCATAATGATTTAATTTACATTTATTATGATTTTTAAGGATTTTAAAGACATAAATGTGGATCTTAATTCTGTATCTTAAGCACCTTAGGATTTAAACCTAATTACTTAAGATAAAATTAAGGTTTAAGGTAATTATGCTATTAATACTTCAAATTGAGCCAAACAAAGGTTTTAAATATTTTAGTTATCGATTTAAAGGGTATGGAATGGATTAGGAGTTATAGGTTCATCATTTGAGGCACTTTTACTTTTACCTATTAAAATAATATTATTTAAAAATCTAAATAATGAATTTAAGATACATGGCTCCAAATTAAATTTTCTTTATTTTAATGGATTTCTTATTATCCAAGGAGATGTTAACACATTAAATTTTTAATTTGGTTAAGAGATGATTACTAATTCTAATTACTGAAAATGAGATTTTAATTCATGATTTGATTTTTTATTATTTAAGTAGTTATTTGACACTATAAACAGTAAATTTTGATCACAAATACTCTTAGTTTTCACCGATCAAGATTTAGGCTACCAAATAAGTGATTAGCCAAATTAATAACAGAAAAATAAAAT
Source organism: Gastrodia elata (assembly GCA_016760335.1). Classification (NCBI taxonomy): domain Eukaryota; kingdom Viridiplantae; phylum Streptophyta; class Magnoliopsida; order Asparagales; family Orchidaceae; genus Gastrodia; species Gastrodia elata. Next base: position 104,362,800 of record CM028670.1, on the reverse strand, counting down.
AAATGCATAATTTAATTCTCCTCTACCTAATAAAAAAAAAGAAGACCTTAATTATTAATATTAGCTAAGTATTAAGCTTAATCTTCACTAATTCATTTTTAGGGTAATTAGGGAATTATTAAGAAATTAAACTACAGAAAGCTAAATATTATTACACAATTAGATTCCTTAGATTTTTCTGAATTTAATAGTATATAAGATCACTATGATTGGATTTAAATGGATTGAACTATTTTATTAATTTAATTAAAATATTTTCATAAATTTAAAGTATATGCTTAGAAATAACAAATGGATTTAAGAAAATGAATTTAAATGCAGAAATCAGGTTATTTAAATAACGGTCGGGGTCTGACCGACCCATTATTGTGCTCCTTCCCCTTCTTTACCTTTTCTCGACACTTAAGAATTAGAGTTATGGTTTAAAATGCAAATTCCTAGTTATAAATGCACGCCGACGGCTCGAACTCTATCTTTCACAATTAGTAGGTCAAAACACATCGAATGAACCCAGAAGCTCTATGTGATTATAATAACTCAAAGTTGTTACCTAACTTAATTTTAGCCTAATCGTATCATAATTATCATTCCATTAAGTTCATCTAGTCATTAAAACCAAACCATAAAGGTTTGGAGCAATTCGGAGCTCAATCAATTATTTGGAATATTTTAATATTTAATTAATTAGAAAATTGAGGTATTTATTTTGACCTCAAAATTGAAATCTGACGTCGTTGCAATCATCACCCCCAATTAGCTAGGGGTGATGTTTTGGACGCATTTGGAAGTCGTCGGATTTTCGCGAATATTTTAATATAATTAAATGCACCGGAAAATGGAATAATTAAATAATCGTCAGAATCAAAATCCGACTTTGCCGTTGAATTCATCATCCCCAAATTAGCTAAGGATGAATTTTTGGGAATTTTCGGAGTGCGTTTCAAAAATCTGAATTCTTAAATAGTCAAAGAAAATAAATAAGGGATTATCGAGTCCTAAAATTGCAATTTCCCCTATTTTCTAATTCCCTTCGGCTGACAGCCCCTCTCCCTAGCTGGCGCCCCCATACCTTCCTTAGGCAAGTTTGATAGTCTCATTCTCCCTCTCCCTAGGCCTCATGATGGCCTATTGTGGTGCCCCGCTCCCTAAGCCCACAATCATTAGGCTAAGGAGCGATGGGTCACTTGTGCAAATCCCTCACTTATCATTGGATTAGGTAGGTCCACAATCCACTAATAAGGGAAGGATGTGCACAGAACATCTGAGGGGATCAGTTACTATATCTAACATACATACAGAGTACGGAAGCTAAATAAAATAAATAGTACATCCATTCATCATGCATCTTATAAGAAATAGTAATAAAATAGCTCAAAAATAATAAGGTGCATAAAGTAAATTACAATCATAGTACCTATATTATTACAACATTTAAATAGTTTAAAAGACTGAAAGGTAAATCACTCATCCTCACAAGCGGCTAAAAGAAACTAAGTAATATTCGGCTCTCCTGGTTAAAGCTCCTCCTCTAAGTAGGGCACCTATGCTTCAACACCTAGCTCCTCAAACATATCTGAATTTGATATTATCGGTTTCATAATGCTAGGGCCCCAGCCAATAAAAGAAAATCTTGTTAGATAATTGTCTAAGTACATTTTAGGCTAAATATTTTACATGAGTTATTAATGTCACTATTTTTATACTTAAGTACAACAAAAATACTAAGCAGTAGGAGCAGTAAGCGTACAAAGGACATGATAAGTTATAAATATAATATTTATAACTAAATAATAAATGATGCAAAAGCACTCCTCAACAACTAAGCAAGAAATGGGCATATATATATATATATATATATATAGTACAGTAAGTAAAATACTAAAAGTAAAGTCTAATCCTAAACATGCTGATGGTCATATGACATATGCAAATTAAATGACAAAAATTTGAACATGGTACGTATAGTAGCAGCAAATTCTAACATCCTATAAATATGTACAAGTGAGCAGGTAAGTAAAGAAACATAGCTGACTAAAATATGTATCAAAATACAGTACACAGTAAGCTAAAACTGAAACAGGTATGTAAAGACTGTCATATCAGAAAGATGGCTATCGGGCCGGTAAAATCCCCAAAGCTTTTCTGGGCTTGGGTAGACAGAAATTCCCATAGCCTTTCAGGGCTAGGGCAGACAGAATCTAGCAGCAGAACTGAGGAGGTAGTAATCATAAATGCAGAATCTTTTAGTTATTTTACTTTGTTTCTGTGGACACATTTCAGAAATAGTTAAGGAGTCAAGCACGTCTGTAAGACTATGCGGGTTCCATACTTAACACACTCTCCTCAATGAGAATGTTAAGCTAAGCCTCCTTATTACTCCTTACCCCGTCCAATAGGATAAATGTGCACCAGAATCCTCTCAGAGACTGAACCCAAAGGTATCTGTTATCCTAATTATTCTAAGTTTTCATTTCATGCACAAATTTCTCTTATATGATATGTCCAAGGGATTAAGCACAAAGACAAGGAATGCGTAGCAACATATTAAATCAAGTAAGCAAGGGACTCTTCTAACATGGTGATACTGTTGTTATCTAATTAAACCATTTTAACTATTCTAAGTTACACAAGTTCAGGATCTCCATATCCTACTATCGAGTGTAACTTAGAAACACATCCTTATAGATTACAAAATATTATGACTAGCTATGCCCTAATATGCTTAATCAAAGTCGACTATAAGAGTTAAATAATAAATCATCATGATCTAATTAATGATTTTAAACATCCTACTAAGATCTGATCAAAATTACTAAACTAGAGATTATGGATTAACCACCACGAGATTGGGCTTAATCACATAATCCAAAGAAAAGTTAAGACGTAAGATCTAGGTTTCTGTCTAAAAGTGATCTATTGATCAATGTATATCTTATTAAGCAAATCGAACTTAATAGAATGAATCTCCTTATCCTAGGTTCAGAGTTGAAAGACAAATAATCGAAATAAGTTACAAAAGTTTAGAAACTAATAAAACTAATGATTCTTTTATTGAATAACCCACTTATCTAATAAATAAAATCTAACTTATGATCTAGCCCTAAGCTTAGGAATAATTATAATGTGAGGTGAAAAGATCCTTAGGAAAAGACTTAGAGAAAATTTAGAGGATTTTACTAAGTTGTCCTAATGGCTGAATTTTTCTCACTTAAAAGAATATAATACAATTATAATACTAATTTTAGCAGTTTAAAACTTAATTTAGAGGCTAATGATGTTTAACCTAAATTTTGAGCAAAATGACCATTTTGCCCCTAACTGAGGGTCCAACATGCTGCATTTTGATTTAGGGCTCTAAGTTGGGATTTCTTACTGTCAAATGATTCCTTACTGTCTAACATGAAGATAGATAGTAAGTATACCAAATTTGGATAAGAAATAGGTTCTATAGGTCCAAACTAAGATTATTGACATAAGGGGCAATTTTTTAATTTACACTTAATGGAACCTAATTTTTTTATATAGTTTACTATTGGTTATTGTTCAAGGATTCCATAGAGTCTAAGAACACTAAATTCTGTGGTCTAACGAATTAATTATAGTCGTTTGAATTTCTAAGGGTAAGTTGGTAATTTTCTAATTTGCTAAGTTTTCAAAACCTAAATATTATTTTAGATTATTGTTTGGCACTAAAATTCTAAGGTATCCAGCCATTTGTATAATGCATTTTAGGGACAAGGTAGGTTTTGATCACCTATTAAAATGGCAAGGCTTCCAAACTTAATTTTCATATAGAATTTTATGATATGTTCAATTTTAGTATAACTCAACCCCACTAAGGTCCTAGGTGTCTTAAAATACCAAAACAGTTGAGTTTTGGCCATTTCAGCCAAGACTGGCCAGTTTTACAAGATCTGGGAAATTTCTGAAATTTTGCAAGTTTTCGGGCGCTGGAGCGCGCCGGAGCGCGCTGCAGCGCTCTTCTCGCGGGGTTGAGCTGCGGGCCGCTGTGGTCCGCTGAAATCCGCTGTGACCCGCTGCGATGCGCTATAGCGGTTCATTTTGCAAAATCATAGTTCAATTAAATTATTTTTGACATTTCCTAAGTTTTGAAATATTCCCGCTAAGGTCCGCTGCAGCGCTACTGCGCGCTGTAGCGACCCATTTTGCTAATTATTGTGCAATTTTTACGGTTCAATTTGTTCAATACGCATTTTCCCTAAGTTTTACGCTCGTGACCAACCGCTGCGACCCGCTGCAGCGCGCTACGGCGCGCTGTAGCGGCAGACGGAGATTTCGCCAGGTGCGAAATCTGTGTAGGCCATTTTTCGAGCTTAATCACTCTCAATCCAGAGAGTTTCATGAGTGGTGCCATATATCAATAGAAATGTATTTTCAATACCTTTCCATTGACACCAAAATTGGCATGAACGGAGCATCCTAACTATACTAAAAATATAGATAAATGATAGGGTGTACAGAATACAATAAAAACAGAGCATTTTTCTATGATGCTTTCAAGAGCTTTAATGGCTTCCATACTTAAACATAGATATCTAGAGATGTATTCCAGCATTATAGCCATATGAAGAAGGCAAAAGAGATGGGTAAAGGGGTACCTTAGTGTGCTTGGAAGGAGAGGAAGAGGAGGACCTTGGCTTTCTTTAATACCTTGGGGATGAGCCTTCTCCTTCAAGGTTCAGCAATGAAGGGAAATGGAGAGAGCTCTAGAGCTTTACTTGGCAGGCAAAGAATGAGGAGGGAGGGCTGAACTCACTTAATAAAGGAGAAGAGGAGATGGGGAGTAGGGGCTAGACCATCATGAGTCTAGGGAGGGAGGCCATTAATGGGCAGCCAAGGAGGGTATGGGGCACCGGCTGAGGTGATAGCCAGCATAAATGGGAATTAGAAAATAGGAAAATTGCAAATAGGGGACTCAAAGATTGCTTAATTATGCATTTATTTTCCATAATTATTTAAATATTCTGATTTTTGAAATGTGCTCCGAAAATTCTCAAAAATTCACCCCTAGCTAATTTGGGGGTGAGGAATTCAACGGCAAAGTCAGAATTTGATTCTGACGATTATTTAATTTTCCTATTTTTCGACGCATTTAATTACATTAAAATATTCGCAAAAATTCGACGACTTCCAAATGCGTCCAAAACATCACCCCTAGCTAATTTGGGGTCAAGATCGCAACGGCGAAGTCGAATTTTGATTTTGAGGTCAAAATAAATACCTCAATTTCCTATTTAATTAAATATTAAAAATAATCCAAAATATTGGATTTAGCTCCAAATTGCTCCAAACCTTCAGGGTTTAGTTCTAATGACTAGATGAACTTGATGGAATAGTAATTACGATATGATTAAGCTAGATTCATACTGGGTAACAGTCTTGGGTTGTTACACCTATTCCTTAGGCTCATTATTTATTCTCCTCCTTTAAGAAGTAGCTCAAATCCTTATTCTTTTCCTTTGCAAAAAGTTGAGCTCCTCCTTCCTCCTCCCTTCTTCCTTTTATTTTGGGTGCTTGCTAAAGAAGAAGAAGTGCAGCTCTCCACCTCCAAAGTCTTTGAAAAAAAATAGAGTTCTCTTCCTTCTTCTTCCTCGCAAGGCTATAAGGTACCCGTTTGCTCCTCGCCTTTGTCTTCTTCATATTGCTATTATGCTTGTTTGTAACTCTAGAATCTGTAAGAAAGCTATTAAGGCTCATTGTGGCATCTCAGTTCTTTGAAAAATCATGCTCTGTTTTTGTCCATTCTGTATATTCTGTCATTTATCCATATTTTTTGTATAGTTATGATGCTCTGTTTGTACTGATTTTGGTGTCGATGGAAAGGTATCAGAAATACATTTCCATTGATATATGGCACATCATATGGAATGCTTCAGATTGAGAGTATTTGAGCTCGAAAGTAGGCATTACAAGTTTTGTCCTGGCGAAATCACTGTCTGGCGCTACAGCGCCCAAAGTTACAAAACAGGCCACTACAGCGTGCCATAGCGTGCTGTGGCGCGCTGCAGTGGCATTTTGGAAAAATCATATAAATAAATTATTCGCCTAATTGAACAGTAAATCGCAAATGGACCGCTGCAGTGCGCCATAACGGGCTGCAACGAAATTTTCAGAAAATCTTAGGGAATCAAAAAAATGAATTAATTGAACAGTATTTTTGTAAGTTAGACCGCTACAGCGCGCCACAGCAGGCCGTTGTGCTAAAAGCGTCACAGCGCTCAATTAGCTGAAATGGCCAAAACTTCATTATTTTTGCATTTTAAGGTCCTTAGGACCCTAGTGGGAATGAATTATATCAAATTTAAACATATTTTAGTTAAATTTGAGTATTGCATAAAATTCTATATGGAAATTAAGTTTGAAACTTTGTCATTTTTAATAAATGCTCAAACCCTATCATGTATCTTAAATATCTTGTGTCAAATATTAAATATGTAAAATACCAAAATTTCATTCTTAATTGTTTATTAATATTTTAATAATTTTGACTTCAGATTAAAAATCTGACTCCGCCATTACATTCACCACCCCCAAATTAGCTAGGGGTGAAGTTTTGAACGTATTTGGAAGTTGTAAATTTTTGACGAATATTTTAATATTATTTAAATACCTGAAAATACGAGTAATTAAATGCTCGTCGGATCAAAAAGTTGAGTGCGCCATTGTGTTCAGAAGCCCTCAATTAGCTAGAAATGATATTTTGAAATTTTTTTTGGAACATTTTTTATTAGGATAAATTTATTTAATTAAATTTATTAAAATAAACTAATTAATAATATATTTAATTAGGAATTAACGGCGCCGTTGCAAACTTCCTAACGCCATCGCCTAAAACCTATTAGCGTCGTTCGAATGTAATGGCCTTCCTAAGCCGTTCGATCAGGGATCAGACGATCCCCGCTTTGTCCCTATCACGCCTCAACGCGTGTCGCGAGCGGCGGACACGTGGCTCACCTCGCAAATGGCCAGCGCCACTCGCCTCAATCCGGATGAGGTTCGTCGCTCTTAGCCACCATTTTAGGACTTGTATAAGATCATTAAGACTTTTGCTTTATTCGATTTCCATTTCAAAGTCTGAAACTTTTCGATCGAAATAAAGTTTGCATAGCCGTCCATTTGAGGTACCTGATCTCTTAATTTAAGCATTCAATATTACATTTTTGTAATTCGTATACCTATTTCATAGTATAGATTAATAATTGATCGGATCTGATCATCAATAAATTGTTGCGATCGAGCCAATTTAGCCGATCATATACAGTTGTTTTCGTTATCAAGTTCACGCCGATAGAGCTCACTAGGGTTTCAATTTATGCTTGATCTAGATCTCGTCTATTGCTTATCCATATGTCATTGAGTAGCTAAGGTCGTCTTCTATCCAATGGTATGCGGGACAACGTCTATCGCCGCTGGGAAGACCGCGAAAACCTAAGCCCTAGTCGAAGCAGTCGAACCCTGTGCGAAGACGAAGGGTCTTCGGTTCGGACCGGGTCGACCCGGCCCGACCCAAGCCCTCGTCTGTCTGAAGCCGTGTCGTGATCCGCATCATCTTGGACACGTGGCTTCATCCAGTTAAACATTTTTCTGCGCGTGGGTCCCACCTGCTCAACTTGGACGAGTAGCATAGCGCTAGGTGGCACTGGCAGAACCCGCAGCAGTCTAATCCTGCAGAAAATATAAAATTAAATAAAACAGAAAAATATTTATAAAATAATATAAATAAAAATGAAATTATTAATAATAAATAACAAATTTTAAAATATAATATAGAAAATTTAATATAAATATATTAAATAAATATATTACAGATAATAATATATACGTATATATATATATTACTAAATTAAATAAAAATAGTAAACTAATAATTAAAATACAGTAATTAATATATAAAAAGATAAAACAGAAAATTTATAATATCAAAAAAATAAAACAAACAATATATACTTATATTAAATTTAGTATAATCTAACAATATATTAATTATATCAGATATATTTAAATAAACATAAAAATAAAAGTAAATAATTAATAATAAATAACGAATTATACAAAAATAATTGATACAGAATTAAAACCTTAGAAATATTTAATATTTACATATTAATAATAATATAATTAATTATCAAACTTTAAATTTAAATAAATCCTAAAATAATTATCTAAAATATATAATTAAATATACTAAATTCATCAGAAAAATGTGAGGAATTTAAAAATACAAATAATTTGGCTATAAGAACATTATTTCACATAATGATATTATTTTAGGTATTCAAATTATTTAAAAAATACCACTAAAATTCATTTAGCCATAACTTTGAACACACTACCCCAAACATATCAAATATGGGTCTTAAAATACTCACAAAAACCTAAAGAATATTTTAGTAGTGCTTATTTTAGTATTGGGATAAAAATTAAACTAATCACTTTTAGGACCTAATCCTAATTAAGCCTTTAATCCTAAAAATTTCAAATCACCATAAGTTAGCCAATTTAACTCCAAATTAAGTAATCCAAATATCTATTTAGATCAGAAAATCCTAAATTTCAGTAAACTGCAAAAATATTTAAGACCCAACAGTTAGATCTCCTAATCAACCCTAATTACTCTAAAAACTTGATTAGTGAATATTAGCAAATATAATAATCCAAATTAAGTGATTTCAGTTTTAAATGACTCATAAAGTAAATTAGAACCTAAATATATAATTAGTTTAATAATTTTGTGACCAAATTCACTAATCACTCACTAATCACATTTAACCATAATTATTAACCCTATAAATTAGATTAGCTATAATTTAGCCAATTCATATCAGAATTGAATAATTTCAAGTGCTATAGAAACTTTAGGACATAATCTTCAATAAAGTAACATAAATTTTATATTTTATTAAGGGTAAAATTACTAAAATGCCCTTATAAGGTCAAATTCCCAATTTGACCTTATAAGGCATAAATAATTATAAAACTTAATAAAAATAAATTCAAATAAATCAAAATAGTTATAATACTACAAATCATAATAAAAACATTAAATTAATAAATTTCATTATTTTGGCAGATCAAAGAAATTAAATTTGGTTGATTTTATCAAAACAAGTCAGGTACGCAAATTTACTTATAAGTCTTATTTCAGTATTCTTATTTGAGCCATTTTCTATTTGAGTATTATTTGCACTGCTTACCGCATTTTAATCTGCAAGAGATTTATATCAAATAGCATGTAACAAAAGAATAAAACACAGTTTATATATATTTTGTGGTGTTTGTCTTTGAAGGGTGGAATGCAAAACTGGAATCTGTACAGATTGGGCTAGCTAGCAAGCTCCAGGGAGTTATATGGAGGGATTTAGCCTCTTGTAAAAAGTAGGCAAATCCAAAAGAAAGACACACCATCAGTTCCTATTTTGAGTAAGCTACCGATGGGTGGCGAGATAAGCTTCCTACAGATTATGCCTATGGGTTTACCCATTTGGGCTTAGGAGTCTCCGGACTCGACTTATTGTTACAAATGCTTTTGATAAACATTTATTTCATAAATGTTGATTTTTACAGTTAACTTGTAGGGCAGAATTGAATTTGAAAATTTGTTTTACTTTATATACAGTCTTTCAGTTATTTTCATATTTGATTCATACCTATTATAGGATGCTAGATTTATTCTTATAAGAATAATTTGCGTACTCCTACTTGACTGGTAAACTGAAATTTTTTTAGGTTTTGATAATTAAAAAGACTTAGAAGATCTGCCAAATTAAAAAGAGGAAGAATTAAAGAAGCAAAAGAATGTAGATATTTCTTATTTCATTCAAACTGTTGTAACTTTTCATATATGTTTTGGCTCTATGTATAAAATGACTGTGGATTTTATTATTTTATTTTATTATGTCCTTTTTGAATTATAAAAATGTATATATTTTCAATTGAGATGAATTATTCTTTAAAGACTCGAACTTCGATCCTCGGTCGCCACAAAATAATAGGGTCCTTGATTTGCTTTTATATTTCAACAACTAAATGGCATGAAACCTAAGTTCTTTAGATTTGTGATCAAGTGCTAACTCCTTTGGTTTGATTTAGAATTTAGTTAGCTTTAATCACATCCTATTTTATGTTAACTTTACATTTATATGCTTTTATGATATTATGATATATATTAGAAAACTCTAAATATTATTTGGACACTTAAATGTGCTTAGTGTACATTAAAATATAATTAAACATAAGAATCTTTATAACTTGATTAAGTAGATGATACTTAATCAAAATCTAAAATTTGACATCAATAATATGCTAATAATACATTAATTTGTCATTAACCTTTAAATTAACCCTTGGTCTTAATGGTAGAAAAGTTAGGGGTGAAACCTTAATCTGTCTTGATTAAAATCTAAACCTTAATCACTTAATCAATTACTTTATTATAAGATGATTCAATTAACATTATTCTAATAATACATATGATTTGATATTAATCTTAAATCATTGAATTAGAAGTGCTAAGGATAATATTGAATATGTGTGATTGAATCATCTGAATTCAAATTTTAGATCTTTGATTTCTCTTATATAAGATTATTAGCATAAGATGGATAACAATTTTCAACACTTCCAGCTCCTTGGCAATGTTCTTCCTTTCTCTATACAGCAATGGTTATCTTTATAATAATTCTAATATTGTTACTCGTCAATTAGTGACCTAATTAAATTATAATCTTTTTCTATTAGTCTTATAATAGTATTAAGAGCCTCTATTTTAATTTTCGTACAATTTGGAGATCGTTTGACAATCTCCAACATTTTTTAGTTTTCTGATAATTGTGAAAATACCTAATTTATTTTGACCTCAGAATAAAAAATAGAGTCCGCCATTGGACTCACCACACCCAAATTAGCTATGGGTTTGGAAGTAGTCGAATTTTTCTCGAATATTTTAATAATATTTAAATACTAAAAAAATTAAGAAAATTAAATTGATCTCTAATCAAAAATCTGTTTGTATTTTTGAGTTTCTCACCCCTTAATTAGGTAAGGGTGAATTTTTGGAATTTTTTGGAGTGCATTTGGTTATATAATTTTGAGTAATAAAATGTGTATAATTAATTATTTAAATAAAGCATTTAAATTAATTAATGTAAATATTAATTAAAATTTCAAACGACTAATAATTCAAAACATGTGGATCCTGTGCGTGAGTCTAGCGCGTAGGACAGTAGTCTGCGGAAATCCTGGCCGTTGCGCCTTTTCAAATTTGATTATATGGTCTGATTTTGATGAGACCTTAAATATCAGATCTGGCCATTCGATCGACCGATCGAACGAACTGCCAGATCTCCCCCTGTATGCCCTCCTCAGGCACGATCGCATGGCGCCAAAGGAGGACAGTCCTCGCTGCCAGCTGCTTTTCTTTGGAATTTAGGCTTAGAACAATCCTCAATTACCCATTTTTATTCTTCCTGGAACTGCTGAGCAACTGCTGAGGCGTTTTGAGCCGCTGCATGTTGAAATCCTATTTATCCATTTCAATCGACAAAAGAGTTGATTAAAACATCATCAGGTACTCACCTACTCACTCCTTTTTCAAATTGAATTGGCCTAACCTTATTTCTAGCCCAGTATTGTTGTTTCGAACATCGATCAGGCTCTATTGAGGCCGATCAGGTTCTATCTCCGCGAACCGTCCATAGTAGTCTACAGAGATTTGCTCGGGTCCGACCCTTAGAACCTATGGCTCGACCCTGTGGCCTACTGCGACATCTTTGAGGCTCGATCCATGGTTCAATGGAACAGTCTAGGTAAGGGATTTTTGTCGGTATATGGGCTGCGTCGAGGGACTGCTAGAGTCGACTAGGATCTTAAACACTAATTTTATTCCTTCGGCTCACGCGCGGAAACGAAGCAGTTCGGCATGTCTGTTTTTGCGGTTCAGGTTTACTTGTCAAACCAGATCGACTGAATTTTGCCAAAACGCGGGTTTGCTCAGTCAGCAGAGGATCCCATCGCGATGCACGGCTCCTTTCAGTGAGGGACACGTGTCTGGCGATGTGTGGATTTCTGCGCGCCGTCAGCCATCTTCTCTCGTTTTTCGTGCTCATCTTTTTTTTAATTTCTGCGCCATAACAATTAATGTCATGCATTTATTTCTGTAATATGAAAATCAAATGATTTAGAATTAATTATTAATGATTAATTAAATGCAAAGTTCATTTAATTATAACTTTAAATATACACATCCAAATAATGCAATATTATATATTATTTTGATTGCAAGAATGCGTAGACTAATAATATGCAATTTAATTTCTATTTTGGTGAATGTTTTAATTAGTCATTATTTTAGATTAATTAATTAATTATAATTTAATTCAAATATTGTAAGTGACATAATTTGATCATTTAATGTCTAAATTAAGTGATCAAATAGTCTATTTCACTCAAAAAAAAATGTGAGGAATATTAATATGAGATCACATGTAGGTTTTGAACCCTAGATCTCATAATGATTTTTTAAACCTAATTAGAAGTCCTCCCAAACCTTAGAAATTTAATATTGTCCAAAATTGACCTACTTAGTGTTATTTTACTCCTTATGCTACAAGGACTCCATAATTTCATGTATTATTTCAATTAGACAATATTAAGTGATTTTAGGTTTTTGGCTCCTAACTTAAAGTAATTTTCATAATTTCTAGTTTCCTTAAATTACATGTTTTAAGTATTTAAAACCTTAGGATATCAAACATGTCATATTTATTACTTCCTATGTTGATTTCATTTGCATGTGATTGAGCTTAGTTCTCAAAATTTAGATGTTTGATTGATAAGAATTTTACTTGATTTGTCATTCAACCTTAATATAGAATTATATGATTCATTTATAATTTGATTTGTAGATGATCCTTAGAGATAATTATTATATCCATTAAGTATACGTAACCTTAATGCTTATATAGTTATAGATTATGAATAAATTAGGACTAGCTTTAAGTAACTAGATTGGATCCTAGTTCACTTAATCTTAGTCCTTAAGTCCTCACTTAAGTTCTTTAAGAACTAATAATAGGAGTCCTAAATTCATTAGAATAGTTTATGAATCCTATTAATTTTGTTAACCTTCAACTTATAAGAATCATAGAGTTAATAGTTTACAAATTCTTCTTTCCTAATTCCTTAAACCTTTCCTTTTATGTTAACCTAGTTAGATTAATAGTTGATTTTAAATAAGATCCTTCTAATTTAACCTAGTTAAATGAGCTTAATGAATATAACCTTAACTCTTAATTTCTTAATTATAGTTTTTACTTAAACTTACATTTCTTAATTAATTTCCTAAGCCTTGATTTAATTAACTTACTTGAATCTCATAGTTTATGATAAGAATATAATTAGTTTCATTTTAGTATTATTATACATATAAATTATTTTGTCATCTCATAGAATAAAATGAAACTACTATTTAAAAAACCCTAATTACTACTATTACTTATAATTAATTTGAGATCAATATTTTAAAGTTAATTGGGAGCTCAATTAGCTCCAATAATTAAGGATACCATTAAAGTTAGATAACTTTAGATAACATATAATTATAATATTAAACTTTTTCTTGAATGCTTGCTTAGCTTTGAGCCTTATTCATTTGAATCATTCATATAAGACATTGTGTATGAATAAAACTTTTACATTAAAAACTATAGGGGTTTACTTTGTTGGTTAAGCAAATGGTAGGTTAATTATGAGTAATAAGGAGACATCACATTCTCAGAAGGTGAATGTGAGTTGTATTTATTTTGACCCTACTTTCCTTTACTTTTTAAACACACGTGTTTAACTTCTCGCTTCATTCTGTATTTGCCTGCAGAATGAATACTTTCATAAAACAACTCTAATCAATTAAAATATGAGATCTTTTACTATTTTATTGATTGTTAAGACTCATCATAGCTTTTAGCTATGTTACTTTTCATAGTTCTAGACTATGAGCTTCTTAGATTGATAATCTAAGATCTTCCCTCAATTACTATACTCTGTATTTTCTATATTTCTAGTATTGTACTTTACTTATTTATAGTTAATTTAGATTGTAGTGAATATTATCATAATTATATTTAATTACTTCATTGTCTTCTTTTAGTTATTTAGCATAAGTTTATTGAATATATACATGCTTCTTTCATTTATTTCCATATACACATTAGTATTTTTCAAGCATATTTAGGATGCTTTTACCCTTACATTATATGAAGGTTACATTAGCTCTACTTGTGAGTACTCTTACTCACTCTTTTATTTCAATTATCTTTCTTTACAATTGCTTATTTCATTTTTATACTTATACGCTTCATTTTGCACCGCTGTTTATACTTATATTGTAACTAGTTGTGATATCCAAATTGAATAATAAAATATTTAGCCTAATCTTAAAATGTGCTTAGACTGTTTAGTATAACTTTTTTTTATTGGCTTTGCCCTATCACATTTAAATACCAAAATGTGTTAGATCGGGTGCATTTGGAGGCTAGTGGAGATGGACCAAGTGCTTAAGCTAAAGAAATTTAATTGCTTTCGCCTAAATAGTTAATTTGCTTACTTTTGTATTAAATGTGAGAGAAAGATTTACTTTCTTATTATTTAATTCAGTACGTAATAATTAAAGTTAATTGTTTTGCTTTTATAATTCTTATTTTAGAATTAGAAGTTACTTAAATACTTGGTTTAGATGAATAGATACTTAAATGGAAGTTAGTTGCATATTTAAATGAAATCTAATTGCATACTTAAATGGAAGTTAGTTGCATATTTAAATGAAATATAGTTGCATACTTAAATGAATTTAGATGCATATATAACTGGAATTTAGATGTATACTTAATTAAAGAAAGTTGTTAATTCCTTATTTTCAAATTATATTTAATTTATCATGTGTGAATTATAGGATAGCAAATTATTTCATATGATTTTCTCACATATAATTTTGAATTAGATGTTTAGATCTTATATATCCATAAATGTGATGAATGTAAATATTTAAATGCTCATTCATGTTAAATTCCTTCTATTATAAAATTATTTATGAAAGATCACATGAATGAATTAAATTATGCATACATCTCATAATGTATACTCATATTGTAAGTGCATATCATTAGCATCTTCATACATATTATTATAATCACTTTAATTATATACATTTGAATTCATATTCATCATATGTATCTCACGCATTATCCTTTCTTGTATTTTCCCATCTTAACTTAGGACAATCTTCTAAATCCTTGGCCAAACACAGCATCTAATGATTTGGGTTAGTTTTCTTCTAATCTAGTATTAGATGTTGTGATGATGCACCAATGTTGGGTTAATCTCCTACCCGATGTTGGGGTCGTCACAATCTTCTTCCTTCCATGGTGAGGACCTCATATTCTTTTCTTACATCAGGCTTTTAATTTTAGATTAAGAGTATCAAAGAAAGGAACCCTCTATTAGTCTTGCATAGCATTTTAAATAGGCCAGCCTTTAGCCCTTTGCAATCAAATTTGCCACCTTTCCAACTCCCATGTTTTAATAGCATACAATGATAATTATTCTGATATTCTATTAAAAAAATGTAAGGAATTAATTGAGTTAGAGTTTTAAACAACTGGGGAACGCAAATGGGTGGCCTTCCCTATGCTGACATTAATGCTCAGACTAGGCTGAAAATATGGCGGGCACTACGGCGCGCTGCAGCCCACTTGGGCGCACTGTAGCGCCTAGCCTTTCTTATGCAATCCGCTTGGGCGTGCTGTGGCAGATGTATTAAATTTCATTTCATTTATCTGTTCAACCCTCTTATCCCACTGTATCGTGTAGTAGTGACTGAACTTTCATACTGAAGCCGCTGCAGTGCGCGGTAGCAGAGATATTAAGAATTCTGCTAACTCCAATCATGTTGTAGCGTGCGATGGTTGCTGAACTTTTGTATCGGATCCGCTGCAGCATGTGGTAGCAGATTAATAAATCTTCATTTCATTTTCAGTCTGTTGTGGCACGCAGTAGCAGCTGAACTTTTGTATCAGATCCGCTGTGACGGTTCTATTAAATCTTCATATGCTGAGTCTGGTTTTATAAATGCCGCTGTGGCGTGCGATAACGGTGAGGTTCTCGTGTTCGATTCGCCTTGGCGCATTATAGTGCGCTTGGATACGCTACAACAGTTTTCTTTCATAATTTCAGTGTTCTTCTAGATTTTGCTCAGCTTGTTATTTTGCCTTAAAACCATTAAAAATCCATCAAAGTTGGCCATCCTAACATGAATTTGCTTGTATTTCTTCATTTAGTTCGTTATAAATATTAGAGTTATCAGTAGGCTAGAACAAATTTACTTTTTCCTACTCCTTACTTATTTATTGTCTTCTTTACAGTTTTTTTACCCATATTTTAATGCTTAAATGCTCCGCTGTTAATCTTTAATTATAAATTTGCATATGTTATATCCAACTAAATTTTAATTATAACTTAGTCAAATCCTAAAATATATATGAAATTTTTAAGTCTAACAACTTATTTTCTCTTTTTTGACTGTGACCTACTATATTTAAAAACTAAAATACGGTAGGTTAGGAGCAACTTCTGAATAGTAGTGCTTGGAGTGATTCTTGTGCCTGAGGTAGATCAGATCTCAATGTTTGTAGATTAGATGACTTTTATTTTCCGCTATTTATTTTATTTTATGCGTCTCGTGAGGACGAGTGTCATTACGACTATATATTTGTATAATTTAATTAGTTCTTAATGCTTTAGTTTACTTTTCTGTGTTGTATTTTCTCTTTCTTATATGGAATTGCTGAAATGTATTATATTTACTTAATGTATATGCTTCTAGTTTTCTCTTTAGAGACCCTTAGCTCCCCGTAATGCATAATAGTAGCTTAAAACTCATTAATCCAATATTAGGTACTACAGTAATGCCTAATATTGGATTGGATTCTTGATTCGATATTGAGATTGTTACATACCTGAAAGATATCTTCAATTTAAAAAAATCCTTAGCAATACAGGTTGCTTCCAAGGCATAGCTCCTTAACAAGGTTCCCTGGAAATACTGGCAAGCTCCACGACCTTTGATCAATAGATGGTAGCTATTGGGACAGCTTTAGTAATGGCTTCCAAGCTTCAGATGCAGTCGGGAAGACGAGGCAGAATAGTGGGGAAAATGGCTTAATTGGGTAGAGCAAAAGAGGTAGAATAATAAACAAAGGGTTAGGTTTAACAAGAGAGGTATTTATAGCTCAGTATGAGCTATGGGGCTTTGGGTTGGGTTCCTGCTTGGTGGCTCGAGAGCTTGAAATTGAACTTGGTCCAATGGAGGGCAGCCTGGGAGGGATGGGGCATGAGGGCCGTTAGAGCGGGAGAGGTAGTGGGGGGTAGTGATTCCCTCTCGTACTACCATGGTGGAAGCCATTGGAATCCTGTTGGGTGATCGGTTGGGGATGGAGATTAATAGTATTAGGAATTAATCTGACTGTTCGATCCTACTTAACATCTAACGACATATGTTAAATCATAGCAGGATCTAATCAAGGTTGTCGATTAAGTCATTTGAACGGTTGGATAGCTCTAGATTTGTTGCTGTGCATTTGGAACCCCGTAGCGGATCCTTCGTTGTCACAAAACGAATATTGAGGAATTTCACTGACCATTAATGTTTAAAAAAATTTAATTTAATTAAAAACTTAATTTAAATAATTAATTATAATTAAATTAAATTCAATTTACGATCAAACGATCTTTACAAATTCTCAAAATTTTATTCTTAGCTAATTTAGGTGTGAGAAATTCAAAAGTGAAATCTGATTTTTAATTGATGGTCATATTAATTTAGCTAACTTCTAGGTTTTTAAAATGATTAAAATAATTAATTAATACAACATTGATCCAATGAATCCCAAATTTCTAAGATTTGGTCATAAGGATGATTAAAACATATTGACAACTTGATTATGACTTATTTGAGTCTAGATTTAGCAAAATAAGAACCTAAGTTGTTACAATAAGTCTAAGTGATTCATATACACAAAATTGTTGAATTTAACATGAGCCAGAATATAGATTTGAACCCGATCCGACTCAGGTATCACGCCTCTGAATCAGACTAGATCTTTTCCGTCGGTCCAGTTGACGGGTGGAACGCGCGTCGCTTTTAGAAGGTGCGACGTTAACACGTGGTACCATCGGCGCCATCCACTTATGCAGGATGGAGTTTTCTGTGGGACGGTTGATGTTGTTCGCTAAATTAGCGATTTAGATCTACCGTCCTATCGGATCTCGTAAAGGTGGAATGGTCTAGATCTTATAGATGTGGTGTTTTGTGTTCGGCCAAGACCATGTGATATTCCTTGTTTGGATTTAATAAATATTAAATCTGAATTTTTAGTTTAAATTATTTAAATAATTTAAGTAATGTAATTCTAATTGTATTTTTGGCATAAATCATCCATCTTAATTCCAAAAATTATGAAATTTCTTACGCTAGCTATTTTGATGGTATATAATTCAAAAATTCAAAAATGTTAGAAATTTGACATCCCAATAGTTTATATAATTATTTTGATTTAAATTCATCATAAAATAATTAAAAAAAATCCAATCATAAAAAAATTATCAAAAATTTTCCAAAATTTTTAAAAATTATTTTTAATATTCTAGTATTTTTCTCTTGCAAAAATAACTAATGATTTATTCAAATTAAAATAAGTGATAAATAATAATTTAATTATCTTAATATAGTATGAGTTAACAAGAAAAAATGCAAAACATTTGAGGTACACAAATGGCAACAGCATAATAAAAGTAGATTATAACAATATATAGATATATACATTTGTCTAATTAAATACAAAATTCATTAGGAAATTTGCTTAAGAAATATGACTCTTTCGAAGAACACTTATCAATTTACACTAAAATCAAATTAGTTTATGTGATTGTTTGGTTTGGAGTAAAAGGGGAGTAAAGTAAAATTTTCTCAGGCTAATTAAAATAGCATGTTTTTGGTTGAAGTAAAATGGGTGAAATTTTTTTTACACTGTATTCCAATTTTGCACTGATAAAATTAAATAATTGAGTTACACCTGAATAGAACATAACTTGAGATTACACAAGTACAAGCACAACAGTGGAGCACTGGAGCAGAGCGGAGCAGCGAGCTCCATGGGTTGGAATCCTTTGAATCGATTCGAATGTGTTCAAATCGATTCAAACGAATTGAATGTAATACTTCAAATTAATTTTGTTCGGAATTAATCAAACGAAATCTAATTTTCAATTTTTTTTTTATTATAAATAATTTTATCACATAATTTACTTAAAATAGCACGTTATTTCAAAATAAAACTATCAACAACAATAACAGTAGTAAAGTAAGTTACCCTTAAAGTTCGAGCTGAAGCAGTGGCCGGAGATTGGAGATGAAAGCATGCCGGGTTTTGCAGAGATGGACTTTTCTTTCCAGCCAACTCTTCACCAAACACAATATTCTGTCTCATTGTGCTCACGGCGACAGTCTAGCAACGAAACTCCACGCAGCTCGCTTCTCCGTCGGCGGCGGAGGGAGCGGTAACGGTGAAGTTCACTTCACTTGATATTTTACATCTGATATATCGCTTCGTTTTTGTTTAAAGGCTTTTCTAGGTCAAACATTTTGGCAGGATTTGTAATCCCGCCAAATGCAATTCAGTGCTTCGCACGAATTAGTCTAAGCGGTTCTTCTCCGTCCTTCGAGATCGGGGAATACAGAGATTTCATTTGAACTGAAATCCCATATTGCGTGTTACCTATTTATACAATTTGATTTAGGAGATAACGAATATTGATTCAAATCTAGTATTCGTCTGTTGCTTCTGTTAATATTCTGTTTTTATTTCGAGGTCTAAAGTTTTTCTACTATGTTGCGTTGCCACATGCTTTCCCGAGTTATAGCAGTGCCTTTCTATGCTGCTTCTAATGATGGCTTACGTTGTTCATGCAGGAAAGTTTTTCATTGTGCCTGGTGCAACAGTGGCAACTCTGCTTATGCTTGCTTTTCTTCATGCTCGCCGCCTCTACGATGACAAGAAGGCATGTTAATTTGTTTAAACATTACCGAATGCTGAAAGATGTAAAATTTATATTTTAGCGCGCTTTCTTATGAGTTGCAACTACTGCGTTTTCTCTAAGCTCTATTTGGATTGTTCTTAAGCAAATTCTTGGTGTCTGCACGGAGCTCGGCTTGGTATTTTTGAAAAGTTTCGTATTCTCCCTATGTTTTTTCTTTGTATAATCTACATGTTAATTTTGCCTTCTGTTCCATCTCATGCCCATTAAAACATGAATTTATTGTGTGTGCATTAGAGCTTATGGGTTCATTACGTTTCATTATAATATATATATATATATATATATATATATATATATATATATATATATATATATATATATATATATATATATATATATAGATTATAAAATTTTAGTTTAGTTGTATCACCAAATTGCATTATGAGGCTATTTGGTTCATAGACATTTGCGTGTAATGCTATGTTATTTAAAGATGTCATTAAAATTGGAGTTATTTGGTTAAATGTTATCTCATTAATGACATCTCAAATTTTTGAAAATGCCACTATCTATAATGTTATCTGAATGTTGACCGAAATCGGCTGGCATTCAGATAATATTGCAACATTTGATCAGGTGCTTCGCTTGCGAATCGATGGCGAATGCGAATTGGTGACGACGAATCGGCGGTGGTGAAGGCGAATTGGCGACAACGACTTCCTCATCTTAATCATCTTCGCTAAATCTGGCAAATCGGCGATCCTCCTACGGAATCGTCTTCACCAAATCCGGCTATTCGGTTATGGCTAAGCTCCGTGTTCGTGAAGAGGGCCGGGAAGCTCCGTGCTCATGAAGAAGAGTCGAAGCTCCGCATTCGAATTGGGGATGGCGACAAAGACGAACAACTTGCTAAAATTTTTTTTACACTATTATCTGTTTGATTTATTGGGGCAATTATACCTCACGTGTAACATAACATAAATGACAATTTGAATAACAACCAAACATTACATGTTATCTAAATTACATTGCTATCTGAATAACATGCTATTTGAATAACATGCTATTTGAATAACATGCTATCTTAATAACATTTCACCTGACATTGAACTAAACAGCCCCTATGATGCAATTTAAGTTTAATTTCTTAAAATACGATTCTCTTACTTATTCATTTCTTTTATCATTAAATGTTGAAGTACTTGAAGTTGTTTCTCTATATTGGAGGTTAGTAGGAAAGTTATTTACATTGCGTAACTAGACTAGTTATATCCATTGTAGTTAGAGTTGTTAGGCAGCACATGTAAAGCTCTAAGTACTGGAATTTTTTATTCATATTCTTAGATATGTAGTCTTCCAAAAAAGTCTTGTTATAATCTATAACGCAAAGCAAGCAAAAAGTAAAGCTTTCTCATCATATTACATTGATTTCATTGATGATAGATAGTTCACATTTGGATATTATGTGCTGTTGGAGGCAATTGGTTTTCTGAAAAAAATAGGCTAGTGTGACGGATTCAATACTAAGTTTGACCATGACATATGTAGATTGTGAACGAATTTGGGAAAAAACTATTTGGTGTTTTTCCATTTTACCCGTCCTTTGAATATATATTGCCAATGATTTTATTTTCATGAGTTCACTAAATATGTTGAAGCTGATTGTCTTTGTTGGAGATGCTGTACTGACAATGAAGAGTATTACTCATTCTATCTCTAGTTCTGAACAAGTGAATGATTTAACATGACCCATGTGTTATTATTAATCTATTAATTTGATATTTAACTCATAATTTGGTTATTGATCTTGATGGAGAATGTGAGATTCTAATTTGAGATAAATCATTAATAGAATAATAAAAGAGATGATAAATTATTAAGTTTTGAATTGGATCAATAAATACTTTATGAAGATTATACATTGGAAATTAAGATCTTATTAGATTTCATTATAATAAGTCTAAATTCTCTTGATTAAATTTGAGATATAAGCACACTATAATATATGTATTTAATAGTGATATATAATTTATATAGAAAGCTAAAATGTTCATGTTTGTGCTTTGATCTTGAAACATAAGTTTAAAACTTTAGTTATCCGTTGGAAATTATTAAATCAATCAGAACATAGGATTGAATAATATTTATTTTTATATTTAAAAATATATAACTTAAATTTTTTCTTAAAGTACTAAATTAGTACAATAATAAAATAATATAAATAAATTTTTTTTTTCTATTTTTAATATAATGTCTACCCGTTGATGGCCATCCTATTACTGAGTAATAATAATTTTTTATTTTTCCAAATTAACAATAATCATAATGAGGTTGGAGCACGATAATATTAATGATGTATGATTGACATCAAGGAATTATCACCATAAAAGTATTATCATGGGTATCATACAAATCATTATTACATGATATAGCCAATTCTTGAGTGTTTTCATATCAAAACACCCATATTGGATATTTACAAAATTAACACCTTATCATATCCTATTTATGGAATATCATAATTTGCAATGATTAGCAGTGCCAAAGTGGTGTGGTATCTTTGGCTCAATATATAGAGATTTGGATGGTATTTTTGTAAAAATTAAAAATTGGTTGTTAAACATGTAAAAAAGTAGTACAAATGAATTAATTTTTATTTTATTAATGAAATTTTAATCTTGTATACTTCCTCTCCTATAGCTCACATGATATAGCATGCTTATCCTGGAATTTACATTTGATAATTGAGAAATCTCAGTGAATTATTTTCAGTGACATTTAATTTACTAAATATTTCTCTTAAAATTCGTGCCTAAGCACTAATCTATCTCTTCTTAGGGATAATAGGGAAATTGGCGTCAATGATTTTTTTATTTTTTCAATTTTTTATTTTTATACACATTCTACATGTTTAAATATTTGTGGAATCTAAATTTTAAGTCATTACCTCTATTATATTTTTCTTTATTTCTAAAAAATTTGTGTTTGGAAGTTCCTAGATGTCACGTGTGCCATGCTATATAACATGACTAATTGATTTCTTATCAAAAATTACAATCAACTAAGCTTAGAATAAGGTTGATGCAAATTTATTTTACCGCACTGCCTAATGGAAGTTGTCAGCACATATTTTTTAGTGGACATCCTCACAACAACAATATGCACCCAACTTAGAATAAGTTCTGATATGACTTGGCAAATCATACAGACAAACAAGCAACATATTGACATTTTGAAATGAACTTCACTGTTATTGGGTCCCAAGTTTGTTGAGAAAGAGGGTGGTTTGCATTAGGTAGTTGACAGTCAGTGTAAAACTTTATTGAATATTTTTATGACATAAATCTCTTAAGAAATTGTGCTACATTGACGCTCATATGTAGTGTTAAATAAGCAATGAATCTTACATTATAAATGAATGCAAGTGAAGTATCTAGTCCATGATACTAAATAAGATTGTATAGTTGGATTATTGACACTTATTGACAAGATTTTTGAGTTGATAGATTTATGATTTATAGGATTGTAAAAATTTATCATTAAACTTTGGTACTTAGGTATGAATCATCATAGGAATGCAAGTGAAGTAGCTAGTACATGATACTAAATAAGATTGTATAGCTGGAATATTGACACTTATTGACTAGCTTTTTGAGTTGGTAGATATTATGATTTATAGGAGTAAAAATTGTGGTAAAAATAAAATGTACATCAAATTTGATTGATATTTATATTCATTAGACTGTTAAAAGTATACTTGATGAATCAACGAAGAGTGCCTAATAGTAAAGATATTTAGTAGTAAAAATAAAATGTTCAATTAAGGATTAAATAAAAAAAGGATATGTTATAACTAATGATTTAAATGTATAGTGATTAAAATTGAAAAAAATATAAACTAGTTAGCTTTGAATTCAAAATAATAGTTCATGATATTAAGATTGCAATACTTAAAATTTATATGATAAATTAAAAATTATGGAATGATATATATATATATATATATATATATATATATATATATATTAGCCAATAAAGAGATAAAAAAGAACTAATGATTTGACTCAAGTAAAATGTATAATAAATGGTGATAAAAACTCTCTTAAGGATGACTATATTCAATTTATATGAATGGATTATTTTATTAAATTTTTTGCTAAAGGTTGTATGAATATAATTAATTTGAGTGAGTTTATTGGTTATATAAATAAAATATTAAATGCACTTTCATTTGTTAGATTAGTAAAACTTGGGGCTTGGAATGCTTTAAAGATGATGAAAAGGGAAAAGCTGTAGGGTCAAATGGTATCCTTATCGATATGTGGAAATGTTGGGTGTGAAAAGGATTTCTTGGCTTGCCATGCTTTTAATATTATTTTGAAGACAAAAATTACTGATGAGTGAAGGAGTATTATTTTCTTATAAGAGTAAAGGCAATGCTTAGTGCAGTGCAAATTATAGAGAATTAAGTTAATGAGCCATACATTGATACTTGAAGAAAGAAAGTTTCAGTGTGGATGGAAGTAAATGCTCGTATTTCACAAAACTAATTTTGTTTTCTGCTATGTAGATCTATCATGGAAGCCATACATTTAAAAAGGGCATTGATGGAGAAATTTAGACAAAGAAAAATTATTCATTTAATTTTTATTGATACTATCAAGAGAAGTTCATTAGAGAGTTTTGGAGGAAAAAGAATTTGTAGCATTTGTTGATGTTATTAAGAATATGTATAATGAGGCTGTAACTTGTGTTTAATTGCAAGTTGGCTTGACTAATGATTTTTTGATACTCTTGGTTACATTAAAGCTTTGCTTTCAGTTTTTATTCTTTTGCTTTAATTATGGATATTCTTATCGAACACATTAAAAAAGACATTTCTTGTGCATGTTAAAACTTGAGTCGTGGAGGACTAAAAAAAATTAAAGGGTATCTTCTTAGTTGATCTAAATTAGAATATATGGAGTGAGTATATTCGTAATAGAAGCCATAGTCTTGAGGACAATACCATTGAGAATGATGTGATCAATAAGAGAAAGAGAGGTTCAATATTGTGGTTCAATTAATAAAAATAATTGTGATATAGAGAGATATGATTATTAGAATCCAATTTGGTTTGATGAAATGGAGGAGCCCATTTGGAGTGTTGTGCGATTGGAAAAATTCCACTTAAAGTTAAGGTAGATGAGTGGCCATACTCAAAAGGATGGAATGAGAATGAGTTCATTCACAGCAAGGTTGGAGTGGCTCCAATAGTGGACAGATTACAAAATGTCATATTGGATGGCTAAACAATATTAAGTGTAGACCTTTCAATACTCATGTTAAAAAAATTGAGTATATGAATTTTCCCAAGCTAAAAGAGGAAGACCAAACTTGACATGGGAAGAAACTAATAGAAAGGATCTATTATATTTGTAAGTTAGGAAATAAAGGATTCATATAGCTGACCTCACCTAATTGGACTAAGGGTTGGCGTTGTTGTTGGACATATTTGGAATGAACATCCATTAGACATTTCTAGTGTTTACTTTTGTCTTTTTAGAAGTTCTAATCATGGGGCAAACAGCTTCTTAATTTTTATTGGGCCAATACTGCTGTCTTGTTTATATTTTATTTTATTACTGCCATAAGAGTTTGTACGCAACTAAATTGCTTTAACAGCGCACAATTTTTTTTTTTTTTCGCCAAATGTTTTAATATCTGAGGGTATTTATTTTTATTTTTGCGTACTTGTATGCTCATTTGTTAAGTGCATTTTAGGTTGATGACATGAAGGAGAAAGGAATTGAACTTGAGTTTTCACCGGATATAAAGGTATTTGTATCTGAGATTTCTTTATTTGTATAATATTGCAGTACTTTTAATATAAACTTTCTTTTCTTTCTCAACACTTATGTAATCGTGCATTAACAGGCTACTTTTCTGAGGTTACTGCCATTGCGTTCTATCTCACGTGTTTGCGGTTTTATCATTAGTTTGGTATGTGCCATTTTATTTTGAATGTAACCTATTGAGAACTATACTTAATTTTCTATTGAAGTAATTTTTTGGATGCTATTTTTTTGTGTAACTACATGCCAAGTGTACTTTGTTCGTGAATGTTTGAAAATTAATATATAGTTTGTTTACCATGCATGATTTAATTTTGTTAACTTTCATGTGCCATTATAGGAAAGTTTCTTAACTTAAAATTAGTAAAGGTAAAATTTAGTTTTTTACCTAACTATCATGTGCCATTTAATAACAATTTATATGTTTGTAAATTTAATATTCCTTTATTTGTGGCCATTCCATTTGCTTATTTATATGCACATAATCTCTTTTAATAAAAATGTTACAATATCTACTTCATCTCTTTTTGTTCTTTGTTTATACCTTAGTCTTTCTTCCCATAATATATGCTGTATGCCCTACTTCTAGATCCCTTATCACTCATTTTGCACACTGGGCACTCTCTCAGCTAATATTCTTTTTTTTGGCAGTGTTGACATACCTTCATACTTTCATTAAAGCTCATATGCTGCGTGCTCACTTACTCTTTATGCCCACTCATTGCCCTAAATGTCTTGCTACATCTAATTACAACTGCATGCTTACCCATGCTTGCGGTGCTCGATAGAGTGCCTTTCTTACTAGGCATACTCATAGCACTCATGTTGTTTTCTCTCTGTACTTTTTTGCGTGATCCCTAATTATGATGAAATTGCTGTTTTCAGACCAAACTCTTATTATTAAAGGACCATATGACTCGTTACTTTAATGATTTTAATTTACTCATATTCCCAGCAGTGCTATAAACTCTTACGCATAACAGTACTCCCTCTACTTTTGGTATCAATAGCTAATTCAATTGTATCAATATTTACTATGATCCTGATGATAAGCCATAATATGTCTTAAAACTTGTGATAAAATTCTTCCCCCAATCTTTTTTTTAGACTTTTTCCTCATGATATTTATTTTGAAATCTTCCCTTTGGGTTCTCGCCTGCTCTCAAGAAATAAAATTTTGGTTCAAATTTGCAAACTCTTATATTCATATTAAGCCTATTTATAAGCTATGCCATACGAAAAGGATTCTCTATAATTTAAGGATAAATACTAACAAACATTTAAAAACACAACATTCAAAAATGACAAAAAATAAAAGACAATAAAAAGATATTGAAGGTATGCAAATTAAAATACAAAGTAATCAGTTACTTTGTTGACGTATGGTGATATTTGTTTGTTTGTTTATGATAAATGCTTCCAGAATATTATTCATTTCCTCTAAAACGAGCTTGTCCCCTGCTCAAAATCAGGATATTCCAGTTGGATCTCTGGGAGTGCCATGCGTCAATTGGATCAATAACTTAGTGCGTCCTTGGTTGAGGCAAAATGCAAAACAAACTGGGATTTTGGAAAAACTTGACTGTTTTAAATGAAAGGTAAGTTCAGTGGTTGATCTGCTGGAGTTCCGACAAACACTCCTAAAAGTGAAACATGAAATGCATTGTGAATATAGCTTCGATTTGGAAGTTGGTTCTCATATACCATTGTTTTTATCTTAGCTTGAATTTTATTCATTTCATAGATTTTAGGAAAGGATTCATGGATGGGCGCCAAGCTATGGTGAGCTTTTTGTAGGGAGTTCAATTTGAGCCATACTTTATCTCTTCTCAATTAGCAGAATTGTAAGAAAATTTCAGCATTTTTAATCTTGTAGAAGTCGTTCTCTAGCTGTGAGCAGAGGATGACGACACGTCCCCTGAGTGCAGCTTTGACTACCTTAACCCAAGAAGACCCCCACTTAATTTTGTAATCTTGGAGATTCTCTGCAGTACACAAGATGGAAGGGAGTATTGTTCATTGTGCGGAAAGAATGTTGTAATAAAATTTTGCCCAAGGTAACCGCATTGTTGGGTGTTTTCACTTTTTTGATAGGAGCGCTGTGCTCCCCAGGAGGTTTTTGTACCTTCTGGTTGATGATACCGTGGAGTTTGATCCCGGTTGAGTTTTTGTACTATGATTGATTATTATTATTATATATATATGCATGGGCTATGGCCGCATTTTATGGAACCCAAAGACTTTGCCTCAATGAGGAGGAGGAAAGATGGAGGAGGAAAGGATGGAGGAAAAGCTCTTGGCGGTCGGGAAGGGAAGGAGGAGTGCCCGGAATCCTCTCTTGGTTCCGTCGGTTTGGAGCAAGCTATCCCTCTCACGGGTAAGGAGCAGCAGTCGTGCGGCCTTGGCTTTGTCAAGCCCATCCGTGATGTTCACGGTCGTTTTGCGGCAAAGGCTGGTTGCAAGGATCCATCTTCGACAAACCCAGCCTCTTTGGGGTCGAATGATCGAGCAGGAGATCCATTGATGGTGGAGCAGCGATCTCTAATCCCAGATCTGGTGGAAGACGCTCGGGTATCGGGTGAGAATGTTGGAGATCGGCTTTTGGATTTGGTCAAACCGGCGTGCGCTACAGTCGACAAGACCCCGACTGTTGACGTAGCATCCCGTCTTCATGGCGCTATTCCAAACGATGTCCGTCTGCATGCTACTGTAGAAGACGAGCGGGACTTTGTTCTTGCAGGCGATACTTTCGGAAACCCCACAAACAAAATGCTCGATTCCACTCGAACGTCAGAAAGAGGCAAATCTATGATGCTGGATCTTACAGTTTGCAATATGAGCTTGGATCTTGGTGCTGATTCAGCTGGTCCGTCGTTTCGTCCACCTGCGGAATCTAGCTCCACGCCCCTAAAGTCCATTGGAAGTCAAGGTATGGATCCCCTCACACGATTTGTGGGTAATGAGAATGTCTGTGATGTGGATTGTGGGTTAGCTGCGGTCTTGGTAGAGAGCCACGGCAGCTTACAGACATTCTCATTACCCACAAATCGTGAGGGGATCCATACCTTGACCGTGGATGCGATTAAATCCCAGACATGGTTGGTGCATATTGTAAATAGATGACCTTATAAATGATCTCCAATGTCCCACAACTTTAGAAAATTCAACCAATCTCTCGTAAGTGGTTTGCTCCACTGATTATCAATTGAAGAGAGCAATGAAGATGACCCCAATCTACTTCTTGAAGCATTCTACTCCACTACAAGTTTATCATCAATGTCGAGGATACTCACCATTGGTGCTGAAAGCCTTTTTCAAAACTCAAAAAGCTTGTTTGTCTAAACTATACTGTAAATTATTTTTCTTTGGCAAAGTAGTGAGAGGAATAGCAATCTTGCCGGTCTCGTATAAACTTACGGTAATATCTCTTAAGTTTCAAGAATTTATGAAGCCTCTTGATTGTTTTTGGGGTCAACCATTCCAAAATGGCATGTATCTTGGAACTTTTCACCTTGTGGCTTGATTCATTGATGATATGACCCAAACAAGCCACATGTTTTGTGCCAAAGGTATACTTGGAGTGCTTGACAAAGAGCTGATGTTTGTGGAAGCTCAAGGACCATCTAAGGATTAAGAAAGTAATCATGCCACACTTACGATTGATTAAGATATCATTAATGAAAATAAGAACAAAGTGATGAGGTTGGACTAGGATACCTCATTCACAAGGCTCTGAAAGGTGGATGAGGCATTAGAGAGACCAAAAGACATTATTAAGAAAACAAAATGCCATGTTTTGTTTGAAAGGACATATTATCCACATCCTGAGGATCCATGTGAATATAATATAACCCTACCTTAAATGAATTCGAAGAAATATTGGGCTCCTTGAAGTTGCTTAATCCTTTGACAACGTTGCTAAATCTCTTGACAATGTTGCTTAATATCATTCTTCAGTAGATGTATCTATAATGTTGGACCACCACAACCTCGCTCATGGTAGTATCATAGTACAATGGCTGCAAGAACAACTGGGAGGTAATCCCAAAGGCTCCTAAAATTTTTCTAAATTTCACGTGTAATACATCAAATGCGTAGAGTTCACCTCCTCCAGAACAACTATTGTGGGACTCATGAGTGATACCTGTTTCTACAAACAAATTGGCCTACCATTCGCCTTAAATCGCAATGTCAAATCATTGAATGTCTATACTATCGATTTCGATGTACTGAACTAATGAATACTAAACACTATGTAGTGTAAAAACTGAGAGAGTAGAGAGAATAATTGATTTTCATTACATAAATAATGTGTAAATACATGACTTTATATAGAAGACAACACAGGATATTATATTTTAATAATGTAAGTGCTAAGTGCAGGTTCACAAGCATCTGGGCGCCGGGCATGCCAGGTTCACAGGGGCCTGGGTGCCCAATCTTTTGTCTGATGTTGGACACGGACGCCTGGATGTGCATGGTCGTCCAATCTTCTTTCTGGCGCTGGTCATGCTTGCGCTTGGGTGCCTAGTCTTTTGTCTGGCGTTGTTATATCATGTTATTCTCTAATATCCCCCTGTAAGGTGGCAGTGGGCTCATGAACCATAAACTTAGCGCATAAAAGATTTAATTGCGTTATTGAGAAAGGCTTGGTGAGGATGTCGGTTGTCTGTTCTATTGATGGTGTATACTGTATGACGATCTCTTTGTTCTTAACGTTATTACGAATGAAGTGGCAGTCCACTTCCACATATTTTGTACGAGTGAGTTATTGGCAATGGAGATTGCAGAGACTTTGTTGCATAAAATCATAGGATCATGAAACTCTTGTTGTAGTTGTCAAAGACATGAGTTTGGTGACCGTGGATGCGAGTGCTTTATATTCGACTTCTGTAAAAGATCGTGCTACTGTATGTTGTTTCTTTGCGCTCCAACTGATAAGGGTGATGCCAAGGAATATATGGAATCCTGTAGTAGATTTTCAATCTACGGAGTCGCCGACTCAATCAAAGTCTGAGTATTCATGAAGCTCTGGAGGTGTGGAGGTGATTGGTAGGCCTAGCTGAAATGGTGCCTTTAATGTAGCGTATGATCCATTTAAGTTGGGAGAAGTGGAGCTGCGAGGGTTGGTGCATGTGCTGGCAGATGCGGTTGACTGCGAGGCTGATGTTTGAACGAGTGATGGTGAGAAACTGGAGACAACCAGTGAGCTTTTGGTAGAGTTATGAATCAGTGAATTGAGGTGGGACTTCGGTTGAAGCGAGCTTCCATTGTACTTATGATATGCTTGAGAAATTTTGGATTTGTTCTGGTGAGAAGGATATCGTCTACGTAGATGGGTGAGACTTTGGTTGAAGTGAGCTTCCATTGTACTTATGATATGCTTGAGAAATTTTGGATTTGTTCTGGTGAGAAGGATATCGTCTACGTAGATGAGGAAATATGTTATGGTGTCGGGCTTGTTATAGACAAGGAGGGATAGATCTTTGCTTTGAGTGAAGCCTTTTGATGTGAGGAAGTTAGTGAGCACAAAGAACTATTGACGTGGGGATTATGTTAAGCCTTAGAAGGCTTCCCTTAACCTGCATACATGGTTGGATTTGGCAGGGTCGGTGATACCCAGAGGTTGCTTAATGTGAATTGCATTTGAGACATCAAGTTGTAACAAGGGCCAATTCTGATGGGCAGCTATGGTGAAAAGAAAAAGGAATGGTGGACATTTTGGCTGCTGGACTAAATGTTTTAGTGTAATCTATTCTATAGGTTTGATTGTAGCCTTGAGTCAAAAGTCAAGCTTTGTACCAGGTGATGAATTTGTCAGCAATGTATTTGGGGCAGAAGGTTCATTTGCTATCGAGAGGTGGATGTGCTGGGTTTGGTGGGACTAGTTGCTAAGTATCTTGTTTTTTGAGTCTTGTGATTTATTCAATCATGGCTATTCCTCCAATGGTTGTGCTTAGAGGCTTGAAGATAGGTAGTGGTATCGGGTTGTGTGGTTGGTTGAGTTATGGGTGTTAATTGGGCGTGAAGAACTAGAATGCGATGTGTCGATGTTAGATAGTGCTCGTTTTAAATCGGGTGAGCATAGGGTGTGTCGGATGAGGAGGATGCTTGTGGTTGTGGGATGAATTAGCGGGGAGTGAGGAGTTGGTTTCTTCTGTAGGTGAGGGTAGAGTTGCAATATTATCCACCACTGTCGGTACAAAGTATTTAAATTTGACAGCGAAATTGTCTTTCAATGAATCGTGATAGTTGAATGAATAGAATGTTGTTTCAGATTTTTGTTTCATTGGAAATACCTAAGTGAAGTGAGAGAAAATATTGATAAAAGACACAATATTGGTAACCTTCATTTGATAAATTTGGGGTTGGACCCCATACATCAGAATGAATTTATTCCAACAATTTATAACAATTGTTTTTAGAGGTAGGGAAAGGCAATTTTTGATGTTTATTCATGATACATTAAAGATAAGATAAGTGGTTATTACTGTAGGAGATGTGTGGATGCTGCTGAGCTAAGAGTTGTTAGATTGGGGCGGCTGGATGGCATAGATGTTGATGCCATATATTTGAATTTAGAGAGGCGTTGGAGGAAGCTAGCATGATTGGCTGGCGGGGAGCAGATGGCTCTGATGTAATGAAGTAGAGGCCGTTACGACTATGTCCTCGAAGGAGGACTATGTTCAATTGAAGATCCTTGATACAAAAACCGTTAGGATTTAAGGAATTAGAATGACTATTGCCTGTACCAAGTTTATGGGCAGAATCAAGATTGAATTGAGATTGAGGTATGTGTAAGATTTAAGATAGTTTGAGCTTACGAGATGGAATGGGTAGGAGGTCGTTGCTGATGTTGGAGTAAGGATTGACCATTGCCAATGGTGACTGTCTTGTTCGCTATATGAATTTGAGATGAAGAGGCTACTGAGATCCTTTGTTATGTGAACGGATGCACCAGAGTCAAGGTCCCAACTATTGTCTATGTAGCCGTTTGCTGCAAAGGCAATGTGATATGTAGATTGTCTTAAGATGGATGAATCAGTCTGATGCATACAGTTGAAGGTTGTGTGGCCTCTTTTCAACAGATTTGACACTTGTTGCAAGTTGAGGGTGAATGTTATGGTTGTTGACTGTTCTTGATCTTGAGGTGAATCAGCTTCTTCCCCTCCTTGGTCGGCCACGTCACTGGCCTCATGTATGCAGCGGGAGTGTGGACTGTAATTGTTATTGGAGATCGCGACTTGCTTCAATTTGGAGTTTTATTTCTTCGCTACAAAGCGAAGAGTATATGTCATTGTGGCTTATAGGTTGCAAATTTGTGCGGATTGCTGTTTTGAAGGCTTGATATTGAACTGGGAGAGCATTTAGAGTGTAAAGATATATGTCCTTTGGGTTGACGGTGGAATCGGCAGTTGAAATCTTGTCGACGATCTCTTTGATTTCTGAGAGGTATGCTGTCATTTGTTGGGATGTGGAGATCATTCAGATTATCGTGCAGGTGCTAATGGAGCTCTGATGAACTTCCGGGAGGTTCCGGAATGATATGAGATAAGTTGGGAATGTTCAGGTACTGTAGCGCGCCGTAGCGCGCCATGACGCCCAGCATCCAGAAATTGGGGCGCTACAGCGAGCCATGGCGCCAGCCATTATAGGGACTTGGGAGCTACAACGAGCCTTGGCACCAGACCAGCTAGAGATTGGGGCGCCATAGCGCGCAGTGGCACGCTGTGGTGCGTCATGGCACTCGGCCAGTCAGAGACTTGGTCACTACAGCGCGCCCTGGCGCCAGCCACCATAAACTAGGGCCCTAAGGCACGCTGTAGCGCCAAACGGGTTTCAGCTCCAATTTAGGCGCCGCCTTAAGTATTTAGTGGAGTATTTTGGACCATTTGAGATCCAAATAATGCTTAAGTATTTAAGGGAACATTATGGAGATTTTTTTCTAAGGCTTGTGACGAGGAGACTAACCCTAATCAGGTTGTGGCTGCTGCTTCTTTCCTTCAACGTAGAGTGAGAACTAGAAGCTCCGAGAGAAGAAGAAATCGATCGGGAGGCTGTGCAAGCAATAGATCTTTCTTGTTATTGTGAAGGTGAAGCTCTCTGTAACTTTGTAATCTTCTTGATTTATGTTGGAAATTTATGTGTGTGGCTCTGTGTTTTTTCCTATATTTGGATTTTTCATATAAGATATTGTGTTTGGATGCTTTGTGGTTGATGCTGTATATATGCTGTGATTTCTATTTTGTTGTGCTTGTTTGATTTCGTGTATAGCTTTGTAACTGTCACTGCAAACCCCGATCCTCTTCGTTGTCCTCGAGCTCAAATTACTTCCGCCGCGTGTTCACAACATCGTTGACTTATGTTTCATGGTGATGCTGTGTAGAGCATTCTTGAGTTGAATAACTTTGGATCGATTTGTTGATTGGAGTCTTCGTTCAATAATTTTCGAAGCTTCTTGGCAGGTTTCAGCATGGATTATGTAGGGGAGGATTGGGGGGAGATGGCGGAATGAAGTGTGGAAATAAGGTTTCTGTCGGTGAAGTTCGATGCGGTGAACAACGGGTTGGGGATGAGATTGTCGGTGCTGTTCTGAGTATGAGGAGAAGGTTTTATGGAGGAGCCATCTAAGTGGTTTTGGGGGTTGTTTGCAGCGAATAGATTTAGAAGTTGCATACGCCAAATTGGGTAGTTAACGGTGGCGAGGATGTTATTAACTAGATTCTTGATGTTGTTTATCAAGAATGTGAGGTTGGAGGTGAGGTTTTGCGATATCACAGCTTCTTGATGTTCTTGTACATTGTTGTTAACGGATTGAGGGTTAGAGGTTGATGAGGCCATGTTGAGTTTGAGGTAAGGGATGAAGAAATTGGTGTTTCTTGAGGTTTTGATAAAAGAAGTTTAAGGAAGAAGTACTTGAGTAGTTGGAAGGTTCTTGAGAGGCTAGAGGAGAGGAGATTGTATGCTTGGAGTTGCGTGAGCAAGGAGAGGCTCTAATACCATGAAAGAATTGAGAGATTAGAGAGAATAATAGATTTTTATTACAAAAATAATGTGTAGATACATGATTTTATATAGAAGATAGCATATGATATTATATCTTAATAATGTAGGTGTTGAGTGTAGGTTCGCAGGCACCTGGGCGCCCAGACTTCTGTCTGGCTTCCGGCGTGCCTAGTTCACAGGCGCCTAAGCGCCCGATCTTCTGTTTGGGCTAGGCTCACTTGGGCATTCAAACTTCTGTCTGAAGCACTATTTGGAGTTGGTTATGCTTGCACTTGGGCGCCCAGTCTTCTGTTTGGCGCAGTTATATCTTGTTGTTCTCTAGTATGTATTGAACCTTTCCAAATGGATCGAGTTGAACTTAGCTGAGAGAGTGTAACAACCCAAAGTCGTTACTTTACAGATTAGGTCAAATCCCACCATAGAAATTAGGATCCCGGGAAATTTTGAATTAGGGCAAACAAAAATACCATAGGTAAGAATAATTTTAAAGATCAAAGTGCCATAGGTTGGGAGAAATCCGAATAACGGAAGTTCCCATTTTATTTTATGAATTATTTAAATTATAAAAATCACAAACATTGAAATACGTGCCTGAATTCATCATTTTAAATGTTGTTATGTTAAGTATATTATTTAAAAATTACTCGAGAAGTTTCATCAAATGAACGCCGGTTTGATAGTGGTTAATTTTTGAGGTTTTTAACCTCAAAAATTAATATAAAATAAAATATTGCTTCGTTTCAAAAAATTTCGGCGAGAGGGTGTTTATTATGTCATAACACACTTTGGTGTCAAGTTTCATTGTATTTGGACGCCAAATGGCGGAAAAATGTGATTAATTTAAATTAAAGTAATTTTAAAAAATTTCCTTTGAAATTCTCCTCCCCTCGATCGCAAGCTACGATTCTTCCACCAGGCGGAAGAATCTTCCGCCCATACAGGCGTGCGCCTGCGCCAATTAGCGCCATTAAGTCCCCCTTATTACTTATCCTACGCTCCCTCTCTCTTCCTTCTCTATTTAAGCAAGCAGCTCCCTCCCTCTTCCTTCTCTATTTAAGCCAGCAGCTCTCTCCTCCTCCTCTTTAAAACAGCAGCCTTCCTCTTCACTCTCAGCCACACAGCAGCCAACAGCCTCTCCTTCTCCCACAGCCAGCAGCTCCCTCCTTCTCCTCTCTAAACAGCAGCCTTCCTCTTCTCTCCCAGCCACAGCATCCAGCAGCCTCTCCTTCTCCCATAGCCAGCAGCTCCCTCCTTCTCCTCTCCAAACAGCAGCCTTCCTCTTCTCTCCCAACCACACAGCATCCAGCATCCTTTCCTTCTCCCACAGCCAGCAGCTCCCTCCTCCTCTCCAAACAGCAGCCTTCCTCTTCTCTCTCAGCTACACAGCATCTAGCAGCCTCTCCTTCTCCCACAGCCAGCAGCTCCCTCCTCCTCTCCAAACAGCAGCCTTCCTCTTCTCTCCCAGCCACACAGCATCCAGCAGCCTCTCCTTCTCCCACAGCCAGCAGCTCCCTCCTTCTCCTCTCCAAACAGCAGCCTTCCTCTTCTCTTCCAGCCACACAACAGCCAGCCCTCCCTTCTCCTCTCAAACAGCAGCTCCCAGCCCCAACCAGCTCTCCTACCACACCCGGTAGCCCCTTGCCAAGTCTCCCACAGTCAGCAACTCCTTCTTCATTCCAGCCAGCTCTCAGTAGCTCTCCCAGCCTTCAAACTGTCATTTCCAGCTAACTCCTACAGCCAGCAGCTCCTTCTCCATTCCAGCCAGCTCCCAGTAGCTCTCCCAGCCTTCAAACTGCCATTTCCATCCAACTCCCACAGCCAGCAAGCAGTCCTCTCTTCTCCTCCCTCTCCCAGCCAGCAGCCCAGCCTCTCCTCTTGCCATTCCAGCCCTCTCCAACTTCCACAACAGCTCCCCCAGCCTTCAGCCCTTAGCCCACAGCAGCCGACCTCCCCTCCTCAGCCCTGCCAGCCCTCCTCCCTCATCCCACAGCAGCCGGCCAGTAGCCAGCTGCCACCTTGCCAGCCAACAACAGCCCCACAACCCTCTTCCACCCTCCGGCCTTCCTTCATTTTCTAAGCAATCCTAATCTAAGGTAAGAAATGGAAAAGAAAATAAATAAAATTTTCCATTTGTGCTTAATCATTAGTATGATAATAATAATAATAATATTAATATCTCAAATACATCGTTCACATTATCATAATGGATAACAGTAAAACTGTAATAAGGATGTCTATTATTTCTAATCAATCATTTTTTCTGTCTTTATTCTTTCATAATATTACTATAATCATAATAATAAAATATGATTACAACAAGTGACTCAATAAATACAGACTTATATCATAATAAGAATATGAAAGAAAAGGACAGAAAAGAAGAATGTAATAAAATCCTTAAAAGAAAATAATTTTCCTAAAATCATTGGCTAAAATATCGGGAACTTAAATGCAGATTGAGCGAACTGTCACTAATCAAAACTTAAAAAACAAAAGGTACCCAGTACATGACAAATATTATATTTTGTATTGTTACTACTACTTAGCTTTTAATTGCTTTGAGCCAAAAATTTCAATTTGAAGCTTGGTTGGTTGTTTGGAACCAACGTGACAACATTCGTGGCTAGTTACTGGAAAAATGACTTCAGTAACGACATTCGTGGCCAGTTACTGGAAAAATAACATTAGTAACGACATTCGTGGTTAATTACTGGAAAAATGATATTGGTAATAGCATTCGTGGGTTGTTACTGAAAAAGTGACATCAGTAACAACATTCGTGGTGGGTTACTGGAAAAATGACATCAGTAACCTGCATCTTTGTGCTAATATCTCTTTTGCAGGAAATTAATTATTTCAATTGCGCTTTTACCTTATTATTTTTCCTGCATCTCTTTCGCAAATCGCATATCGGCTATTATAAAATGTAATACTGCCTTGATTACTGTGGTACTTAGAGTACTCTCTAATTATTTGGAATTCCAATCCCGATATTATTTGTTGTACAATACTAGGTCAGGTACTTTTGGAATAGCTTAAATCAGAACCCTAATGCTTAAAATTTTCAATATGCCAATGGATCTACGATAATGCTGTTTTACTTGCCATTTATCTTTTTATTTTATTTCTTCACTTTTGTACGAGGAGTACGATGAAAGATATTGTAATATGAACTTTGAAATAAATGAGAAATGTTATTGATTTTTATATTTGTCCATTTTCTTTCACAAATTACTCAATATAATCCTGCGGTAAGTAAACACCCGATGTCGGAATAGTATCCGCTGAACCGACGTCGGGTCATCACAGAGAGTGTCCATGTTGCTTGCTTAAATAAATTTTGAAACTGGCATAAGAGTGAAATAAATGTGTAAGTTAGATTATTTGTACTCTTCTTTGATTGATGTTTTTTACCTGATATTTTTAGGTGTTCTTCCACCTAAGTTCGATAGACAACTTTTAGTGAAGCTTCGGTACCTTTTTTGGTTGCTGTTAAAGTTATGACTATGTTTGGTGTTTGGTTTTTGTAGTTTTTACTTCTGTTGCTGTGATTCACGTTGTCATCTTTTTTATTCATATTAAAGTTATTTATTGGCCAAGTCATTGTAAAAAAAAATCACACAATTCAAAGAGAGTTAATAAATATTCAAAAATACTAACAACAGTATTCAAAAATGACTGAGCTATATAATTTAAATGATAACTAATAAATATCGAAGGTATGTCAATTAAAATAAAATGAAATCGATTGTTTCTCCTCATATTCTAAGACATAAGAATTTGGGATTTTATTGGTGAGCACATTTTTTCTTGGAAAATAATGTTTCACAACTGCTCTCTTTATTTAGAAATTTTTTCTTCTAAGAAAATTATATGAATACTTTGGAAAAGTGCAAAACTTTAGAGAGAAAATGGAATGGGTTACTTTAGTGCCTCTTCATTACGAATCCAAGTATAAATATATTTGCTAGGCACGCAGACTTTATCCAGAGTTTACCTCATGATCCGTAATCTGCCGAGTCTCACTGCGTTCCTGGTTGCTTTTGGAAAACTTAGCTGTTATGGATTTGTGGGATGAGGAGAATGGTCTTTTGACACTCAGACTTGGACAAAAAAAAATACATAAACAAACACAGTGGAAACCATTTAAGAAAAGTATGATGTAGGATGTTTGCTAATTTTTGAGGAAGAGTTATAATAAGGAGAAGAGCTCGAGTGATCTTTGGCTCCAAAATATTATAGCCTCTACTATAATATATAAAGAAAGGGAAAATGTAAGGATGATAATATTAGCCATGAGCATACATGTTTATAGATTTTTGAGTTACAAACTGAAAAATGAATATTGATAAAATATTAAACAACAACACTTACCACCACACCCTACTTCCAATTGAACCTGTGTGCGTGACCTGTTCAATGCCTTGGTATAGCACAGGCGCTACTTCTGGTGACCCAAACTTGCGCATCATGTGGATTCTCTATAATTTAAGGCAGATGATTAAAGCCCGCACATCTCATGCTAGGCTGGGTCGGCGGTTATGTCATAGTCAAAAGATACTCGGGTGATGACTCGTCAGGGGTCATCCCTGTTGATAGTACTTGGCTAGGGCGCTCGGTTCATCGACTCTTTCTTCTTTGGTAGTCTTTCTCTTTGGTCGGTAAGCATGCTTAATGTACTGTTGAACTCGAGTATGAGTTTTTGTTTTTGCTCGACTCTTTTTGCTCTTTCTTCTTCTCAACTTCTTCAGAGGTTGCTGATTCTCTTGAAATTGAGTTTTCCTCGGTTGTTGACTATTCAGTCGACCACTTATAATTGCTTGGAGCTTTTGTCAGACACTCGAGAGTGATCTCTTGATTTTCTTCAAGCATATTAAGAGTGAACTTTTCAATACCTTTATTAAAAAAGTTGAGTATATTAAATTTTGTTCAGGTTAAAATAGGAGGAAGACCAAAGAAGGCATCAAAAGAAACAATTTAAAAAGATTTTCTCTATTTTGAGCTTAGGGATGGACTTCTTTTTGACCGCATATAATGTAAACAAAGGATCCATATAGCTGGCACTACCTAGTGGGTCTAAGGCTTGATAATTGTTGTTGTAATAGTTATAAGTTAGAATTTATATATGGTTGATGAATTTAAACTTAAATATTCACAAAACTTGCATATAAATTATTTTTATACCATATAATAATTATAATTTTGAAAATAATCATTTTCTATAAAAACATTTTGTTATCCTTTGTTTTTACTTCACATTTCCTTCTTATTTTTTGTATTTTGGTTTATTAAGAGCTCACTCCTCTTAAATATTCTAAAACTTTGCTTCCTGTTAGATTTTGGTAGGTGGTGAATCCTGGTTGGCAACTTGGAGGATTTACAATCTAAATCACTGCTAAATTTTTATTCCAAATGGCCCCTTTATACTTCTAGGAAAATAAAGTTTTTTCAATTAATCCAAACTGTCGTGATTATATTAATGAAAAAAAACTTATCTCAATTTGTATTATTAAATTCTCTGGATGATTTTTGAATATCATAAATAATTCAACACGTTCTAGTAATTTTTATCATGTATGGTCGAATTGAGGTCATCAATTTTTGCTGTAGTTTCAACAAAATATTTGGAAAAAAAATGTGATCGTGCAAACTGTGATTGCGTTTTTTGATATGTATTGATATTTTTGAAATAGTTGGTATGCACTGCTCTCTTTCTGCCTTCTAAAGTTTTCACCTTGAAATTTTGCTACTTTATGTTTGTAGTAATTTAATATTCTAGCTCAATGTTCACAACATATCTATTTAGTTTCTGGGCTGATCATGTATTCAGTGACTGAGTTTTAGAGTTTATCCTCTGTTTTATCAATGTTTCCCTTCTTTATTTTTCTGAAATGGGATTACTTTCAGGAAATTCCTGTACGGATGCGTCCTTCCATCTACAAAGCTTGGGCTAGGGCATTTCATGCAGGTCTTTTTTGTTATTTTCAAAATTAATTTTTGTTACGCTGCTGCTTTATATGAGCTTTTTTCTTGATGCTTATAATTAGAATGTGCAGATTCATTGTCTTTAATTATTGCAACAAGGTCGTTTTATTGTTATTTTTAATCGTCCAATTTGAGCATG
This sequence comes from Gastrodia elata, assembly GCA_016760335.1. NCBI lineage: Eukaryota > Viridiplantae > Streptophyta > Magnoliopsida > Asparagales > Orchidaceae > Gastrodia > Gastrodia elata. Next base: position 104,321,730 of record CM028670.1, on the reverse strand, counting down.
ATTTCCTAGGGCTTTTCAACATATTTTATTTGATGTTGTATTTAATACAGCTCACGCTTTCAACATGGTCTTTTTGTTTAGTCTCAGTTTCTTATGTTTGTTCAATTAAAAAACATTGTAAAGCATTGCTAAATCATAATATGCAAGTACTGAAATCTACTTGAATCCACAGATTTAGATTTGAAACACAAGAAATGTTAACTTTTTAAACATTTGACGTTGCTGAATTGTTTTTTTTTTTCATCAATAGTAATAGCAGCATGGTTATCTTAATTATTGTAGCTATTTTGTTTTGGCTTATAAATTCTTCTTTAATTTTTAAGTGTTGCATGTATTTTTGTATTTAAATATTGTCTTTTAACAACTTCTTGTTGTTTGATCTGTATTTTTATCCTTTCAAATCTCTTACAATAGTTGGTTTTAATGTTTTTATTGCTGTATTCTATGAGGCTGACTACTTAAATTGTATGTAACCATAAGTAATATAGTGTGAGGAGGATAATCGTTTTCACAAGGATGGAGTGAGGAATTTGTTAGTTACCAATTTTCTCGATTTCTTAATTTCATCCAAACTACTGATAACAATTTTAAATTGCTAATATTCAAAGATCAAATTAGAATGACTGAAGAGAAAACTAAAGAATTAATGTTTAGAATTATGATGGCGATTTAGGGGCTGTTTGGCTCACCGACATTTGAAAAGTTATTAAGATAGCATGTTATTCAGATAGCATGTTATTCAGATAATAGTGTTATTCAAATAACAGGGGTTGTTTGGTTCAGTGTTATTTAAATAATAGATGTCAGGGTTATTCAGATATATGTTGTTTGGTTTGTTGTCATTCATGTTATATTACACATGAGGTAAGATTACCCTCAAAAATTGAAATTTAAATACAAATTGAAAAATCACAACAAATCTGTAGATAGTCAGTCATTCATGTAAGATTTCTGGACTAATAAGTACCTTGAGGAGTTATTGAATGATGAAACACAAGTGGTGATGGAAAGAATGAGATTATCTATCTCAGTGAGTTCAACTTCTCTATTTCTGTTATCCGTGTATTGGTTTTCAAAGCAAATTTTTTTTCTCAGAGTTTGGATTAGTTTATGGATGATGTTATTTTCTTACATATTTAAAAATGGTCTAGGCTTAGGCAATTTATTTCTAGTGTATACAGCTTTTGGCTTTCTTTTCTTTGAAGTAGCAGCAACAACATTTTTTCTGAACGTAAAGAAAAAGTAGCAGCAACAGCTTTCTTTTTCTTTGAAGCAGCAGCAACAGAAAGTAAAACTTTAAGTAAAGAGTAAAATATTTCTGAACTTATGTTGTCGAAAGATGAATGAGATGTCTTTTTATAAGCAGGTGAGGGGAGACTGTACTTTAAGAATCGGAGTGCAGGTTTTGTTTTTGCATCGTCTGAGAAATTGAAGTGGTTTGATAGAAGTTGCTATAAAAACTATGATAAAGATGAGTATAACGAAAATAAATCTGCAGGTCACAAACAAGAGCCGCCTGCAATAAAGCATCCATCGAATGCCATTATAATGAAAAAAATCAAAACCAAACTTCATCAAGTCATTTTACGATGAGCAATCTCAGCATATGCAAAGGCTCTCAAATAATCAAAATACTGAGTAAATCAGCAATGAACTTACTCGTAGAAAAAGAATTAGCAAAAGAGGCAATCAATCTACAGAGGATCAACAGCCGCGATTGTGTTGTATACAACGAAACATCTCAAGTGGTGATCCTAAATAAGCTGGACAATAGCCCCAGGAAAAAAGTTAGGATCATTAACTTGAATTCAAATATAATCAGAGGACAAAATATGAAGTAAGAAAATGCCGTTGAAATGCAAATTACATAATGCCGAACCACGAAGAGATATATGGAACACTCTTTCTCCTACTCTCAGCATAGAAAAAAAATGTTCATGCAGCAGAAAAGCTCAACAAAGCAAGAAACCACAGCTTTCTCTCGGATCAAATGAACCAATAGAACGATAACAAATCGCAAATTTAATTTCGAAGATTATTTAGAAGCATGAAGCTCTGAGAGATAGTCTTGATCCTGAAATATGTGCACACTCGAACTTACAGATGCGCAGCGTTCGTGAGACGCACTATTTTTTCTGTACCTACCTTCCCTGCCCTTTTACACTCTGGAAAGAAATCTTCGGAGTGTCTACCACTAAAGATACCAAAACAGGAGTAAGAAAATTATCATGAACTTGAAAGCATAGCGAAAAGCTTGTATCCAATCCGTTAACGCACAAACACTAGTATTAGCAGACATCCTTACCCACTAATTCAGTCTTAGATACATGAGGATTCTTCATGCTGAAATATTGAAGAGCTGGACATCTTAAATCATTCGAATTGTTTTAATATTAATATCGATCAACAGCTCATAAGCCAATGTACCAATGAAATCATGAAATAAGCCAAACAAAGTGAAGAAAAGACAATAGAATGAGATGTACACCAGCAGCAGTTCAGACAGACGAGTAAAAAACATTTGTAACAAATTATGGGACCAAAAACCCAAAATATTTTCTTTGTATTTGGAGTGCCTCAAACTGTCCAATCTTCATAATCTTTTTACTTTCATCCTAACTAACACCTGACAGACCCTTCATCTTCTGAATGATGTCCATCTACGCCTTTGACTTCTAACTTGTTGAATAATATGATCTGTCGTTACACCTGGATTGTTGAACTTATCATTTAATTTTCTTGCAACTTGAGCATATGCAATTGTTTTTTATTGACCATTACACTTGAAACTATAGTCAGTGCTCATCTCAGCCATCATCTTAAGGAGTTCATTTATCCATATAGATTGCCACAGTAAATAATTTCGGCCTTGCCCATGGCTACTTTCAGGTTTGTCACACAAGTCATTTTTAGTATTATTTGTCTTGTTCGATTGCTTACGGATGGGAAGCTTGGAAGCCATACAATCTGCACATCGAGGTCAAAAACATTAATTTTTAAATTTCAAGTACCATTTAAATAATATAGTTTTTAATGCCAACATCAAAACTATTTTACAAATCACTAGTAGTACAAATCTGCATATCAATCATTTTCTAGCATATATATTATCATTTGAATCAAGCATCAAAACTACAAAATGTGGATCTAAATAGTTAAGAACACTGCAAATATAAATTAACAAAAAAACAACATCATCGAAAAGACATTTCATATTGGATTCTTTTGCAGAAACAATTGCACGAACAATTTTTTACAAATCACTAGTAACACAAATGAGTTTTGCGATCCCACATTTGCATGCATAAATCATTCCTATATTGCACACATTCCATGTTGTCATCAATAACTGGTTGGTGATCAATTGATATGATTTCATTAATGCAAGATTCATCACTGCAAACTAATTGATCTTCTCCATATTTCATTATCCAATTATGAATTATACAAGAAGCAATGACAATATTAACTTAGGTTGGATATGGGAAAAAAGGCCGTAATGGTCTAGATAATATTTTAAAACGGTTCTTTAAAGTCCCAAAAGCTCGCTTAACTGTAGTCCGTAATGATGAATGTCGTAAGTTAAAGAGCTCTTTAGCAGTCGTAGGCTCACGATTTGTCAACTCTTTCATGTGATACCGTGTCCCACGATATGGACCTATAAATCCAGTCATTGTAGAGTATCTAGCATCTATAAGACAATGTTTTCCATCAGGCACTTTAAGGCCATTTGGTCTCTCCAAAGCACTCCGCAACATCGTTGCTTCATGCGCAGATCCTTCCCATCCTGCCAAAATGTATACAAAATTCAAATCAAAGTCCACAGCAGCCATGACATTTTGTGATGGATCTCTTTTTCGGCCACGAAATGCTGCAACTTGGTTTGTTGGCACGGATGCTTTAATATGAGTACGATCAAGAGCTCCAATACAATCCTAGATAAATGAAGCTATTACTTATTATTGTGGCACAATCAAGTTATATCATAAACACATATAAATCGACTATTACCTTAAACCATGGCATATATCGAGCTCTTGAGGCTATCTTTGAATGTGTTTCGACTTTAGGAGGAGTAATCATTTCATTATGCAATGTTCTAATTGCATGCAAAACTTGATTGAAATATCAACTAACAGTTTCACAGGATCTCTTGAATATGGAACTAACTGACCTTATGTGTGCACGTTACACTATTATATATAAAAATATTGCAACTTGCTCTTCAACTGAAACATGAATTGTTGGCCTTATAAGATTCATAGATTTTAATGTATCACACAATCAAAAGAAATGTTCATTCTTCATGCGGACCATAAACACTGAAACAGAATCATTGCCTTCATAAAGATCGCGCAAGTAACCTTCACGTTGTAGCTGTGCGCACACAAGCTGTAACAACTTTGTTTTGTATTAATCAACTCATCATCATCACTACTGTCATTCTCTAATATACTCAATATAGCTGCACATGCGCCAATTATTGCCTTTTGTTTTGTCGCTTTCATCTACGAGAACATCATATATTATTTGAAAATTTGTTAGAATAATATTTCCAGATTCAACTAATCAAATAATATTTTAACTTATAAAAATATACAACCAACTAAGAAAGAATTATTATTTATTGCATTAATGATTAATGATTACACATACTCCACTGTTAACCTTGAGTACGACAAGTTTTGATGAGATTAAAAAATTGAAATACTTATGTCATAAAAGTTGTCATCTTCTCATTTCTAATTTCTAAAGTGTATGACATCTTTTAATTATGTGTATTCAAGAAAATTCTAAGATTGGTTGAGAAATACGTTGCAGTGCGGCTTGGGAGAGCGGCCAAGGCCATGGTAGATCTCAATGCTTTATCTCGCTGCTGCAACTTCAAGCGTGCCTTCAAGGTTCATCTCCTCTTGAAGAACTCAACCTATTATTGGATTAGGATCCCACCTAATTGCGTGGTGGATTCTCTAGTTGATAAGTTGTGGGCTCCTTTGATGGAATGTCTGGTTGGCTGTTCAATGGAACTTCAGTGTGTTGGGCCTAGTGTCACTCTGCCTTTGTCGTTGGTGGTCGGATCGACTGTCACTACCTGTAACGAGCCAAAGTCGTTATTTTGCAAATTAGGCCAAAATCTCGCCTTAGGAATCAGGATCCTGGGGAATTTCAATTTAGGGCAAACAAAATTACCAATAGATAGGATTAATTTTTAGATCAAGGTTCCCTAGTTCTGGAAAAATCCGAAAGAAGAAAGTTCCCGTTTTTTTTCTTGAAATTTTAAATTCTAAAATCGAGAACATTGAAATGTGTGTCAGAATTCATTATTTTTCAGTATCGTTGTGTTAAGTATATTATTTAAAGGCTGCTCGAGAAGTTTCATCAAATTCTGAGCGTTGATTTGATCGTGTCAAATTTTCAAAGTTTTAACCCTCAAAAAATTAAAAAAATTAAAATTTTGCTCCGAATAAAAAATTTTCAGCGTGAGGGCGTTCATAATATCTCAACACACCTCAGTGTCAAGTTTCGTTGTATTTGGACGCCAAACGGCGAAAAAATTCGATTAATTTAAAGTTTAAAAATTTTTCCATTTTTTTCTTTGTTTCCCTTCCCCCGATCGGCCCCCCTCCCTTCGCCGATCGCATCTTGCGATGTGATCGCAGGCTCTGTCGCGAGATGATCGCAGGAGGGCTCGCCTGCGCCGATTTTGGCACAAGATATGATTGCCCCTCCCCCCCCTCAGCGAACCCCAGCCTCTCCTCTATAAGAAGGCTCTCCCCTCCCCCTCTCCTCCTCACAAACAGCTGCCAGCACCCTCCCTCCTCAACCAGCCATTCCCTCTCCCCTGCCAGCAGCTCTAGCAGCTTCTAGCACCTCCGGCAGCTCCCGGCAACCCCCGACAGTCCCTTCCAGCAGCTTCCGGCAGTCCGGCAGCCCCTGGCAGTCCCCTTCAACCAGCCAGCTCCCTCTCCAGCAGCTTCCAGCAGCCTCCGGCAGCTTCCGGCAGCTCTCGGTAGCCTTCGACAGCCAGCTATCAAGCCGCCAAACCACTCAATAGCCGCTGCCAGCCCGCCTCTTGTCGTTGCCACCTCGACCAGCCATCCGGCCAACCCGTTCCGGCCTCTCTTCATTTTCCGACGATCCTAATTCTAAAGTAAGAGGAGGAAATTGAAGAACACATTTGTTTTCTCTAAATCTTGTTACTCTCTTTATAAATATCAAATTTATAATTAGTCATTCACAATAAAATTATTCTCATTGATAATGAGAATGATTCAATTCTTATAAATGACTATTATTTTCTAAATTGCCAATTCAGTCATTTTTATTCTGACTTTGTCATCATACAGTATGATGATCATAATCCTAAGACACTTTAATAATTATAATTGTTTTAATAGCAGCTTAAATCAATCGAACTTCAAAAGCGGAAGAAGAACAGAATGAAAGAAGAAATTAAACTCTTAAATCATTTGATTAAAAAACTAACTTAAAAATATCAGGGACTTAAATGCAGATTGAGCGAACTGTCACTCATTCGAGCTGTTAAACTTCTGAACTTAAGGATCAAAGGTACCCAGTATATGACTTGCATTACATCTTGCATTTTTCTATTACTGCTATGCTTCGCGTATTTGCTTTGAGCCAAATCTATTTGAAGCTTGGTTGTCCGGAACCAACGTAATATCATTCGGGGTTGTTACCAGAAAATGACATCGCTATCATTCGGGGTTGTTACTGGAAAAATGACATCAGTAATATTCAGAGTTGTTGCTGGAAAAATGACATCTGTAACATTCGGGGTTGTTATTGGAAAATGACATCAATAACATTCGGGAATGTTATTGGAAAAATGATATCAGTAACATTCGGGATTAGTTACTGGAAAATGACATCAGTAACCTTTAATTTGTGATAACTACTTGTTGCAGGAATTTGCTTGCTTATTTTGCGCTGTTGCCTTACCTATCATGCATTTTATTTTCACCTTACTTTTGCTAATCGCATCTTTATAAAGTAATTTGTTATTGTATACTGCTGTACTTAGAGTATTCTCTAATTACTGGGAATTCTAATCCCGGTGTTATTTTCTGTACAATACCACGCCAGGTGTTCCTGGAAGAGGTTAAACAAGAACCCTAATTTTCAAATGGATCGACGACGGCGTTGAATTGCTTATTTTGTTTCTTTTGTTTTGTGTACGATGAAGGATCTTGTAATAAGAATTTTGATAAATGAAAAAATATCTTTTACTTTTATATGCATATTCTTTTTCTCTCAAATTACTCGATATGATCCTGCGGTGAGTAGGCACCTGATGCCAGAACGGTTTCTACCGAATCGGCATCGGGCCCGTCACAGTTGGTATCAGAGTAGGATTGAGTATTATGGAAGAAAAGAATATACATGTAAAATATAAGATATATTCAAAGAAGATTTTAATAACTTAGGCTAATAAGCGCCTTGGTCATCATTTTGAAAAATATAAGAATAACATTTTATTAACCTTTTTATAGATGAACTCTCGTGCTGATATGATTGAGTACTTTGAGGAGGGAGAAAGTGAGAATGACCCATCAAATTCAGGAGTAACTAATCTTAGCATAAACATGAACACTCCCGCCGAAGAATCCAAAGTTGATGTTCTGACAGAGAAATTGAGTGAGGTAGAAAGTACTTTGGCCTGCTGGATATCAGTATCCAGGCACAGAATAAGAACCCTAGAAATAGAATTACAGGAATTAAGGGGAACGCTGCATGGGAGGATGACCGCTCTTGAGTGGGAAGTGCAGAGAAAAGATGACGTGAATAATCGTCAAATTATCCGACTGCAGGATGAACTTCAGCATGTTAGGGAGCTCATGAAGGTTGGCAACATGATTGCCTCCACCTCAAGAGGAAAGGGGATAGCCAAGGACCCCAGGGAGTTTTCAAAAAGGAGGAGGTGTAGTTCTGAATCCTCCAATTAGTAGGAGTTAGAATAGGAGTTAGATTTTTATCTTTTTGATGCATCCAGTAAGGAATAAGTCCTACTGTTAATGCAATCTCCTTTTTGTGTAAATTTATTATTACATGAGGTTTTGTTTGAAACCAAAAGATGAAATCTTATTTATCATGATTAATTATTTGTGTATTCAGCAAGTTTCAAACCACCTCTAAATCTCAAACCTTATCACTCCGAACAGATGGATTCCGATGAAGGCTTCCTCGCAGTACCTGCCGAAACCCCAGTTAAAACCACGATCTCCTCATCTGCAGTGGACAATAGGACAGATCGTTTATTAGAAGCTGTTTTGCAAGCTCTCTCAAACCAAGGGAAGACCTCCACCTCCCTGCTCTCATCAGAAGCCCCTCAAGGGCAAAGAGTGCGAGTAGATAATGCCCTGCAGGCCTTCCTCAAGCTCAACCCTCCCACCTTTAACGGATCGGCTTGACCCATGGAGGCCGAAGACTGGATCCAAGCCATAGAAAGCAGGTTGGACAGCTTAAAATGTCCATCTAGCGAAGAGGTTAGATTAGCAAAGTATTTACTGGAGGGTGAAGCCGAAAGGTGGTGGAAGATCATATATGAAACCACCTTCATGGGTATCAGTCTTGAGGATGTATCGTGGGCGGAGTTCACAGCTGCTTTCAGAAGCCGCTACATTCCTCATTCCGCCCAGAGGATACTTGAGAGCCAATTTTTAAGGGTAGCTCAGGGTGACTGATCTATGGTAGCCTACGAGACGGAGTTCACGAAACTCTCTTGTTATGCACCGAAGCTTGTGGACTGCGAAGCTTCGAGGTGCAGTAGATTTTTGGAAGGTATATAAAATGCATATAAAATTTGCTGATCTTTTGGACTGTGCAACAATGCTGGAACACAACGAGCAGGTGATCGCGGAACGGCAAGGGAAAAGACCAATCACCTCTAATGTGAACTAGGAGACTTTCAAACGTCCCCGTTACCCTCCACCAGCAAGGGCATACCAAATATTTGCAGAAGCTCCCAAGACCATCGAAGGCGGAGCATGTGATCGACCTCACCCTGGTGGGAGATGCTACCACGGGCAGAACTGCTTCTTTATTTGCGGACGCATTGGCCATGGTTACTATTTCTGTATAGCCAAAAGGACGGTAGATGGTGATATTATCCCTGGGGCAAGATCTGCCTCGAGCCAGAACTCAGCACCAACAGCCTCCCTCACCAACAATCATCGAAGGGGAACTGCTCCAAGGCAAGTCGCTTCAACAGCAACACCTACCCAAAGGAATGGTCAGGCCCCTCGAGCCACCGTTCCAGCAAGAATATACACTCTTACCCCTTTCATAGCACCCGACGACAATAACGTGGTGCCAGGTACACTACATTTTTTTTAAATTATTTCGTCAACACGCTTGTTTAAACTTTATGTGATAGTTATTTCCTTTTAATTAGGCACCATACAAGATAATAGTGAACCTTTTAGCGTTTTGTTCGATACTAGAGCGAGCCACTCTTTTATTTCAGAAATTTGTGTTGGGGCCCTAAATATTCCCTGTTGCAATCTAACCAGCACCCTTAATATTGGATTACCCTCCGGAGCCACCATGAGCGCTCAGCAATTCTGTATTTTCAACATCCCAATCAATGATATGGTTTATGAAGCTACTCTACAAATCCTCCCTATAATGAATTTTGATATCATTTTAGGGATTGATTGGCTGAGTATGCATGAAGCAGTCATTGATTGTCGAAAGAAGAATGTTACCTTTAAAAAGAAAGGAAAACTAGGTGTATTCGTAGGCAGATTGGGTATTAACGCTTCATTAATTAGCGCGCTTAAAGCAAAGAAGCTGATTCGCAGAGGGTGCGAGGCTTATCTTGTCTCCATGTTAAGTAATTCAGAAAAGGACATCCCTCTATCAGAAATTAGAATAGTCAGAGAATTCCCCGATGTTTTCCTTGATGAGCTTCCTGATCTGCCTTCAATTAGGGAAGTAGATTTTGCTATAGATTTAGTACCAGGATCTCAGCCTCTGTCAAAAGCACCTTATCGTTTAGCCCCAAAGGAGCTGCAAGAACTTCATGAGCAACTACAAGAATTAATGGAGAAAGGCCTAATAAAGCCTAACATGTCACCTTGGGGAGCTCCTGTACTTTTTGTGAAAAAGATAGACGAATCGATGCGTATGTGCATCGACTATAGAGAGCTAAACAAAGTAACCATTAAAAATAAGTATCCGCTTCCTCGAATAGACGATCTATTCGATCAACTTGCCGGGGCAAAAGTCTTCTCAAAAATAGACTTGCGATCAGATTTTGTTTTTGTAGGTTTTGTTTTTGCATCGTCTGAGAAATTGAAGTGGTTTGATAGAAGTTGCTATAAGAACTATGATAAAGATGAGTATAACGAAAATAAATCTGCAGGTCACAAACAAGAGCCGTCTGCAATAAAGCATCCATCGAATGCCATTATAATGAAAATAATCAAAACCAAACTTCATCAAGTCATTTTACGATGAGCAATCTCAGCATATGCAAAGGCTCTCAAATAATCAAAATACTGAGTAAATCAGCAATGAACTTACTCGTAGAAAAAGAATTAGCAAAAGAGGCAATCAATCTACAGAGGATCAACAGCCACGATCGTGTTGTATACAACGAAACATCGCAAGTGGTGATCCTAAATAAGCTGGACAATAGCCCCAGAAAAAAAGTTAGGATCATTAACTTGAATTCAAATATAATCAGAGGACAAAATATGAAGTAAGAAAATGCCGTTGAAATGCAAATTACATAATGCCGAACCACGAAGAGATATATGGAACACTCTTTCTCCTACTCTCAGCATAGAAAAAAAATGTTCATGCAGCAGAAAAGCTCAACAAAGCAAGAAACCGCAGCTTTCTCTCGGATCAAATGAACCAATAGAACGATAACAAATCGCAAATTTAATTTCGAAGATTATTCAGAAGCATGAAGCTCTGAGAGACAGTCTTGATCCTGAAATATGTGCACACTGGAACTTACGGATGCGCAGCGTTCGTGAGATGCACTATTTTTTCTGTACCTACCTTCCCTGCCCTTTTACACTCTGGAAAGAGATCTTCGGAGTGTCTACCACTAAAGAAACCAAAACAGGAGTAAGAAAATTATCACGAACTTGAAAGCATAGTGAAAAGCTTGTATCCAATCCGTCAACGCACAAACACTAGTATCAGCAGACATATCTTTACCCACTAATTCAGTCTCAGATACATTAGGATTCTTCATGCTGAAATATTGAAGAGCTAGACATCTAAAATCATTCAAATTGTTTTAATATTAATATCGATCAACAGCTCATAAGCCAATGCACCAATAAAATCACAAAATAAGCCAAACAAAGACAAGAAAAGACAATAAAATGAGATGTACACCAGCAGCAGTTCAAACAGACGAGTAAAAAACATTTGTAACAAATTATTTGACCAAAAACCCAAAATATTTTCTTTGTATTTGTATATATATTCTTGTTTGAATTAAGCATCAAAACTACAAAACATAGATTTAACTAATCCAATACACTGCAAATATAAAATAGCAAAAAAGCAGCTTCATTGAAAAGACATCTCATATTGGATTCTTCCGCAGAAACTCCTGCACGAACAACTTTTTCGCCTTTTGTGGTCGTAAAATGAATGACGATGCTATTTATGAATCTGCAGAAGCAATATATAAGAAGAATCTTTTAATATCCAAATCTGAAAAGCCCTCAAGTCGATTTAATTCAAAGTATACATTTTTTCAAAATATTATCTCGATGACCGGCCGTGTCTAACGCATCTGCCATTTTTAGCACACCAGTAGTTATGTCTGTCAATGCCCTAACCTTTGTGTCACAGTAGAGGTCATCACAACTTCTTTTACCCTTTTTAATAAACTTTTCTGAAGTTGAAGCAACCCCAGCAGTCTTATTTTTCTCGGTTTATTTTTGTGTATAGTCATCATTCTCAATGTTGTCTTCAATGTGATATGGTTGTGAATGCATAAAATCACTTGACAAATCATGTTCTTCAAGAATGATGACATTGTTCGTATTTGTGAAAGGATCATTGCTATCTTGCGCCCAACGTCCTGTTGCATGGCCTTCACCGCACACCATTTTAAGAAGATCATAATCAAGTATTGATGTATTCAAAAATCGAGCCACATCCTGCATATAAGTAATTTATGAGCTAATAACTCCAATAAAAAATGTATTCAAAGTAATGTGCTATAATAAAATACCTTTGGAATTTGGAGTGCCTCCAACTGTCCAATCTTAATAATCTTTTCACTTTCATCCCAACTAGCACCTGACAAACCCTTCATCTTCTGAATGATGCCTATCTACGCCTTTGGCTTCTAACTTGTTGAATTATATGATCTGTTGTTACACCTGAATTATTGAACTTATCATTTAATTTTCTTGCAACTTGAGCATATGCAATTGTTTTCCATTGATCATTACACTTGAAACTATAATCAGTGCTCATCTCAGCCATCATCTTAAGGAGTTCATTTATCCATATAGGCTGCCACAGTAAATAATTTCAGCCCTTCCCATGGCTACTTTCAGGTTTGTCATACAAAACATTTTCAGTATTATTTGTCTTGTTCGATTGCTTACGAATGGGAAGCTTGGAAGCCATACAATCTGCACATTGAGATCAAAAACATTAATATTTAAATTTCAAGTACCATTTAAATAATATAGTTTTTAATGCCAACATCAAAATTATTTTACAAATCACTAGTAGCACAAATCTGCATATCAATCATTTTCTAGCATATATATTATCATTTGAATCAAGCATCAAAACTACAAAACGTGGATCTAAATAGTCAAGAACACTGCAAATATAAATTAACAAAAAAGCAACATCATCGAAAAGACATTTCATATTGGACTCTTCCGTAGAAACTATTGCACAAACAACTTCTTACAAATCACTAGTAACCCAAATGAGTTTTGCGATCCCACATTTGCATGCATAAATCATTCCTATGTTGCACCCATTCCATGTTGTCATCAATAATTGGTTGGTGATCAATTGGTATAATTTCATTGATGCAAGATTCATCACTGCAAACTAATTGATCTCCTCCATATTTCATTATCCAATTATGGATTATACAAGAAGCAATGACAATATTAACTTAGGTTGGATATGGGAAAAAAAGGCCGCAATGGTCCAGATAATATTTTAAAATGGTTCTTTAAAGTGCCAAAAACTCGCTCAACTGTAGTCCGTAATGATGAATGTCGTAAGTTAAAGAGCTCTTTAGTAGTTGTAGGCTCACGATTTGTCCACTCTTTCATGTGATACTGTGTCCCATGATATGGACCTATAAATCCAGTCTTTGTAGAGTATCTAACATCTACAAGGCAATACTTTCCATTAGGCACTTTAAGGCTATTTGTCTCTCCAAAGCACTCCGCAACACCGTTGCATCATGCGCAGATCTTTCCCATCCTGCCAAAACTATACAAAATTCAAATCAAAATCCATAACAGACAGGACATTTTGCGATGGATCTCCTTTTTTCAGTGATGAAATGCTGCAACTTGGTTTGTTGGCACGGATGCTTCAACTGAAACATGAATTGTTGGCTTTAAAAGATTCATAGATTTTAATGTATCACACAATCGAAAGAAATGTTCCTTCTTCATGCGGACTATAAACACTGAAACAAAATCATTGCCTTCATAAAGATCGCACAAGTAATCTTCACGTTGTATGCTGCGCGCACACAAGCTAGAACAATTTTGTTTTGTATTAATCAACTCATCATCATCACTACTGTCATTCTCTAATATACTCAATATAGCTGCGCATGCGCCAATTATTGCCTTTTGTTTTTCGCTTTCATCTACGAGAACATCATATATTATTATAAAATTTGTTAGAATAATATATCTAGATTCAACTAATCAAATAATGTTTTAACTTATAAAAATATACAACCAACTAAGAAAGAATCTTATTTATTGCATTAATGATTAATGATCACGCATATTCCACTGTTAACCTTGAGTACGACAAGTTTTGATGAGATTAAAAAATTGAAATACTTATGTCATAAAAGTTGTCATCTTCTCATTTCTAATTTCTAAAGTGTATGACATCTTTTAATTATGTGTATTCAAGAAAGTTCTAAGATTGGTTGAGAAATATGTTGCAGTGCGGCTTGGGAGAGAGGCCAAGGCCATGTTAGATCTCAATGCTTTAACTCGCTGCTGCAACTTCAAGCGTGCCTTCAAGGTTCATCTCCTCTTGAAGAACTCAACCTATTATTGGATTAGGATCCCACCTAATTGCGTGGTGGATTCTCTAGTTGATAAGTTGGGGGCTCCTTTGATGGAAAGTCTGGTTGGCTGTTCAGTCGAACTTCAGTGTGTTGGGCCTAGTGTCACTCTACCTTTGTCGTCGGTGGTCGGATCGGCTGTCACTACCCCCTTAATTTAGAAATTGTTGGTCGGTCGGAGGCAACATAGAATTTGAGCCGCTCTACAATGACCCAAGTTCATATTGAAATAAATATTGCCAAGGCATATCATAATCAGTATGGATTGGTACAAGTTCAACCGACTTTGGCAACGGTCACACTAGAAAAAGTTCCCAGCCTTCTCGTAAGTATATGATGTCCTAACAAGTCAAACAGAAAGGACTTGCACGAAAACAACCGAGACAAAATGAGCACCACATACTTTCATTGTGCCAATCTTAAAGTTCATCCTATCAGTAAATATGGCTATATGGGATGCTAGGCCCTCAAGAAAAGAAAACATATACTGTTTTTTTTGTCAATATTAAAGTTTGGGGGCTGGATATAAACATTATAACCTTATTAATACAATTGTCAAAGAAAAAAAGCACTTGAATTTGAAGCAATAGAGACAACAAACTAATGCTTGAATTTAAAAGCAGTGAGGAAAGAACAGAAGCAAACCCAGTTTGCTTGAATTTGAAACCTGCTCAAATAAACCATGGTTAATGCATTTACCTTTAGAGAATGAATGATTGAGTCCTTGTTCAGCTTTTCAATATCAGGAGATAATTTACTAAAACAGGTTAAGCGAATCATGCCAGCAGCATGAAGGTCAGCAGAGGAGTTTGAGCTGGAGATGGAAATGGCACAGAACTTATAGCAAATTAGTAGGCCGGCTTCCCTCTTTCTTTCCCTGATGTTGAATATCGCAACTTTTATTTGCTTTCTTATGAATTATTTCCAATAAAGAGTCTCTGCCCTTCCCCTCTAAATGCAGGACCCAGATTTACACATAAAGACAAACTCTTAGGCATTTAGATTGTTGCACATAAAGAGGTTCTAGGTATCTTATCTAAATTGTTTCATAATTTTAGAAAGACTACACAATTTGTCCACAATTTGTCCAGAGAAGCATTGAATTTCACTTGCATCAAAAGAATGGTTTGTGCACATTCATCTAGTTAAACTAGAAGTTGAATATGTACTTTACACATAATACAATTTTTATTTACAGGAAATGCTGCTTAAAACTTCATTTCAATAAAATAGACTTCACATGTTCTCAAGTTTCATCCCTTTTTGCATCCTAATGAGAACCTGCAAATGCTATTTCTAAATTCCCTCAAGTAGCAACACTCACTAAAGGTTTTCCAACTCTGTGACAATGAAAATTTAGAAGCATACTGATGATCTTTTTTTTTCTTGAAACAACGGTACAAACTTCAGATAGTTTTTTGTGTAAGAAGTGTAATTTAACATGTATATGATACTATGGCGGAAAGTGCGACCAAAAACTAATATAACATATACGTTGAAAGGGTAGACACCGCAATTTCTTAACAAAATGGTGCCAGACTTCTTGAAATTGCCTAAACAGTCCCAAATTTTTAAAATGAAATTGCCTAAACAGTCCTATAATTAATTTGGACAAAAGATTGAATGGTAGGGTAGTAATTTGATCATTTTCAGTAGTGTGGAATTGGTTTGGATGATTCCATGTAGGGAACAATTTCAGCAAAAAAACTATGAAAACAAAGTTGAAAAAGTATAACATTGCACTCACAAAACATCCGAGCAAATAAGCAATGCAAGTTTTATTTAGCACAAGTTCTTATTAGTACCTTGAAGATTTCCAACCAAACTCTTGGAGGCAGTGATCTCGGTGACCCCTTCTGACTCCGCGAAGGCAACAAGCATGCAACCCCTTCCGTGAGTCTCGGCGAAGGCAACAAGCAAGCAACCCCTTCTGTGCGTCTCGGCGAAGGCAACGATGGAACGCAGCGGACTCGGCGAGCGGCGAGAGGGAGTCGGGCAACGTCTGCGACCTTCCGTGCGTTTGGCAGCGATGACGACAACGATGGCGGAAGCGATGGCGGAAGTGATCCCGGTGAGCTTGGCGTCGATATCTCCAGGAGGTCGTGCGAAGAACCCTACCTCTCCCGATAGATTGTCGGTAATGCTATTTGAATGTCAGTCGAAATCGACCAAGATTCAGATAGCATCGTGTGATGGCATTTAGGTAATTTTTTAGATGTCATTAAATAGATAACATTAAACCAAACAGCTAATATTTCCTGGAGATCTTTAAATAACATGACATAATCGGGAGATGTCAGCAAACCAAACAGCCCCTTAGTTAATTTACCACAATGAATTTTCTTAAATATTGCATTGTTAAAGTGCCTGCCAGTGCAACAGAAAGTGCTTCTATTTGTAACCAATTTCTTTAAATTGTGAAGTATCATCATAAACAAATTTTATATAACTTTTAATTCTAAGAAGCTATTTAGTTATACGAAGTGTCAGTTCTCTTTTGGCAAAGGCAATGACTCTTAACAAAACTCTTAATTTTCATTTAAAATTAAGGTATTTTTCAATCTGTAAAATTTAAATGTTAAAATTACTAGGCGACAGTGATAAAAGTATTCTCAATTTAAAATTTAAAATTAAGGTATTCTCAATAAAAATCAGCTACAATTTAGTTAACCATTGTCCATATAATTAAAGTATTAGCCTCAAGGTCAATTGAATTTACAATTGCAAACTAATGAATTACGAGTCCATCACAAATCTAATTTTACACATCATAACCATATGAAGTGTTCTGCACCATAATAGATACGTATGCAAATCAATTTTGTTAATTTGACATATAATAATCAAAAGTAGAAATTTACAATAATGATCTTTGATCGGCCTGGCCTGATAATTGTCATTCTCAACATATTTTCACTGTCAGTCTCGAAATTAAAGCCACAAAAAATTTCAAGCAGTGCTCAACTACTCGTTCCTTTGTTGAGAACTCTTTAGTACTCTACTAATAACTGAAGTTTTACAATACTGCCCTTAGAGAGTAGAACTACCCTCTTAATGTGATTCTTCTCATTCGTTTCTTCTTTTTAACTTTCTTTTTGAGTGCTTCCTTAGTCTAGATTCTAGCCAAAGTTGAAGGCTCCCAGCAAGTTTGAACTCTTTTTTCAGCCGACTGGATGAAAATTCTAACTTTTGTGCGAGTTTTCCCTGTATTTTACTTCTTACCTTTCTTTTCCGACAGTAAAGAAAAGACAACCTCCAACCCTAATGATTTTTTTCTTTCGTGTTGTTTGCCTTTTCTATTTTTTTCTTTATTTTTCCATCTTTGTAGTTCTAAGCCTTGAAGAAAAAATAAATATCTTGCACTTTGAATAATTGAGGCCCCAACAGTTTAAGTATCACAAGGTTCATGTGATCTAGTTTCTGCACATGTGTCTGATACAAGAGTAAACCGTTTATCTTAATAACCTCGCTCGGGCTCACTCCCAAAAGATTTAAAATTGCTTCTGCAAAATATCATGCATAAAATTCATATTTTGTATTTAATAAAATAAATTAAATGAAATTTGATAAATATTTATCAAATATTTGGTTTATGAGCCAAACTTGGTTGTAATACTCTTATAGTCACTCTCTACTTTTTGCTCTGCATCCTACTGATCTTGCCTATTTTTAATAATATTTTTTTTAACAAAATTTTAAATATTGCTATTATGTTTCAATTTTACTATATGCTCATCTTGCGTTCTTATGTTTGCTACATTCATTTTAGTTTAGCGGTTTTTTTTTTTTTGAAGCTTATGCAACAGTAGCAATGCTATTACTAACTACTGTTTATGATATTTTGTCATGAAATAGTTCTAAAATGATTCTCACCATTTAGCTAGTTCACTTGTCACTTTATTAGCTTTATGCACTATTATTTTCTCATCTTGTGTGTAAATCTAACCTAAGATGTAGTAGCTATTTTTATTATGCATGTTGCAAAAGGACTTGCTACAATTAAGCTGCTATATAGTATGCATATATATTTAAGAGCTGTTTGGCATGAGGTAAAAATGCAGTAAAATAAAATTTTTACCTGAAATTTTAAATTTCAAGTGGTTGGAATGATGAAATTGTGGAGTAAAGTAGATTTGGGAGTAAAGATTTTACCTCTTTATAAAAGGGTGTGGTGAAAAAAAATCTATCGAATTGGCTGATTTCTTACTTTATGCGGAGATTCGAACATAGAGCTTTGAACGAAGATGAAGTTCGTCTTCGCACGGGATTGTCGGGAGAGGGAAATGGAATGCTAAGAGGAAGCTTTGTCTCTAATCGAAGGCGAATCTCGTCCTCACATGGGAACGTCGGAAGAGGGGAATTGAATATGAAGAGGAAGCTTCTCCTCCGAACGAAGACGAAGTTCGTCTCCTCACGAAGCTGTCTCCACACAGGATTCACCGTTTGAGCTTATTCATTCGGATCATTCGCTCTTAGGGACTCGTTCGGATCGATTCGTTTGTTCTTAGGAATTCGTTCAGGTCGATTTATTCGATCACACTACCATAAAAAAAAATTGATCATTCAGATCATTCAATTTGATTCGTTCTCACTGATTTGTTCATTTGTTTGTTCGGATCATTTGATTCATTTGTAAAATTCGATACGTTTGTTCTTAGAAATTCAATTAATTCAAATTATTCGATATTACTTATACAACTAAGAGAAGTTTTTTGAAATTTTTTTTTTCTTATGTGTGGTAATCTTATCCTCACAGATTATTCGAAAATCTCATATTTTACATATTACTTCATTACAAATAAAATGACCAAAACAAAATAAAATAATCAGATTACACTGTAATTAACATTCCAAATAGTCATAAAACTTGATACTTTAGATGATACATATGCTGATTGTTTAAAGATTAATTAATGACTTTGACACCCAAATATTGGTATTTTAATATCAAAAACTTAAAATCTGATACAAAACTTATACTTAATCTTACCTCATGTATGAAATCACATTCCTTTGCACAATTGTACATTATGAATTGAATCTTATTTAATTGCGATGATTTGAATAATTTTATGTTGTTTTCTAGGATAGTTTTGCTAATATTTGATATGTAATATGGAAAATTTGAGTACCATGCAAAAAATTCCCTCTTTTATTTATTGAGTCTGACAATCAAACTTCCTAAATCAAAGATCTTGTTTGGCTTGTTCTTTTTAAATTACTTCTTTTTGATAGTCTTACACCAACCTATTGTAGATTTGGAGGAAGCAGCCTTACAACTGGAAGAGTATGCTACTTTGCAGGACTTTTTTATCCGCAGTCTTAAAAGTGGTTCACGCCCAATTGATCCAGATCCAAATTGTCTGGTAACTGGTAACTAACTGGTATTCATATCCTTATTAATAATCTGATAGTATAATAGTATGTAATTATTTCTAGCTAAGATAATTTTGTTGTGAAAGTAGGTTAGTCCTGTGGATGGCACAATTTTAAGATTTGGTGAGCTTAAAGGACCAGGAGCGTTGATTGAACAAGTCAAAGGCTTTTCTTATTCGGCTTATTCACTTCTTGGTGCAAGCACATCTCTTCATGAGGTGGTTGATTTGAATACACCGGAAGAACATCTGACCCACACTGCTGCTGATGAACCGTGTAAGACATCGTGGTGGCGAATATCATTGGCATCACCTAAAGTCCGACATTCTATTTCAGCACGGTACTTTATTTGATCCACTTGTCTTTAATATGATAATTTCAGTATGACACTATAAATTTGAAATACCATTAGATTCATATGTAATGCCCTCGATTGCAATAATTGTTCTATAAGTTTTTCTTATTTTCAATTAGAGTATGCACTTAATTAGGTCAGGAGATTGTGATGTGTAATATACTCTAAGTTGAGGTTTGTTTCT
The DNA here is from genome assembly GCA_016760335.1 of Gastrodia elata. Lineage (NCBI taxonomy): Eukaryota > Viridiplantae > Streptophyta > Magnoliopsida > Asparagales > Orchidaceae > Gastrodia > Gastrodia elata. The sequence continues at coordinate 104,301,525 of CM028670.1, read as the reverse complement.
GGATACAGGCTGCATTTTATTATTTCTCTACGGACTGGTTTCTTATGCTCTGTTATATTGATTTTATTCTTATATTCTGGTATTATATAATGCTGTTTACTTCGTTTGGAAATATATAGGTTAGATCAGTTAACAATACTGTTAACATCAGTATTCCCGTTGCTATAGAAAAAGCACCTTGTGGAACTCATTTTTCCCAACAATCTGTCTCACAAAGTATTATATAATAAATGAAACTACATGGGACAAGGCAGTTTTATGGTTCACTAAAATATATTTATAATTTTGGTTTGGTTAAAAGCTAGCTTGATCACAAACAGACCGTAAAACTGAATTTATTTCTACCTCCGTTAGATATGGACTTTGTTCAAATATTCCTATAATAGATGCATTTTAATGTTATTTTAAAAGTTTGTTCGTTGAATCTGGAAGATCGGCTATATAAACAACCTATGCTTTTGTTTAAAATCTTTTTCTTCTTAATAGTAATTTATTTTGCTCATCCATTCTCTTTGGCAGCCCCAGAAAAGGTGTATTTTACTGTGTTTTATATTTAAGATCTGGTGACTATCATCGGGTGCACTCTCCTATTGATTGGCAAGTGTTTCTTCGTCGTCATTTCTCCGGTATTCTCTCTTTCACAATTTGCGTGCGGAAATGCTTTTCTTGGATGTGATTTTTTGATTCCTTCTCCATAACTTTTTTAACACTCACAGTTGAATCAAATACAATAATAATAAGCTATTTGTGTGTTACAGTTTGTACTGTTCATTTTAGTGGCAATTTTTTCCTGATGAATGTTGTCTTTTAAATTCATTATCATTTCATATCCGCCATAAAATATCTGTTCTCACCATTTCTTTTTATTTTTAAATTTTAATCTTGTGGCTGTGAGCTGTGGTTAGTTTTGCCTTCATTATGATAGGGGGCTCCTAGACTAGATTTACTTGGACAGGTCTCTCTATAAATGAGGGAATAACAAATTAGTTTACGTGTATCTGGCATTGTTGGTGATTCTTGCACCAGTTACACCATTTTATTTTCCCTAAATTTTTATTAGATGATGTTCTTGAAGTAGATATTTTGAGAAAAACATTTATTCTGTGTTGTTATGTTGCCAACAGTAAGGTGTCATGCTAGTGTTACCAGCTAAGAAGTTGAATTGTTTCTGGAGTGATATTTTCTCAGTACTAGAAATTAGCGCAACATTCCTTCCTGTCATACATGATTCTTTAGGAATCCCATGTTAGCACCATTGACTGTTTTCAATTGATATGATACATCGTTGTGCTCACTACATCATGCTTAGACCTAAGGAAGGATTGTCTTCAATCTCATGCTCCATGCACCATAATTGAGAGGTCTATTCATTATTTCTACTACTTTGTATTTCATCGGAGTTACTTGAAATTTTCTTTCATATTTTTTTTGTGCTTTTTTCCCTTAAATTTAAATTCTGTAGAGTTATTTTTGTCTTTCCATTATTATAATAGAATCTATAATAGTAAGGATATGGTAATTGAAGGTGTTATCAAGGAGAGTGAGGTTCAAACATCTTGATTTTATCAAGCAAAGTAATGGCAAAACAGTGGGCAATGTAATTAATAGAATTTAGGCGGGTTGAATGAAAGAGGAGCTCTTCGAAGATGTTGTTAACTATATTGTATGGGTTTGAATGTTGGCCTACAAGCAATAAAACATACCATTAAACTATGTTGTGGAGTTGAGGATGCTAAGGTGGTTGAGTGTGTTATAATGAGAAATAAGTACTTCATTACTAGTTTGGAGCAACTCCAGTTATGGTAGGCTTTGAGAAATCATCTTAGATTGTTTAAACATATTAAGCACAGATCATTCGATGCCTAATCAGAAAAGTTAATATAATTTACTTAAAAGAAAAAATAAAAGCTTGAAAAAGTATTGCAAGAAAGGAAGTTTTACGATATACTTGAAGTGTATGTTGGGGCTCCTTTTGGATTGAGTGCATTGGAGACAGGATTCATGTAACCTAGATCACTTAGTCAAACCATTGTTTGTGTTAATTATTGCTTTATCAAGCTGTCAGTACTTGTTTGTCTCCAATTTCTTTCCCAAAGTTCTTCCATGTCACAAAAGTATTGAACTCATCAATTATAGTATAATGATTTCTAGTCTTAAGGAAACAATAGGAAAACACTATTTTTGTGTGCATCAGTTTTAATATCTTCATTAATTGACTCACTGAGTAATGCTCTTAATTAGGAGTTTTATTTTATTTAATTTTTTATTCTCTTCAAAGTTTGAATTTCAAAGCTGAATTGAGGGATTTATAAATAATGTCATCCAATATATTGCAAATTGATTTTTCTGTATTAAAATTATTTTGGCATGCTCTTTATTTTCTTCTTTTTTTTTTTTCTTTATTGTATCTCTCTTATCTTCAAAGTAGATTTACTACAACAATTTGTTCCGCTATCAATTAGTATCAAAGCTTTGGAGGTTTTTAGTAAAAGGATAAAGGAGCTTCAATGATACAACGTGAAATTTGTTAGATTTGAACATAGTGATATTCTCTTTAAAATCTGTTGATGATCCTACTAATTCTTGAAAACTCTACTCTTTCTTATATGAGTAGTAGCCCTCTCCTCTCTATCTCTCAATTTCTTTATTTACTCTCTCTATCTAATTCTTTTTCTTTCCCTTTACTTTTTATTATGAGGCAATCTATCTTTAAAGATCATAGATTACTTCTAAGTGCCAATAATTTTTTTGCAAGATCTCATAGTAAAGTAGTTTTTTAATAATTTTACATTGTTATAAGTTCTCTAAAAATTTTTGAGAAAATTATAAAAATTATCTTTTGATTCTTACAAAATGTTTAAAGTAGACATTGACTCTTGTAAATAATTTTTTAGTTCCCTGATTTTGCTTAAGTGATTTTTTGGTCCATGTTGTTAAAATTCATTAACTTCTCATCAAATGCATTCGAAAAAGAGGACAAATACGTAATTCTAGTGAGCTTATTTGTCTACTTCTGCGATTTCTTTTGTAGAGTGTGGGTTGCGACTTTAATTTGTTTTCTTGAACACAAACACAGGATTGCTCTGCAGGTTGATCATCTGTTGCTCAGATGATCTTGTCATGTCGATGAAGAGCAGACAATGTTTTGAATTTGAAGCACAATCAGTTTATATATGAAGCAGCATTTACGTTGACAAAAAGCGGACACATTTTCATATTCGAAGCACCGTCGACGTCGATGAAGGGCAAATTATCTTTTATATTTGAAGCACCGTTGACGTTGACGGAGAGTGGAAAATTTTTTATATCCGAAGCACTGTCGACGTTGACAAAGAGTGGACAATTTTTTATATCCTAAGTGTTAGAAGAATAGAAGAGGATGAAAGATAATGCTCATTATTTTAATGTGGAAATAGGTACGTGTGTATATATATACACAATAAACAACTATTTAATTGTTTAGTTCACAGGTCCCCAGTCCCCTGGGAGTGCCTGGGATCCCAGCTCTTTGGTTGGCATTGGCTGTGCTAGTGTTTTGGGCACACCTAGGCTTTTAAACTCTTGCTGACGCTGGTCATGCTTGAACCCAGTTTTCTATCTCGTGTTGTTATATGTTGTTGGTCTCTAATATCCCCTGTAAGATGACGACAGAGTTTTGAACTGTCTGCTTATCTCGTAGGTGATTGAACTGTGAGGTTGGAAGGGGTTTAGTTCCGCTATTTACTCGGAGGTTGATATGTAGTGATCTGAACTTCATTGTTTTTTACCTTCTCTAATGAAGTGACAATTCAGCTCTACGTGTTTTGTACGAGCATGAAACAATGGGTTATTGGCGAGGGAGATTGTGTATGTGTTGTCACAGTAGATCGTAGCTGCTTGTTGTTGAAGATGTTGGAATTCTTGGAGTAATCTTTGGAGCCAAATGATTTGTGTAACTGTGGAGGCAAGTGCTATGTATTCAGCTTCGGTGGAGGATCATGTAACTGTATGCTGTTTTGTACGAGCATGAAATAATTGGTTCTTGGCGAGGGAGATTGTGGACGTATTTTCACAACATATCGATGTTGCTTGTTGTTGAGGATGTTGGAATTCTTGGAGTAATCTCCGTAGTCAAATGATTTCTGTAACTGTGAAGGTTCTACTTGTTTTGTACGAGCATGAAATAGTAGGTTACTAGCAAGGGAGATTGTAGATGTGTTGTAACAGTAGATCGTTGTTGCTTGTTGTTGATGGAATTCTTGGAGTAATCTTTGGTTTCGGGAGTAATGGGGAGCTCGCATTGAAATGTGCCTTTGATGTACGTTAGTATTCGTTTCAATTGTATGAAATGATGTTGTAGGGGTTGATGCATATGTTGACATACACGGTTGATAGCAAGGCCGATGTCCGGACGAGTGATGGTGAGAAACTGAAGGCGGCTGGCGAGCTTTCTATAGTGGAGTAGTCGGTTGGACTGGTAAGCGTCGGTGCTGGTTTGCAGTTTGATATTCCTGCATCATGAAGGATCTGTTGCACATATGTAGCTTGAGATATATGAAGGCCGTTGGATTTTGGTTGTATGGCGATGCTGAGAAATTGGGAAGGGGGAGCCGAGGATTTTTATTTTGAACCCGTCTTCTATTGTTTGGATTGTTTGTTTGAGGAATGTGGGGTTGGCGCCGATAAGGAGATCATCAACATATATTAAGAGGTAGGAACACATGTGGAAGGTGTTGTTGATGAGAAGTGAGTGACCGACTTTACTTTGAGTGGACCTTTGGATATTAGGAACTCGGTGAGAATATGAACCATTGACGAGGGGATTGCTTAAGTCTATAGAGAGCCTTTTCGATTTTGCACTTGTGGTGAGGCTTACCTTGATTGATGAAGCCTTGAGGTTGTTTAATGTATACAGTTTCATTCAAGGAACCATGGAACTTGTTTTCTTTCATGAGGTTGAGGAGTTGCGCATGCCATAGTGGGTAGTTTTTTGGGGTTAGGGGATTGTTGACTTGGTTCCTGATATTATTTAGCAAGAATGAAAGGTTGAGTGGGAGTGTAGGTGAGGGCAGCGTTTCTTGATTTGAAGCTTCGGTGCTATTTGTGGTGTTTGAGAATGAAACAACCATTTAATGATAGTGATGAGGGAAAATAGGGTGTTTTAGGTAGTTCTTGAGAGGTTTGAAGGAGGAGGTTTGGACCGAGGAGTTTCTTGATGATGGTTGCAAGGGAGAAGAGTGTTTTTAGGTAATTCTTGATAGGTTGAGGAGAGGGATGAGAGGAGATCAAAGAAGCTCTGATATTGTGTTAGAAGAACAGAAGAGGATGAAAGATTATTTTCATTAATTCTAGTGTGGCATACATAGGTGCGTGTGTGTGTGTATATATATATATATATATATTTATTTATTTATATTTATAATTATTTTTTTTATTTTTTATAAAAAGTTGCCTTGGCTGCATTTTAGTGAAAGCAAATAAGATACAAAACATGGGGTAGGGAGGATATAAAGAACCTAAGTCTAAAAACCTAAAGCCTACCCCCAAAAAACAAGGTCCCAAGATATAACATAAAGGTCCTTGTTAAAAAGAAAAATCTTAAAGAAAAGCAAAGGGCTAAAAGCAAAAACAAAAGCAATAGCAAAAGGCTAAAAGAAAAAGATACAAAAACCACTTATCGCTTCAAAACAAACCTAAGCATGATCAACAGAGCCAAAAGTCTGCAAAAGAGATCTCCACCAAGCCCACAACTAGTAAGAACTTGAAATGAGCAGCTGGTGGATGTTTGGTTTCGTTCCTTTGGCTGCTGGTGATTTCTTTGTTTGGTTTTTCTTTACTATTGGGTTGTCGGTTTGCTTGGGGTCAACTTTCTCGTTAATTTTCTTTCTTCTGGACTGCGGATGTTGTTCTTCAGGACTGCGGATGTTTTACTCATGGGTCCTGGTTGATGGTGTTTCTGTTTTCAGTTTTTATTTTTTGTCTTTTGTTGGATTGCTGGATGTGATATATATATATATATATATATATATATATATATATATATATATAGAGAGAGAGAGAGAGAGAGAGAGAGAGCTGTTTAATTGTTTAGCTAACAGGTTCCCAGGCGCATGGGCGCACAGCTCTCTGGCTGGCGCTAGTAGAACTTAGGAGCATGGGCGCCCAGCTTTATGATTTTGCTTTGGCTGTTCTAGTGGCTGGGCGCACCTGGGTGCCAGATGCTGGCTTTGCTAGCGCTTGGGCACGTGGCCTCTGGCTAGTGCTGGTCATGCTTAAACCTGGGCACGCCTGGGTGTCCCGTCTTCTGTCTCGTGCTGTTAAATGTTGTTGGTCTCTAATATGAAGCACCGTCGACGTCAATGAAGAGTGGGCAATTTTTATATTCGAAGCATCGTATCCTAAGCACTATCGACAAAGAGCTTCGACATCGATGAAGGATCGTTTGTGTGTCAACAAGAGACGCAGAAAGATACGAAGAAGAGACTCTGCGAAAGAAACAACAATCCAGTTGACAAAGTTCTCTCGTGAGAATAAATCGTAACCTATAAAAAATAAAAATTAAAATTGAAGCCTGTGGGCGAATCAGAAGAAATCACAACTGTAGATGTAGAAGCCTGCTAAAATTACACCTTTGCCCCTTTTTCAATGGCATTTGACGGGAAGGTAACGAAATTTAATAATAGAGACTAAGAAAATCACTTAAATAAAAGTCAGGGGACCAAAAATAATATTTATAAGAATCAATAATTATTTTGAACATTTTACAAGAGTTAATGGACCATTTTGATAATTTTTTCAAAATATTTTTCATGCCCTAGTAAGGTTACCAAATTGGAGTTATGAAAGATTTGCATTTAACGAGGTCAAATATTTGTCTCCATTCGATATACAGATACACAATTACTGAAATTTTCATACGTTTTCTAAATTGCTACTGATATTTGGTAACATTCCATACCAACTTGAAACATTGCTGGTTAACTTAGACTTGTGATAAACAAAGTCTTATAATTTTGATATTGTTATTCGATCTATTTTTTTTTATTTGTTTTATTATCCATGCTATAAGTTTTAACACTTCTCTTTGTCCCTGTAAATTTTGATAATGGCTACGATTTTGCAAAAAAATTATCTTTTTTGGTTTTTAAGCAAAAAAGATAAATTTTTATTGATATTTTATGCTTTTACACTGTTACAGGTCGTCTATTCCCTTTGAATGAACGGGCAACTCGAACAATAAGAAACCTTCACATCGAAAATGAGAGAGTAACTTTAATTCAATATCTCTACAATTCTTGTGTAATTTTGTCATGCTTTATATATAATATATAATTACTTGTAAAAGAACGCTGTTCTCCTTTTAGAAGTATAGATTCACTTTTTTTGCTTTTCTGTCACCATCCATAAAGAAATTTTAATGAATCGAAGTTAAAAATGCTGAAAGTCAAAATCACATTAATACTTTCTCTTAGCTTTTTAAATTTAATCCATTAAATATATTTGGATGTGACAATGTGCAAAGAAAAGTAAATCTATTCTCTTAAAATGATAGTAGTTCCCCTATGTCTCTGCTTGATTATTATATAATTGCTTAAATTGCAAATCTCTTGATAGGGTAATCCATTCTTTTTCAACTTAACTCTCACATGGACATCTTTTTTAATGCTTAGTTGGTATGTAGTTTTACACTTCAAAATATTTTTTTTTTTGATGAATTGTTATATTTTATAAATCTAACAAAAAATGAGTCAAACAAAAAGAGAATTTTTGACATCGAACAGAAATAAACCAAAAAACAAAAAAATAAAAATATAAAAAATTATCACCAAACTTCACAAAATCCAAGATTTTAACAAAAGCTGAAACATACTCTCCATAGAAGTCTGACTAGCGATAAGATGATTTCCGATTGGATTTGGAATTTTTCTTTTGTCCTCACAATATATATATATCTTAATTAATTATTTTCCGAGAGCAAAACTATGAGGTATTTCAGACCAAAGCGGACAATACCTTGGTGCTTAAGAGTTTGAGCTGTTACATCATATTGATATCAATCCTATTTCAGTGCTTATAGGTAAAACCACGCTTATCTTAATGGCAGGAGAGGTGGGGAGATTCTTTCTAAAACATTTGATTTTTTTTTTTGTTGGAAAATTTTCTAATAGGAACCTTTCTTTGCTGTCCATACAAAAACTTTCAGTGATTTAGTGTTATTGGCTTCCTACAACATTTGCTTGACTGTTCTTCATCATATCCTCATCAAACTCTTGAGTGAGGGGGATTATACAAGGCTTTTTTTAAGAGGCTCCTATTTCATTTTGAACTTTCACTTAGATGGGCGACTTCATTTGATCATAGAAGCGAATCTCCTATTGCTCTTGTCTAGATAATTTTCCATTACTCAAGATGCATTTGATCAACAATGCCATTCTTTTCACTTTGGCTTGTACTTTTGGAAACCTTGACATGAAGATTTAGGGGTTTTACTCAATTCAAATTGCAATTGAAGAATTTGATAAACTATGCCATTCTGTTCACTCCATATCAAACAACGGTAATCAACTGCAGATCTTCTTAGACTATCCGTTGCTCGACTCCTTGTAGAAATCGACCTAACGGAGCATTTCGAAAATGAAATTTGGATTGGAGTAACCATTGGTTACCTACACGCAGTAAGCTTTGAAAAAAACTTTCCTTCTTTCTGCACATATTGCAATTGGGCATGACTCTTCAAGTTGTTTTAAACTTCATCTCCACCCTAAAATCTGTATCAAATCAATTGTTGATGCCTCTATACCCAAAAGTATCTCTAGGAAACGGATGGTTTATGTCCCAAAGTAGAAATAATTTTGTGGCTGTTATGGGAGATCATACTTCCTTAGAGGGGGATCCTCAGTCAAATACTCTTGTTGAAGAAAATTTGGAAATACAGACTGATGGTTCCTTGGAGGCTAATTGTAGTAATATGCCATTGTTGGTAGGGTTCAAGGGATTGGACGGTGCCTGGGTGATGATAGTGGTTGTGAGTTAGAAAATGAGATTGTCATTGATGTTGTTGCTGATGTGGGTGTGACCAAGGATATCGGTACCCTTCCTCAGGATGTGCAGAGGATGTGGCTGCGGATGTCGATGATGCTATTCCTCAGGATGATCCTTTTTCCTGGTTGTTGGTAGAGGTGATAGAGGATGTCGGCTTGGATGGTTTGTCGTTAGATCCCTTAGGTGGTGGAGGGGAGCTTACGGGTACACAGGGTTCTCCTCGCTGAAACTTCATAACGCTCTACTGGAAGCACCTGAAATCTTGAGGAGGGCTGAGGGGAGTTTGATGGGGATGATATGGACATAGAAGTGCTACAACTATATATTAATGAAATTCCGATTGTTTTGCGTAGACGAAACTCAGTGGAAAACAACCTTTCGTCCGTGGAAAACTCTCGAATGGGTATGGAGGCTTATTCAAATCTGAATCTTTATGCAAATGAGCTTAAGTCGACAATACAAGGACTCAAGCTATATCTTTACAGAAAGATGAAATTGATTATGAAAAGAATTTTGATATAAACTCAAATGAGAAATTAAATGATAACTTCTCGGATTCAAAGCTATTATATGAATTTCTTATTTGGAATAAAGGAAAAAAAACAATAAAAAAAGGCATAAAAACTCCAATTCAATTTGGAAATCAAATTATAACCTAATGCAAAAACGCATGCACTAATAGGGGGATGGCTTATCAAGCGCAGAATTTTTTCATTTTTTGTTGGGATCTCAAATCATGTGGAGTTTGGTGACTATTTTACTTTTTTATTTTTCTATTTTTTTCTTTGCTTATTTTCTTTGTTTATAGCTTTTGCATTTGAGGTCATCGATTCTCTCTTGTTTGTACTCATTTGATGATATATATATAAAATGCATATATCAAGAAAAAAAACAATATATATATATATATTAAGGGAATAGTGAATGGTGTTGTAGCTCAGTGGTTGAGGCTTAGGATTTGTTATCCCAGGTCATAGGTTCAAATCCCACTGACCACATATAAGAGAAAATATATATATATATATATATATATATATTAAGGGAATATCTAATGGTGTTTTATATATGATCAATAATAGTACAATAGATGTGGATGTTGATCTTAAAACAAAGATGAAAGAAAAGAAAAAAGAAAGAAAACTAAACGAAAAGATAAATATGTCACCACCCTCCCAGTGAGTCTCGCATAAGAGATATATATGCTTATAACAGGATTTAGATAAACTCTTTTCCTTTTTCTTTTTCATGTCTTTTACTTTTTCAAGGCTCTCTTTAATACCAACTTATTCGTTATTCGACAATGATGAATCTTTCTCCGCGTCAGAGTTGGGATCCAACGCATCATCCCCAATTGGATCAATTGCCCCGGCCTTTGAAGGAGTAAATTTATTGGCAAAAGGATTGATGATCGATGTGTCCTTTAATGATCTTTGTCAACTTTCGTCTTTGTTCGACTCCAAGTTCCCTTCATTCTTAGTGGAGGATGTGCTCGGAGTTGGGTGAGCCTCTTCAGAAGTATCATCAAATCGTCCACTCAGACTATAGGAATTTCTTCAATAAATTCTCTAAGCATCTCTTAGGGAGCTCCCATTACACATGTGGCATTAAAACTCATCTCAAGCTTGCCCACTTCCGGTGGCACTTGAGAAGCTTTAAAAGAGAATTTGGCTTCTTGATCTTAAGTCAATATCATTCATGGGCTTTTTCAAAGTTGAAGCCATACGCCTTCTTTTACTCTAGGGTTGCAAGTTTCTTTGTTATTGTCAGAATTCACGAGTTAGTATGAATACTTGAGTTCATACCATTGGCATAAATCATAAGTTTTCTGCCAAAAAGGTGAATGCAACCCTCCACATCTCTTTTATTTTTGAATTAAGGTTGTGCTAAATAAGCAAATTTGATTGGCTAGTCAGTTAATTGATCTTTAAGCTGCGCCAGACAATTGCAAACCTGCCTGCACTAAACTAAAAGTATGTTTTTCCCTCTTCAAACAAGTAATCATTTAGATCTCAAAGTCTCAAACTTTAGTGACCAATGCATTACCAATTCAATTGTATTGCGATTTGGAGCTTAAGTAAACTTGAGGTTCTATATTTTAGGTATTTCATTGGATAAATCACATTTTCATCTATTAAGTAAGATATTGAACTTATCACACTTTCATGGATCATCTAAAGTATAATGTTTGATATGGACCACATCCTTTATGCCTCCATCGTGCTTTTGGTTATTTCTTTCTCAAGATTTGGTCAACTTTTGTATTTGAATTTAGTATTTGTATTTGTATCATTAATTTAAACACGCTTATGCTTCCAAATCAATTGCAATATGTATCTATGAAGCACAATTTACTTCTTAGCAATCAAGAAAAAAAAAACGTTTGTTAAAGTTGCGGCAAGAAAACAACAAAGTGATATCCCAGGAATATTTAGGCCTCGGTGGTGCTGCCTTTGAACTCCTACAGGGGTACTATCCCTTGAGACCCATCTACATAGTGCTGGTTAGGTCCATACTGAATTTGAAATCTCGGAATCACTTGCAACAATATTGATTGATCCTTTCTTTGATACTAATTAAATTCAAATTTAAATCCCATGAGTTCATCAAAAAGGTTTGGCATTTTTAAGCATGCATTCTATTGAATTTATTCTGAATATCTAATAGATGTCAACCCATGCCTGCTATACAGACTCCCAGTTTCTGGTGTAGAATATGCCCACTGGTTGAACTTCAAATAATGTAATTATTCAACATTTATCCACATTCATCTTCTGACTAAAGCAAAAAAAAGTTCAACAGCTAACATGTAGTACTTAAACTTGAGTTTTAATGGGTATCACATTTGATATGTGAATTCCCAAACTATACATAAGAATAGGGTTGGCTTCGAGTCGAGTTAGCCTAGATTCAAAGTCGAAATTTTAGAGTGGAGTCCAACTAAAACTTGACTCGAACTTGTTTGAGTTCTAGTTCGAGTCATTTTAAGTCGAGTTAAATATGATTCAAGTTAAGCCGTTCGACTCGAATCGACTCTAAAATTTCGAGTCGAGCCAAAATGTTTGAATTCGAGTTCGAGTTTCGAGCTTCGGGTCAAATTGTCAGCCCTACATAAGAAACATCTATTTTAAATAAGAATTTATTTTGTATTTTTGTGCTGCTTGTTTTTCTAGCACGCTTAGAAATTGCAGTAAAGGTCTCAATTATGTGTTAGGTTCTCGCGTTAAAGCAGGAAAATTTGCTCAGTCAGCCCTTCAAATGCGCACACTCTTCTCATAGCTTTTATCTCAACCAACCTTTTTGATTCTTTTTTTTTAATGTAATTTCTTGCGATACATAGTGAACTTCCTCCATAAATATTTGAGCTGTTTTTTCTATAAATGCTATTTTTATCAGGTAATTCTTGAGGGTCAGTGGAGAGAAGGATTTATGGCAATTGCAGCAATTGGTGCCTCTAATATTGGTTCAATCAAAGTATGCTTAATCTCTTTTTTTTCTTTCAAGGAATAATATGGTAATTAAGTTCAATTAACTGGAATTTCAACCTTCATTTAGGGATGTAAACATATGCCCAGCCTAGTAATATGATATATGGTTTCAACTTGAAAAATATCCGTTGGCTTGTCCTGATTATTAAATGGGTAGGGTTAATATTCAAATTGGGATCAGATTGACCCCCAAAATCTAAAAGTAACACAATTTTTACTCATAAACAATCGATTTATATAAAAAACAGGTTACGTTGGGTTATGTTTAGAATTGGGTTTGGATTTATTAAATGGGTTGGATTTGGGTCAACCTGGTTCTTGAGTGTAAGATTTAATATCAGTTATCGTGGCTTTCCACAGCTTTACAATGAGCCGGAGCTCAAGACCAACAAACCCAAGCTACAATTACTCCATGCAGAAACCCCTGATGAGAAGATATATCAGCCTCCAGGAATTGGATTGATGATTAAGAAGGGTGAAGAGGTTATACTTTATATAATTTTATTTATTTACAAAAAACCTTTAAATAATGAAATTTTATATATCAGCCTCCAGGAATTTATTTCTTCTATTTTCAAGTTTTTTTGTAAATAAATTTTTTTATTAACTGATCATTTATTTGTTCAGATCGCAGCATTTAAAATGGGTTCGACCGTTGTCCTGGTGTTTCAGGCACCCGTTTGTGGATCCTCTTCGGATTTCAAGTTCTGTATCCGTAATGGCGATAGGGTTAAAGTCGGAGAAGCCATTGGTAGATGGGGCGGTGGTTCTCTTTAGCCGTAGTGCCATTTTGTGTAAAGTTATGCTTTAAATTTGTAACATTCCTGTAGGGGGTTTATGTAAGTTTTATTTTGTCAATTTAGGTCAGTGAAGAATTATTTAATTGCCATGAGACTTGTTTCATCTGCACACATTTTAGGTTTTCAACGACTGCACAAAAATCTGGTGATGATCTCTTTGGTTTGCCTTGAAACGACTAGGAGGTTTGGTTGAGTCCTTGCTTCATTTCTTTCCCGTTGTAAAAGAATGGGTGGAAGCCGCTATGGAATTTAGCCTTTTCACTTACTGTAATTTGCCGTTGCCAAGTTGAATGAAGTCATACAATCACACAGAATAACATTAGAGATTTTTCCGGTGTGGTGGTCTTCAGTTGAAATGTAGGACAGTTCGATCTTTTGTCCAGTTATGCAGTCACAAATAAAGTGAGAACCAATTTCAACGTGTTTTGTTCGGGTGTGGAAGATAGGATTATTTGGGAGTGCCTTTTATTCACAATATAAGATGGTGGGTTGCTGTTATGGCTGGAATTCTTCTAGCAATCAGCGTAATCATAATATTCACCATGAATGGAAGAAAGGATTGCAATGCATCATTCAGCCTTTTCACTTCACCAACACATTCATTCTTTAAACTCATGAAAAACATTGCTATTTATAGGTGTTGGATGAAAAACACTTAATCATAAATTCATAAATGCAATTTGCTATTTATGGGAGTTATAAATATTCATTTTGAATGTATTTAGGATGCGCATGGGTGCCTGTTTCATCTTCTGGAAATTGCTATTGGATGGTAGAAATAGCTCGCGCCGTGCTTAGGTGCTGGCCTACCTTGGCGCCTCCATGGACAACAATTTTGGTTTATTGAAGTTCAATATATGGGCCTAATTGATCATCAAGCTATTTATCCAAATTGAGGTTGATTTTGTGGCTATCATCAAATAGAACTTCAAAAGTAATATCGAAATTAAGATACATTAAAATAATCAAAAGAGCTTGTATTTAGAGTTCTAGAAAACTGATTGGAGGGGAATCAACGACAACAATTTTGAAAGCAGCAATCACTCACAGCATTCATAAAATAAAAACATTGATGGATTGACTATATTTTGAGCTTCATGCTCTCCAAAGTGTTTTTCCCATTGAGCTTTCCGGCAAAGTATACTCTGGTATATTCCTCCAAAGTTAAGGCCCTGTAGAGCTCTCCTCGTTCTCCGACGAGCTCAGGGAAAGGGCGCAACAGTTGGTGGAGGTCCGGGAACTGGAATGCAGCTATTGACAGCCGCTCTGCCCTCGCATTCACCACAGCCCTGTGCTCGATGCTCTTGTACACTCCGTTCGTCATTATCTGCAATCATGTATTCTCATATATGCATAGGTACGCATAAAATTGAAGAAAGAGAGAAAAACCTCCAGGACGTCGCCGATGTTGACAATGAGAGATCCCGGAATGGGTCTAACGAGAAGCCAGTCTCCATTCTTCTTTATCTGCAGGCCTTGAACGTCGTTGACCTGCAGAAGAAGGCTCAGCGCTGAGCCGTCGCTGTGCGGGGAGAGGCCGATCACCTTCTCCGCCTCTCTACACGGCGGATAGTAATTTATCCTCACCGACTGCAATTTGCCGCTGAAGATTTCGAGCATTTTCTTGGAATCGACGCCCAAATCCACGGCCATCGATTCTATGATGGAATCCCCAACCCTGCGAATCTCCGTAGCGTATGCCTCCAGCGAAACCCTGCAAGCCTTTTGTGTATTTTCTGCGGAATTCGAAAAAGGGTCCTAGAAAGCTGAGGAACGAACCTGAAATTGGGTGGCTTGGCGGGCCAGAATCGCAAATCCCTGGATTCTGTGGGCAGGATGCTGAGAATGAGGGTGTCGGCCCAGTCCAGCTTCTGCTGCTCGGAATGGACGAATATCTGGCCGTAGCCCTCGAGATGTCCGGGCATCTGCTTCGCCTTCTGCTTCTCCTCCAGCGGCAGATCGAAGAAGCCAGCAACGTCCTCCTTCACCCTCTCCATCACTCGCTCGGAAATTCCGTGGTTTGTGAGCTGGAAGAAGCCCCATTCTCTGCAGGCGAATCCCAACTTCGAGAGCTCCTCCCCGCGTTCCAGAAGCTTCTTCAGGTCGATCGCCGGAAGGTCAACGCCGCCGGCCGAGGTATCCGCCGAACCGGATTCCAATTCTGGCCTGATGTACCTCTCCGGGACCTCGCCGCCTTCAGCCAGCTTCTGCACAATGGGAACCGAAATGGATCGACCCAACTCCAGCGCACGGCCGGCTGACGACGACTTCATTTTCGCCTTCCTCCATCACTCCTGCGCTCTCCAATATATAATAAGAGTTTTTTACCTAACGTATTATAATTTTATTATATATTATTCGATGCCGCACGTTATTTTTTATTTTATTATTATTTACTTAAAATTGTCTTTTAGTATAAATGCATTAAATTGCAAAAAAAAATATTCCACTAGAAAAGAAGAAGTTAATTGCAAACTAAAGTCAGAAAACAAAATACAATTAAAAAAAAAAAAAAAATTGAAAGACTGTCATAATCTATTTGGGGTAAATAGCCCATTCAGCATCGTAAGTGTATATATAGTATATAAATGGTAGTATTTAAAATAACTAAGATCAAGAAGTAAGTCTTCATCCTTGCTAATCTTAGGCCTGCCCATCATCATTTTTATATTAAGATAAGGGCTATGAAGAAAGAAACCAAAGATACTCAAAATTGCTCAAGTCAATCGCAATTAAATAGCTAATCGATTTTTTCAAATTGCTGTTGAGACTTGATGCATCATAAGATAAAGTTAAACAATAGTTAATACCTTTAGTTGTAATGCTCTAAGTCATTACTATGCTAATTAAGGTTAATCGCAATTAAATAATCAGGATCTCGCATGACTTCAAAATTAGGTCAAATCAAAAATACCATTAAGTAGAGTATATTTTAACATTTTATTTATGCACAATATATGAATGAATGTCAAAGGATTTCGTCTCAAAGCAATGCAACATTAAAGGATTTCAAGGTCAATTGTAAAATATGTGATATCCATTGTTATTTACTTTATTTATCTATCTTATTGATTAGGGTTAATTAAGCCCCTAATTGACACATTAAGTGAATGTTGTAGCCAATTAAAGTATAATAATATATATTTATATAAATGTGATTTTGAAATCATGGTTTATTTAAGATATTATTTAGGTGAAAAAATAATATAATATATATACACACACACACATATATAAGAGGAAATCCTTTTAAAATAAAATTCTAAATCTAGAGACTAAAATTCTCTAAGTCTACTAATTAATCTCCTATTATATTAGGTGATGGATCTTAACTTAAGTTTACATTTTATATATGAGGATGAGTGAATTACTTTCTCAAGTTTGTATACTAACTTATTTATGATGACTAGATTATTCTTTCATACTGTATGCTATGATATTATGAATTATGAGTGTTTAATCTGGATATTTAAGTTTCTTTCTACCCATATATCCACTACTTACAGGTAGTATTTAATAGTGGGTTATAATGCATTAATTCAATATTAAGTACTACTGTAATACTCATTATTAGGTTAAACCATCTAACCTTATAATGGGGTGTTACACGCATGCACGTGCGCACAAACATGGATATATATATATATATATATATATATATATATATAAAGCCATCTTGACATAATTTTATTTCACAAAGAAAAAGCATACATGACTAGGGTTGGGAGGGTACAAAATCCTAGAAAGTCTAAAATCCTGAAGCCAACCCCAAAAATAGAGATCCAGTGAATATCTTAAAAGGTCCCCCGACTTAGAGAGAAAATAGATAAAAAGAAAAAACCAGCAGTAATAAGACCAGATTTAAACAACACAAAGCCAACTACGCTCATCAAGGAGAACAACCACCAATAACGAAGATCAGATTTTTCCTGCTAGAAGATCATAATAGAGTACCTGTGCCATAAGATGTAAAAGTAAACCCAATGAGCCTCGATAGGATGGCGTTGAACACCGGTATCTGTAAAGAGAAAGATGGAGTTCCAAGCTAATAAGGCACAACCAATCAGCAAGCTCCAGCTAACCACATTTAATAATATTAGACGACAGATCCACCTCAACATGTAACATCCCCAGCAGAAGCTCAACCATAAGAGCCAACCCCAACCCAAACTGCTACAATGCCAAATTAAAATAATAACCCAGCAACAACCCTCAGAGAATAAAGCAGTTACATAAGGATAGGTGATGAGACTTAGCTCAATTGAAATAGTAAGAGGATGACCCACAAGCAACTAGTGTTTGACACAGATAGACCCATTCAGCCCAATAAAATAACCATGAAAAACATTGACCCAGTTCAGGAAAATCAGAAAAGCAGCATTCAAACTGACTATGAAACTATTAAATTTCCAGCACATACGAGTATTGCAAAGACTTCAAGAGATACAATGGCTAATGAACATGCCAATCATAG
Source organism: Gastrodia elata (assembly GCA_016760335.1). NCBI lineage: Eukaryota > Viridiplantae > Streptophyta > Magnoliopsida > Asparagales > Orchidaceae > Gastrodia > Gastrodia elata. Next base: position 104,283,745 of record CM028670.1, on the reverse strand, counting down.
CACTTGATAAATCAGATGAAGAGAGCACAAGGAAGAGTAAGCAGAAGGGTACCTTATCTTGCAAGGATGGAAGACTTGAGGACTTTTCTTCAGCACAACACTCAACAATGGAGTAAGGAGAAGAAGCTTAGGAGGAGAAGAGGAGACCTCAGCTTGAGAGAATAGGAAGGAAGAGGAGGAGTTGAGACTATTTTTTAAAGGAAAAGGAGGGGAAGGCTCCATCATGAGCTTCCCCATAAAGCATGGAAGAGATGAGGGAAGGAGGGGTAGAGGTGGGCCTTTGTGTGTGAGTAGGGAGGGAGCGCCGATCGCAGGTAAGGGGTTGACAGGCACAGGCAAAATAAAGGGGAAAAAATAGAAATAAGGATTAATGAAATAAATATTTATTTATTTCTAATTTTCTTTTTAATTTATTAAATAAAATTCATATTTAGTAAACGCGCTCCGAAAAATCCCAAAAATTCACGTATAGCTAATTTAGGGGTCAGAATTCAACGGCAAAGTCGAATTTCGATTCCGACGATTATTTAATTATTCAATTTTTCGGTGCATTTAATTACATTAAAATATTCGCGAAAATCTGACGACTTCCAAACACGTCCAAAATATCACCCCTAGCTAATTTGGGGGTAACGATCGCAACGGGAAAGTTGAAATTTGATTCCGAGGTCAATTTAAATACCTCAACTTTTAATTAATTAAATATATTAAAATATTTCAATTAATTGATTGAGCTCCGAATTGCTCCAAAATTTCCAGGATTGGCTCTAATGACTAGATGAACTCAATAGAATAATAATTAAGCTATGATTAAACTAAGATTAGGCTAAGTAACAGCCTCGAGTTATTACAGGATCCCATTTGCAAAACATCAAAGTGTGACCATTGATATTATAAGACCCTTTAAAGAAAAGTCTAGTATAATTTGAATCAGATGAGCATTTTAAAAGAGACCCTTTTTGAGTCGATAGAGCTAAGGGAAACATGTAACAACCTAAGTTGTTATCCTGGTCGATTAAGACTAAACCAAGTCTTAATTTTAATTTTTATCACCCTTAAATAGTAATTAGGACTTCACCTTGAAGTTTTGATCCAAATTACGGGTCAAATAAATCAAACCCTGATTCTAAGATATTCAAGAATCCTGGAATTTGACCTAATTATATTAACTTCAAATAAAAAATTGGACTTCGCCATTTCTCTCATTGCCCCCAAATTAGGTAGGGGTGATGTTTTGGTGGCAATCGAAAGTCGTGAAAAATTCGACAAATATTTTAATAATATTTAAATACCTTGAAAATTAGGAAAATAAAATACTCGTTGAAATTGAAATCTGACTTTGCCGTAGCGTTCCTCACCCCTCAATTAGCTAGGGGTGAATAATTGAGAATTTTCAGAAGTTGTTTGATTATGTAAATATAATTAAGAAAATGAGAAATTAATGTTTAAAATTTATTTTTAAATTTTATTACTAATGGCACCGTCCACTTGATGAACCGCCAATTGGCCTTTGCTGTTGGATAAGACGGCAGATCCTAGCCGTCTGATCTGAGATCAGACGACTTACAACCATCGTCCCGCGAGCACCCTCTGCGTGTTGCACCATGGAACATCTCCTTCGTGGTAGCTAGTTCCGTGCGAGGGTCTTCCTCAGCAAGTCCGTCAGGATCCCATTCCATTTATCTACTTGAGCCACAACTTTTCAAACCCTAATTATCTCTGCATCATCAATCTAAGGTTGTAACAACCCAAGTTGTTACTTGGCTCAATTAAGACTAATTCAAGTCTTAATTAAGGTTCTAAGTCACTAATTAAGGAATTTAGAACTCATCTCTGAAACCTAGGTCAAATCTGAAGTCAACTAAGTCAAATTAGGAATTCTGGAAAATTCTAAACTCTAGAAAATTGACTTTTTATCTAGACCTCAAATTGAAAATCTGACTTCGCCATTGCGTTCAGAACACCCAAATTAACTAGGGGTGAAATTTAGAGGCATTTGGAAGTCGTTGGATTTTCGTCGAATATTTTAATAATATTTTAATACTTGAAAATTTTAAATAAATAAATACTCGTCGAAACGAAAATCCGAGTGCGCCGTTGCGTTCCTCACCCTTCAATTAGCTAAGGGTGATTTATTGGAAATTTTTGGAATGCATTTAATAGGGTACATTTGATTAATTAAACCTGTAAAATTTTAATTAAATAATTATTTAATTATTTAAAAACTTAACGGATTCCGTCAGTTTAATTAAAGCGCCGTTACCTTCTTTGGATGCCGTCAGATTCGTCCGTCAATCGGGCGATCGAATCGTGGCCGTCTGATCGTTTGATCAGACGGCAGCTGCGTCGTCTTCTCCACGAAAAGCACGCGGCAGAGGGGGCCTGTGATGCGCGTTGTTCCTCCTCGTCTCCCTCGCCACTCGTCGATCCCGCCGCTCTAGCGTTGAATTAAAGCTCTCGATCGACTCCTCTGCTCCAGTTGCTCAAATCCAACCCTCTCAGAAATCAAAAGCACTCGGGTCGATCCTGATTGATCTGCAACCGTCGAAATTTAGGTACCTCTATTTCCCAATCTATGTTTCCACTTGAAGAAATTCTTTTTCGCATATTAATTTCATAGTCCCGATTGAACATTGAGGGGACCCGATCGAGTCGATCAGGTCTGGCTAACCCAGTTTTGCAAAATTTTCTACAGTGGAAACCGTTAAACTTAAGGATTTAGGGTTGGGATTCGCCGGAGTTGTAGGTCTTCTCCAGTGGCATTTAGGATACCCATCGAAAGGTCTTTCCAAGACCTTTCGATCGGTATATAGTTTGGCATTTGACGCCGTCATCTCCGCCCCCATTTTCCAAACCCTAAATCCCCCGCTCACGGCCTGTCACGCGAAGATGAAGGATCTCTTCGGGCCGGTCGGGTCGGCCCGGGCCCGGCCCGTGGTCCGTGCCCGCGGCGCTTCAGCTGCCACGGCGGGACCCACCACGCGACGCGCGGCCAATCGCAGCGCGACACGTGGCTCTGCGAGTCAGCGGACTGGCAGTGGGACCCGCCGTCGTCCGTCGCGGCAGTAAGGAGCTGCCACGTGTCCTGCAGAAAAAAAATTAAAACGTATATATATATATATATATATATATATATATATATAATTATATGTCAGTTAATAATAATTGAATTAATTATATATATATATATTATAATAACAGAATTAGTAATTTAATTAAATCTGTATTAAATAATTAATTAAATGCTAAAGTTTAAACCTTAATAACTCCTAAAATACACATCCAAATCATGCAAAATTATATATCATTGGAATCAGAAAAATACGAGGAATATTATGGCACTGTCAATTTTGTATTTGGATATGTATTTAGCAAAATGATATTTTAGGGTTTAATTTAAGTTAAATTAAAAATCATAAATCTTAATTAGCTCATAACTTTGGGTATGTTGATCCAAACATACCCAATATGGGTCTTAAAGTGATCAGAAAACTATAAGGATTAATTTGGTAGTATTCAATTTTCTATTTGGATTAGTATTTGCCTAATCACTTTTAGGTTCTAACCCTAATTATCCTAATTAACCTTAGAACTTCAATTGACCATAACTTGGTTAATTGTGCTTCAGATTGGATAAAACAAATATCAATCTAGATTAAAAAAACCTAATTAACAGTAATCTGTAAAAATATTTTAGATCCAACGGTTAGATTTGCTAATCACCCTTAATTACTCTAAATCTTGATTAGTGAATTTTAGCATATCTATTAATCCAAATTGAGTGATTTAAGTTTCAGAGGACTCATAAAGTTATTTAGAATCTAGCTGTAAGGTTGGATTAGTGTTTGAGTGATTAATTTTACTAATCACTTGCTAATCACTCTTAACCCTAAATAGGTCATAACATAGTCAAATTAGATCCAAATTGAGCCTACCACATGTCGTTTTGATCAGTGGACTATTTGTAAACCATAGCCACTAATTTTTCTTAATTTGGACACTAATTGACAAAGTTAGGATTTTGACCCATAATTAAGGATTCCTTAATTACCCCTTTAAACTCTAGATCTTGTATTGGCCATAACTTGGCCAATACTTATCAGAATTTAGCAAATTTAGATTCTATGGGAAGCTTAGGCAGTAAAGAACATTAATCTAAAAGAAAATTTAACTTTTATATAGCCAAATTACTAATTTTCCCTTATGAGTTAAATTCACTAATTTGATCTCATATGGCTTAATAATATCCTAAAATTAATTTAGTTACTGTCTAATCTTATATTTGACAGTAAGAATCATAATCCAAAAGAAAATTTCAGAATTAAAGCCCTAGATCAAAATTTGATCTTTTGAACCCTTAAGTATGGGCAAAATGGTCATTTTGTCCAAATTTAGAATTTAGCATCTTAAAGCCCTAAAATCATCTTTATAATCATTAAAATCAGTAATATAATGATTTAGATCAGAAATTGTATAAGTTCAATCATTAATTTGATTTTAACCAAAATTCCAAAATTAGCCCATTAAGGATAATTTCCTAAGTCTTAAGTGAGTGATTTCTCCTTCTTTAATCATTCTTAGATCTTTCCTTAGGTCTTTATAACATTAGTTAGGATGTGTGTCTTGAGAGATACTCTTAGTAATTAAGAGCCTTATTTCCTAAGATTAGGAATAGATCTTAAGTTAGAATTCATCTATTGAGTAAATTGGGTTACTCAATTAGATGAAACCTTGAGTTTACTAGTTTCTAGATTTCTCAGTTTATTAAATGATTATTTAATCTTTAAACTTTAGAACTAAGAATAAAGATCTATCCTAATGAATTTGATTTATCATTAGGATTTTCTTTAACTTAATATGTGAGTTTTGGATTCTAAACTTAAACCCTTAGATTATACCTTTAGATTAAGTGATTAGACCCCATCATCTGGAGTCTAATTCTTAATCTTTTCATCTTGATTTAGCTAATCAAGATGAGGTTTGGGGTAAATTAAATTACAAAATTAGCTCGATGATTTATTCATTTTAACTAAATAGTCATCTTTTGATTAAGTTATAATTAGGACTTGGCCAGTCTTAATTATCTTCAACTAGTAGGATTCGTGAGTCTAAGTTACAGAATGTGTAAGAATTGATGATCCTGAAACTTATGTAACTTAGAGTAGATAGAACGAATAAATTAGATAACAACAGATATCACCTGTGTTTTAGATAGAGTCTTTTGTTCACTTTAATTTTGATGCTTCGTATTCCTTGACTTTGAGTTTTATACCTTGAACATGTATTATGTACTTAAGATATTTGATAAATATCTTATGTCAATTTTGAACATTCATAAATAGCATTGTGTTTTTGTTTCACAAGTGGTTTGTAAGGTGTAGCTTGATTAGTATACCTCTTCGATCAACTCGTTCGGGGTCAGCTTCTTGTTGGGGGTTTCAGTCCGATAGTTTATGCCATGCCTAGTCCGTGGGATAGGATGGATAGACTCTTGCCCTGCTGACTATAGAGTTAGGATTTTGATATGGTTATACTAATTCAAGTACACTTACATTCAGTTCTGTCTTAGCTCATCAGGCTAAGAGTTTTCAGTGATGTTCAGTTCAAAGTTTCTTAGCTCATCAGGCTAAGATTTGCTGTGTATGTGTTCAGTTTGGGTGACTTAGATAATCACTGCAGTTTCAGTTTATAGTTACTATTTTACTTATATATATGCTGCATTATAGCACTATTTTACTTACAGTTTTCCTGCACTATATAGGATGCTAATTCTACTTGCTGTTTTCTTATGCTTTTAGAATGTTAGTTTATTTCAGTTTCACACTGTTAAATATTGTATGTCACTTAGCATATTTTTGTTTGATCATATACATATTTAGGTTTTATTTTCTTACAGTTTTACTTTTCTTTTACTTACTTGTCTTTGTTGCAGTTGCTTGGAGGAGGTATGTATTTCTTCCTATTTTTGCTTAGATATAAACTGTAGTTTATAACTTATCACTGTTATTTTGTACGCTTTTCTGCACCTATTTTGCTCAGTTCTGTTTTTTTTTGGTGAAATCTATTTAACTTAATAAAATTGTTTGCCCTAAAATGTGCTTAGATAATAGTCTAACCAGTTTTTCTTTTGTTGGCTGGGGCCATACCATTATGAAATCGATAATGGTAGGTTCTGAGTTTGATAGAGCATCTGATCCTATGGAGTGCTTGCCATTAGAGGAAGAGCCCGTACTTGAAGATTTATAGCTTTAGTTTTCTTTCTTTCAGTGAGATTGAGAGTTCCTTTCAGTTCTTTTAAACTTATTAATTGTTGTAATAATGCAGGTTTATATTTCTCTTTCAGTACTTTACTTATTCTGTATTATTGTATTGATACTGTATTGGATAGATGTTATACTTTTTATGCTTCCGCACTCTGAGTTCATGTATAGTCATTTAGTGATAGTTCTTAGGGATTAAATGGCAAAGTTCTTATTTAAGTTGGATTAAAACACGTGTCTAATTCAATTCTAAGTGGGGACTTTGTCATTTGGTGACCCCTCCACCGTAATCATGATAACTTAAGGGTTAACAGGACTACGGCGGGGCAGAGCCGCCACAGTTGGTATCAAAGAATTCCATAAGGTGTCAGATTGGAATTTGCATTCCTTTTTACCTAATGGACTGTTCTTCTGCCACTTGATCACTAAATGAATACTTGAATTGACATCCATCACATTATGAGTATAACTCAGAATAAGTTAAGTTATTAAATAACTATAAAAGATGATAAATATCAAATTATGTATATATATATATATATATATATATATATATGCTCAACAAATCTAAGTAGAGTGATTATAATTGTAGGAATAAAAAGATCATCTAGAAATGGCATTCATGTCATACTTGAAGGAATTCGAGGTCATATGGAAATATGAAGACAAGCTAGGAAAGAAACAAGGAAGAACTATAGCAGGTGTCTCAGCTCAAGGATCCCAAGTTTTAGATAGACTACTGATGGAAGGCATCTATAAAGGCCTTGATTTCCCCGTTCTAGCTAGAGAATGACTAGCAAGGGTTGATCACATATTTGGTGTAATGGAATGACCAAATAATATTCAGTTAGAAGTAATATTATGTCTCCTACGAGGTCGAGCAAAGAAATGGTGGCCAACTCCTATGGGAACCTCTACCTGAAAGCTCAAGAGGAAGAATGAGAGCTGACTTATAAAGATTTCCATGTAGCTTTTATAAAGGAGTATATAGGATGGGAATAATTACTTAATCTATGATGTATTTTGTATTTCAATAAAATTTTGAATAAATGAGAAAAGCAGTAGTTATCTTACATGTTGTTTTAATAAAGAACTCAAAATAGTTGTTTTTGATTTCAAGAAAATGAATACTGCTTCATCTCCCAACAACACTCCACTTAACCCTCCACCATCTGTGAGCAACGCTCCAAACAACACCGTAGCCGCTTCCAATACTATGGATGAAATAACTTCTCTAAGAAACATGGTTACTGCAATGCTAGAGAACCAGAATCAGTAGGCTCTAGCTATTCAGAAGCTAGTTTCTGTTATACCCTCTACCAATGCCAGCACCTCTTCAGCATCTCCTGCTCCACAAGTTCCCAATACCTATCGGCAGTCTGCAGATGAGATACTTCACAGTTTCCTAAGGTTAAGACCGCCTACCTTTGAAGGATCTGAATCCCAGATGGATACTTTAGCATGGCTGAAATCTATAGAGAATAACATCATTAGTCTTGGTTGTTCAAGCAACCAATCTATAAGACTAGCTACTCATCTTCTGCAAGGAGAGGCAGAACATTGGTGGGAACAAGAAAGGAACACACGTTTTGAAGAATTTGAATTGGATGAAATTGAATGGAGCTGGTTTGTCAAAGCCTTCAAAGAATCATTTATCCCACCCTCCACCAAGAACATCATTGGTGAGTCCTTATTGAGATTAACCCAAGGAAGTCGATCAGTGGCGGAATATACTTCAGAATTTCGAAAGCTCATCCGATTTTCACCTCATTTGGTTCCTACTGAAGAGGATAGATGTTTCAGATACGAGAATGGACTTCGAGAGTCTATCAAAGATCATGTAATTCCCTTACAACATACCAAATTTGAGAAGCTAGTTGAGACAGCTCGGGTAGTAGAGCATCATCAAAATATTAAAGACATGAAGAGAAAGGCTTTCAATATGAACAAATACCCTCAGAACTTCAAGCAACATCGAACAAATCAAGGAAGGGTATTTCAGATGGAGACCACTGAAACATCAGGCCAAACTGCTGCATGTAATAGGCCACATCCTTATGGGAAATGTTATCATTTCGGCAGAGTGTGTTTTACCCGTGGAAGACCGGGTCATGCATATCGGGATTGCCAAGCAAATAAGACAATTGACGGAGCGACTATTGAACGGAATTGTGCGAACAAAATATTTTGTGCCACTCCCATCAATTTCAGAGAACCTCAGATGACTCTCATGCCACCTCCTGCTTAAGAGCGAACCCTTGCAAAGGTTCCGTATGCTGCAAAACCTTCAAATCCAAATCAATCAACAGCTCAGACATCTGACAGCAGACCTGCTAGAAAGGCAAGGGTGTATAATCTTACTCTTGTTGAAGCAGCAGAAGATAACAACGTAGTCTCAAGTACAATTCGCAAATTTCGTCGTTCTTACTGAATTAGAACTTCCTAAAATTTATATTTTTATTAGGCACCCTATACTTTAGAGATGAGCCCTGCAGTATATTGTTTGATACTGGGGCTAGTCATTTATTTATCTTTGAAAGTTTTGCTAAGAGATTAGGACTACCCTGCTATAAACTTGCGAAGATCTTAAGTGTTGGACTTCCTTCTGGAGCCCAACTTAGTGCGAACAAATTCTGTGACGTTCAAATACCAATCAATAACCATACCTTCCAAGCCAAGTTAATTATGCTACCTATAGTAAATTTCGATATCATACTAGGCATGAATTGGCTTAGTATGCATAACGCTACTATTAACTGTCAAAAGAAGAAGGTTATCTTGCAAACTCCAGAAGCTTCAGCAACGTTTATTGAGAAACTCAGCACTAGTAGCTCCTTAATCAACGCAATTCAAGCAGAGAAAATGGTGTGCAAAGGCTATACTTGTATTCTGATGGTGATGATGGGTAGTAGCAAAGAAGTAACCCCAATCTCTAAAATAAAAGTTATTAGAGATTTTGAAGATATTTTTCCTGAAGATCTGCCTGGTTTACCACCAACCAGAGAAGTAGAATTTGAAATTAATATAGTTCCATGGACACAACCTCTATCAAAAGCACCATATAGAATGGCCCCGAAAGAACTGCAAGAGTTAAATGAGCAATTACAAGAACTGCTAAATAAGGGATTTATTAAACCAAGTATGTCCCCGTGGGGAGCTCCGGTATTATTTGTAAAGAAGAAAGATGGGTCTATGAGAATGTGCATAGACTACAGGGAGCTGAATAAAGTCACTATTAAAAATAGATACCCATTTCCTCGTATCGATGATCTGTTTGATCAACTTGCCGGTGCTGTAGTGTTCTCTAAAATTGATTTAAGGTCAGGGTATCATCAAGTGAAGGTAAAGGACTCAGATGTAGAGAAGACAGCGTTCAGAACACGATATGGGCATTTCGAGTTTCTTGTAATGTCATTTGGTCTCACTAATGCCCCATCTCTGTTCATGGACTTAATGCAGAGAGTTCTGAAACCTTATCTAGATAAATTTGTTATAGTTTTTATTGATGATATTTTAATTTACTCCAATACAGTAAAGGATAATGAAGAGTACTTGAGATTAGTTCTGGAGAAACTCAGAGAAAATGAGTTATATGCTAAATACTCTAAGTGTGAATTTGGCTGGATTCTGTATCATTTCTTGAACATGTGGTTGATGCTCGTGGAATCCAAGTAGACCAGAGCAAGATTAGTGCTATTCAAGATTGGGTTCAGCGCAAGACAGTTACTGAAATTTGTAGTTTTCTGGGTCTAGCCGGATACTACAGAAAGTTTGTTAAAGGCTTCTCCCAACTTGCCGCACCTCTTACAAAATTAACCCAGAAGGCGGTTCCATTTGTTTGGTCAGAAGAATGTGAAACTGCATTTCAGTCTATAAAGGATGCATTAACTTCTGCTCCAGTTAAATAATTATTTAATTTTTTGGAAATTTTTGGAATGCATTTATTAGGGTAAATTTGATTAATTAAAACTGTAAAATTTTAATTAAATAATTATTTAATTATTTAAAAACTTAACGGATTCCGTCAGTTTAATTAAAGCGCCGTTACCTTCTTTGGACACCGTCAAATTCGTCTGTCAATTGGGCGATCGAATCGTGGCCGTCTGATCGTTTGATCAGACGGCAACTGCGTCGTCTTCTCCGCGAAAAGCACGCGGCAGAGGGGGCCTGTGACGCGCGTCGTTCCTCCTCGTCTCCCTCGCCACTCATCGATCCCGCCGCTCTAGCATTGAATTAAAGCTCTCGATCGACTCCTCTGTTATTAAAAATAGTGTTCTTAATCCTTAAAATAACTTTTAAATTATTAAAAATAGTAATAAAACTAATTTAAGATAAATTTAAGTCATAAATTTCATAAATTGAGCAATTAGTAAAAATCCCCCTTAAAGACTTAAAATCACCAAGTAATGATAACGTGTCTTAGCTAAAATCCACTCTTATCTCCTTTAAGTGATCAAAACTAGCAAATGAAGTTAAATTAAATTAAATTCTATCAACTCCCAAGTCATCTCATTAAGAGCTTCATTAGGAATCTACACCTTATATTAGGACCTTTTCATAAGATTAGGAATAGATCGTAAGTTAAATTTCATTTATTAGATAAAGTGGGTTATCCAGTGAATAAAGACTTGGTTTTATAGTTTTATAAATTTTCATAGTTTAATTCTAATTATTTTTTCTTTCAATCTTAGATTAAGAATAGGAGAACCACCTTATTAAGCTTGATTTTTGCTTAATAAGGATTTGCCTTAATTATTAGTTCACAGTTAGATTAAAAACTCTAGATCTTAAGCCTTACCTTTTGATTATGTATTTTACTCCAACTCATAGTATTTAACTCATAATCCATAGTACAGTAGATCTTGATTAGACCTTAGTTTAGAATGTCTAAATTCATCAATTAGGATGTGCCAATTTATTATTTAACTTGCAGTCAATTTTAACTGAATCTAAATTAGAACCTGATCAGCTCTAATTACTTTTAACTTATAAGGTAGTGCTTCTAAATTATACTCGATAGTAGAAATTTGAGATCCTGAACTTGTGTAACTTGAAATAGTTAGAATTGTTTTAATAGATAATAAATGATGTCACATAGTGTAGTAGAGTCCCTTTCTCACTATTGATATATTTGTGCTTACACATTTCTTATATTTTTGTGCCATTGCCTTGAACATGACATATAGGACAACATAGTTCATGAAATAAAAACTTAAAATAATTAGGATAACATTTGCATTGGGTTCAGTTTTCTGGTTAAAATGGTGCATTTTACCCCAGTAGACAGGGGTAAGGAGAAATAAGGGATAACTGAGCATTACTTATTGAGAAGTATTGTGTTAAATTTAAAACCCCAAATGTCTTACAAATGTGCTTGACTCATCAGTTGCTTCTGGACATGTCCACATGAGAAAAGTAAAATAACTAAAATTTATTGTATTTGTATTACTGCTTCCTCAATCCTGTTGTTCTGTTCTGCCATAGCTCAAAAAGGCTATGAGAATTTACTGTAGCCTGATTGACCAATGATTCTGATATGACAGTCTGTACATACCTATTTGCTGTGGCATTTTACTTCAGTTAGTCTTATTTTACCTACTTACTTACTTATGTGATGCTAGTTTATGTTATTGCTTATTATACATATCACGGTCAGATTGTTTATTTTTAACTTGCATATATCATATGATCATCAACATATTTAGGATTAGTTCTTACTTTTAATATTTTCTTATTATATTTATATATGTATGCTTAATCTTATTTTAGCTTATTTTGAGGTATGTCTTTTACCTCATTGTTAATTAGTTATTAATGCTATTATTTATAACTTACAACTTCCATTTATATGCTTACTACTCCTATGCTAGCTTACTTTATTTAGTTTAAGTAAATGGTGACATTAATAAATTTATGAAAAATTATCAGCCCAAAATATACTTAGACAATTGTCTAATAAGATTTATTTTTTCTTGGCTGGGGCCCTGGTATTGTGAATCTGATAATGTCCGAATCAGATCATTTTGAGGAGCTCTTGCCTGAAGAGGAATCATTCTTAGAGGAGGAGCAGCCGGGTTAAGGTGAAGCTATTTAGTCCTTTTTTGTTTTATTGTGAGGATGAGAGATTTTTTTTATTTCTTCCATCTTGAACTTATTTAAAATGCTATAATAATACATGTACCTTTAACTGTATTTTTCCTTACTATACTATTTGTTCTGAGCTATAAGTTGCACTCTCCCTGCTTATTATTATAAATTGGATGTACTATTTACTTTACTTTGCTTTCGCACTCTGAATTTGTATTACTTAGTGATTGGTTCTTATGCATGCATTCTAGGCACATCCTTCCCTTATTAATAGAATATGGATTATATCTAATCCAATAATAAGAGATGGATTTGCCATAGTGGCACACCTCCCATCGACATAATCTTGTGGATTTAGGGGCGAGGCACCACAAAATAACACCATTAAGTTTAAGACAGTTAATAAAACTCATGATAAGATTAAGGCTTGGCTTAGTTTGGTTAAATTTCCCAACTAGCATCATGGCAAACGGAGAAGGCATTTGGCGAATTTCCTCCACGGAAAAGAAGATCATCGAAAAACTGTTAAAAAATGAAATAGGTTTAAGGATGTCTCGGTTAGAACCACCCACGACATCCCTAAAAGAGCGAACAATCGCTGAATCAGACATCAAAACCAAAAGCACAGCATCAAGCGAATGCAGAAATGAAATAAAAATAGAGAAAAGAGAGCTAAAGGGAGAGAGAGCACTAAAGAGGGGTGGCCAAGGCCCCAATGACTCGGGACTCCCATTGGTCTTGCTAAGAAAAGAAACCTTAGAACCTCAGAGCGCAACGAGTGAAGGAACCAGGAGCCAGCAGAAGCGAAGAGGGAAGCCATCGAAAGGAGGAGATCCGGCGAGCCAACCAAAGGCTAAAATGTGCGAACACTAGATTGCCAAATGAGTGCTACCGTGTAGCTCCCTACCCCACCCGCGCGTAAAAGGTATAACAGATCGGCGGCGTAGCGGCGCGCTACTCGGGAAGGAAGCAATAAGCAACAACATCTTTTTGAATAGGCTAACTAAAACTAGCCATACAGAAGGGCTGCTGACTCAAACCCAAGAGTAGGATCGAGAGTCCATACTTAAGATAAGTATATGATACTTGGCTTAAATACTAGACGAATACATACATTGGATTTAAAGAGGTAAATATGAATCCAATATACATTATCAACATTTCCAGTATGCTGATCACATCACAATACTAAATATAATAGCAGAATAATACAATGTGGAAGCTTAAGCAAAACATCCAGAATACCTTCATCACAGAGTAGTAATAAATATTCATCTCAAAAAAAAAAAAGAAATACATCTAGAATTATTACAAACTAATTTAAACGACACAAAAGTAAAGTCTATATGAAGTACTAAAGTAGTAAAATAAAAGGTAAAAAATAGGTCCACTAAGGCTCCACGCACTCCTCCTGGATCTCCTGTAAGTCCTCTGATCCTGCCTCAACAAGCTGCTCGAGATCTAGCAAAACGTCGGATCCCAAAAGTATCCCGTGTTAGACAAGAAGTCTAACACACTCAACTAAACTAAGCAGTACTAAAGTAAAAACACATAAACAATAAAGTAAACAAAACTGTAGAAAAGCAATAAAACACTGGACCACTGAAAAATTTAAGGACTAAATAAGGTAAAAAGGAAATGAAAGCTGAATGCTAAAGTAAGTGAAAACATCAAGTGCTCAGAAATCAAGGTATAAATGTCCAATGCTATACTATATGTCACTAGGATAATGCATATAAATATGCCACAATATGGTATGCCACGGATATGTAACAGAACTATCATTGAAATGTTATGAGCCGTACGATTCAATATACATACACCCAGTTGGGAAGTCAGTACAATGATGCCGATGCATCCTGAAATTCCCCAGTCATGGGATGTAACATTCTATAACCCATAATTCATCACTGATACTCATATGTCACTCTGAATCATTCATCATGCTCATTCTCATGTTTATGTCCATGTTGCTACTCTATATGAGAAAGATCCTGAAATCCATAAAAACTTTGAATACCAATGATGAATTAAAGGTCTCCTCTATGCAGAATCATGCTAATAGGATTCTGACTCCTAACTTCTAGAATAATAATTGGTTGAAGTTGAAGATTTACTTAAAATCATTAGATAAGATGATTGTATACACATATTTAGCATGTTTATAAGAAAGGTGGTACTTAACACTTAATTTGATTAAGCCATCCTAACAAAGTGGTTTTTGATAGGAGGCATTACCCATTAGCAATTTGTATCTCAAACTAAGTTATTAAGATGCCTAACTCACAATCACACTCATTATCTTAAATGAGGTGATTATAATTACTTAGTTTGTTTGAGCCACACCTATTGAAGTGATCTTCGCTAGGAAGCATCGCCCGTTGGCGATTTGTATTTCAATCAAAAGGAATGAGCACCTGTTTAATACACTCTTAATCTTAGAAGATTTATTCTAACGGGATTGTATTCATCTATTCACTTGGGATAGCACCTGGTCATAAGTCCACATTGGAGTGAATCAACAAATTCTGAGTACTACTGAAGAAATTCAGTACTATGGGTATACCATAATACACTAACCAAGATCTGGGTTTAGACAACTCTATTTAATCAACAAGGATTCATCAAGACTATTAATCCCTATACTAAATAGGCAAGTCCTATATAAGGCTCCAAGAAAAAAAGGGGTCGAAGATCACTCAATGTAAAATCTACCATAAGGAAAAGTATCATTCTAATATCTCAAGTGATTCCTACCATGAGGGGTTAAGTTTTTACCTCAATGAGTTATACAAATTCTCCTACCTCGATGTACATTTAGTTTAGGTCTTTAAAATATTTCAAAGATGATCTTATGTTGAGATACTTAAGATCTCACACTCTTAACTTCTAATGCTAACATTCTAAGTTTTACTTATCATTTAGATTTAGAGTGATCATGTAAAATACTAGAATTCCTTTTCAAATTTGTTTATTAATATTTAAATAATTTTGATCTCAGATTGAAAATCTGACTTCTCCATCGCATTCACTACCCCCAAATTAGCTATGGGTGAAATTATGGAGGCATTTGGAAGTTATTGGATTTTTGTCAAATATTTTAATATTATTTAAATACCCGAAAAATCGAATAATTAAATACTCATCGGATCAAAAATCTGATCGCGCCATTGCATTCCTCACCCCTCAATTAGCTAAAGGTGATTTATTGAAAATTTTAGAAATGTGTTTAATTAATTAAATTTAATTAAATAAAATAGGTGAAAAATAATTTAAATATCAATATTAACTAAAATACTTAACTGCCGCTATCGCTCTTCCATAATGTCATCCCTATTTTCTTACGTTTCCATCCAATCTAACGGCTCTTGTGAGCCGTTCGATCGGAAGATCGAACGACCCACTCGTTTTTTTCCCCACGCGCTGCGCGTGGCGCAGGGCGACGCGCGTCGCGTGGCGCAGGGCGACGCGCGTCGCGTGGCGCAGGGCGACGCGCGTCGCGTGGCGCAGGGCGACGCACGTCGCCCAGTGTCGATGCCAGACACTCCTTCGCCGCTTAAGGAGCCTTCAAGGAAAAGGATTTATGTGTCTAGGGAGTTAAAACAATAAAAATAAAGACCTATCCTATAGGTGCGAGACTCGATTGATCGTCTCCTTCTTTCTCGACAGAACCCTTCAACATCGGCAGGTACCTCCCGATCCTTCTCTTCTCCGTTCCATTCATTCTTGTTAGTTCAATAGCAATTGAGTTGTAAATGCATTTTTATTGATTAATTGCAAACCATTCGAAGTTGATTTGTCTCAATTGAAATCAAAATATCGAAAGCCTGCGAATCATATGCATAGGCAGTCGCGGATATTGTCCGTGCCTGTTGAACTAGGGTTGGTTAATCTAGGCAATTTAGTTTATTACAACTTTTAATTCAACTATGGTAGGATAGCTTGCGATCTGCTCTTTTCAGAAAGCTGATGGCCGAGCCCCTCCGGCGCCGATTTGCCGTTCAAAATTTCTGCCCTAGTAGCCCGTCGCGGTGATGAAGGCGAAGGAGGCATCGAATCGCCTCGGACCGGGTCGGGCCAGCCCGACCCATGCGCTTCGAAGACATGTGCATTTCGGAAACTGCACAGTGGACCACGCGTGGCAGGATCCAATTGGAGGCGCGTCTGTGGTGGGACCCACCAGTTAATCAGCCGCTTAAATCTGTCTCATTTGAGACAGATGTGGGCCCCACCCATTTGACCGACGTGTCTCTGATTGCCACGTGTACTCTATGGACCACACCTGCAAAAAAGTTAAATTTAAATAATAATAATGGATTAGAAATAAAATAAAATTATAATAATAATAAATTATACTAATTAAAATATATGTAAACAAATATTAAACTTATAAAATACATGTATATTTACATTAAATAAGAAAATTTAATATAATCTAATGATATGATAATTACATTAAACAAATTTAATAAACAGAAAAATTAATTGCAAAATTAATAATGAATGAATTAAATAAATACAATTAATTAAATTAGAAATAATTAAACTTTAAATTTAAATAACTTACAAAATACATATCCAAATCATACAAATAAATATATTAAATTAATCAGCAAAAATTAAAAAATAATCTGAGATTGTCAAATCTTAATTTGGATATATATTTAATATAGTGACATTTAAGGTATTTAAATAATTCTAAAATGTTACAAAACGCTGCTTAGTCATAACCTTGCCAACACTTATTCAAACCTATTGAATATGGGTCTCAAAATACTCAGAAAATCCTAAAGAATATTTTAGTAGTGTTAATTTTGCTGTTTGGATTAGATTTCGACTAATCACATTTAGGACCTAACCATAATTAAGCCATTTAACCCTAGAACTTCAAATAAATATAAATTGGTCAATTGAACTCCAAATTAGGTGATCCAAATATCAATTTAGATTAAAAAAACCTAATTTACAGTAAACTGTAAAAATATTTAGGATCCAACTGTTAGATTTCTTAATTAACCCTAATTACTCTAAATCTTAAATAGTGAATATTAGCAAATCTAATGATCCAAATTGAGCAATTTAAATTTCAGAGAACTCATAAAGTAAATTAAAACCTAGTTGTGTAATTAGTTTAGTAATTTTGGGATTTATTTCACTAATCACTCACTTATCATATTAAATACTAATTATTAATCATAGAACTTGTATTTACTATAACTTAACAAATACATATAAGAATTTGATGATTTTAGGTTCTATGAAAATCTTAGGACATAATCTATAGTAAACTAATAGAAATTGTAGATTTCATTAAGGGTAAAATTACTAAAATGCCCTTATAAGGTCAAATTCCTAATTTGATCTTATAATTCTTAATAATCACACAAAATTTAAAAATAAATTAATTAAAAAATTTTTTTTTATTATTATTTTAGAAACCTAAATAAACCTAATAAAATATTAATGAATTAAATTATTTTTGGCAGATCAAAGAAATTGACTTGATTGTGATTTTATCAAAACAGTCAGGTACGTAAATATACTTATAAGTTTTATTTCAGTATTCTTATTTGAGCTATTTTCATTTGAGTATTATTTTCATTTCAAAATTTGCTTACCACTTATAAATCTGCAAAAGAATATTATCAAATAAGCATGTAACAAAAAGATGAAATGTGGTATAATTATTGTGATGTTTGTCTTTGGATGATGGAAAGCAACACTAAGAATCTGTACAGATTGGGTATGCTGGTAACCTTTGGGAGTCATATGGAGGGATTTAGCCCTTATTAGGAAGTGGGAAAATCCAGAGGAAAATGCACACCATCAGTTCCTAAATTTTGATAAGCTAATGACAGGTAGTGAGAAAAACTTCCTAAAAGTTATGCCTATGGGTTTACCCATTTGGGCTCAGGAGTCTATGGACTCTACTATATATTACAAATGCTCTTGATAAAATTTATTTATTTCATGCTTTCCATTTATATTAAATTTCACAACTAACTTGCAGGGCATTTGCGTTGAAAATTTGCTTTTCTTTTCTAAATGCTATGCAGATATTCCATTCATTTCCATATTTGATTTATACCTATTATAAGATGCTAGAATTACTCTTATAACAATAATTTGTGTACTCCTACCTGACTGGTAATTGTGCTTTTCAGGTTTTGATAATTAAACTTTGAAGATCTGCCTGAGTAATAAAAGAGAGAAGAAATAGAGATGTGAGAAAATGAGAATGTTTTAAAGCTATATTGTAAATATTAAATTGTTGTAATTCATATGAATGGCGCTGTATGTAAATATGGACATTTATGTATTTTATTTTCTTTACTTTCATGAATACATATTTTTAATGTATGAATTTCAATCCTCGGTCGCCACAGAATTGGTATCAGAGCGGAGTTTGAGACAATTTAATGAATGATTCATTAGAGCCAACATTATGAATACAATTTTGAAAATCCTAGATTATAATAAGAATAATTAGTAGTTAAATTCTAAGTTGGAGAGCATAATAAGTATAGTTTATTATTTCCCAGATATTATGGAGAGTCATAATCAAAATAACAACAGTCAATCTCAGGATGATAATGTTTCTCAGAATACTCCTAGCCATAATGAGACTATTTCACCTAACATTGAAGCAGTCTATCCTTTTGATCATAGTGGGGAAAATCAGATGCTCCAATTCATGAATATGATGAGCCAATTCATGAATAATCAACAAATCCAAAATCCAAACCCCATTTTAACCCATAAAAATACAATAAATGAAGACATGCAAATATTTCTTAAACTTCAACCTCCAAGATTCAATGGAAAGGCAACTCCTTATCAAGCTGAAGAATGGATTCAAAGAATAGAGAAAGAATTTAAATGTGCTAAGAGTTCTAAAGATCAGAAGGTATCATTAGTGTAATGGCCCCAATAATTGGATAGAAGATTAATCCAGATATTGAGGTGTTACCTTAGCACCCAACGCTTAATTAGAAGAAAACAAATCAAGTATTGATGCTAAGTGGCCAAGTCACTTTTTGAGCATTTGTTAAGTTAAATGAATAAAAATGAAGATATAAGTAAATACGATGTTACAAGTATTTTCAATACTAGAAATTGATTAATCCACACAATCATCCCAAGCAGTTTTTAAATGTAGAAGATTCAACATAGATTAACGAATGAAAGTAAAAGTAGCTTAAGCAATTTAATTATTACAAGGATTTTTAATATATATGGCAAATACAAGTAAATTATATATGATTAAGCGAAAGCAGATTTCCTTAAAAGTTCTTCAAGTACTTGGACCTACATCACCTGAATAAAAGGGCTCTTGATCTATCATATTTTGGTATTTAAATATGATAGGGCAAAGCCAAGAAAAAGAAAAGAGTAGTTAGACTAGACAGTCTAAACACATTTTAAAATTGGCTATGTTTTTAGATTAATAAGATATCACAATTATGATTTACAATTTAAGTATGCAGTGGTGCAATAAAAGCTATAAAATATGGAGAAAAGAATGAGCACAACTATAAGGAAAACAATATGAAAATTATTGAGTAAAAATACTCACTTTTTATTAAAGTTCTAGCCTAATACTTGAAGATTAGTAAGGGAAAGCATTTTAAAGGCTAGAAACTAATATGTGCATGAAATATAAGCAATATATATGATCAATTGGAAAGTATGCTAAGTAAGCAATTGACATACAGTGAAGCATTAATTGAAGTTCAACAACATACATTGTATTCAAATTAAACTGAAGTAAGCAATACACAATACTGAAAATAGAGAATGTAAAGGAAATGAGGAAATATCTTAGATTCTCAATCTAAGATGATCATAGTCTACGACTTATGATATGAAAGCATAACTAAACAGTTATGAAGAGATCTTACAATTTGTAAAAGAATCTCTTATATTATTAGTTAAAGTTACAATTAGAAATACCTCATTCTGTAGGAGTACACAACAGAATGGGCGAGGAGTTAAGCACATCTGCTTAACTAGATACAGTGGGAAAGATGAACATTCACATTTACCCTCTTTAGAATGTGAAGTTCTAATATAAACACTTTCTTTTGTACTCAATTTGCCATAAGGCATTCCCCTTAAAAATTTTAAGAAAATTTTTATTTATGCACAATGATCTTTAATACATGTTCAAGGAAGTGAGGCTCAAAGCTATGCAAGCATTCAATGGGTTACAAAAATTGTAAAATATGTGATATCTTCTTGTTATCTAAATTTTAATAATTTACTTTAGAATTGGAGTTTAATTAAACTCCAAATTGACTTATAGATATTTGATCTTAAGTCAATTCTAAATAAAAGTAGAATGAATTATAAGATTATTCTTATGAAATTTGAAAGATAAATTAAATTCAATTTGCGATGAAAGGAAAGCTTATATAAAGCTTAAAAAAAAAAGAAACTATTATTCTCAATCAAGTTGATTGAGAGTTAAAATTCAAAATGAATTATTAAAATGGATATTTTGAATTGAATATTAAAATTTTTTTGAAAATTTCTTAAGTCTTAAAATTCTTAGAAATTTCGGCAGAATCTCCTTTATTTTTGTTCAAAATACAATTTTCACAATCAATCTCCAGTTCTAAATTAGAGTTCAATCCTTTTTATAGGATTGCTCATTTCCAGTTCTACAATAGAGTTCAACCCTTTTTATAGGATTACTCATTTCTAGTTCTAAAATAGAGTTTAATTCTAGTTCTAAAATAGAGTTCAATCTTTTTTACAGGATTACTCATTTCCAGTTCTACAGTAATTTCAAATATATAAAATCAAACTACACAGTTTAATATCTACTTCCTGTATTAAACATCAAATAAAAAGAGATGCTGACTAAAATCAGCAATTTATAAGAGCAGTAATATGTGACTTTTTGCACATAGCGTCTAATTTAGCATTCTTGTATTAATTCTATTACTCAAACTGCAAGGAATAATATCATTTAAAGTTAGCATTTACATATAAAACCAAATTCATTTGATTTCAACGGCAGCATATGATCTTCTAAATATATGACATCATTTGTAATGTAACATCCCCTAATCGTAAATGAACTAAAAATAAAAGCATTTGAACTTATAAGATAGCAGCATTTTGATCTTAAATATTACATGTCAGTATAAATAGATAACAACATTTGGGTTTCTTTCAAACTAGATGACTACATTAAATCTCATATGAATCTAAGATAAAATGGTAGCTTTTCATTTAAGATAACATTTGATTCATGTTGAATCTAAATAGCAACACATATTCTCTTTTGATAACAATATTAAAACACTTGATGTCACAAGGATTCTTCTCATCTATATAATTGAGCTCATATGATTACATTTGAACTTTCATAAGAACAAAAGATTGCAGCATATGAAAAAATAATAACAACTTCTATACTCATATTTATTCCTCATTCATTTGATGGCAAGATATGATTCTAATGTATATATATGTGGCAGCATTTGATAACACTAAACTACTTATAATCTCATTAAACTAAAAATGGTAATATTTAATCACATGAATGATGGCAGCTCTTGCCCTTAGTTACATTAATTTACATTAATAAATCTATATGACATAAATGAAATATAAGAATTTATGCTCAACCCATACCAAACAGTTTAACAAAAGCATTTGATTCTCCCATAAGAACAAAAGATGGCAATAATTTGAACCTCTAAATTCTATGTCAATACTTATAATTTACCAATTAAATAACAGAATTTAATTATACTTGAACAATTTTGTTAATCTCATAAAATCTCTTTTAGAAAATGGCAACTCAAATTTCCCATTTCATTTGATATTACTGGCAGCATTTTATCCCATTCTATTTAGGAAGAAAGGTAACGTGTGATAGTGGCATTTTATCTTTATAGTTTGAAAATATAGCTTTGATGAAAATGAAATAAATGACAGTATGTATATTTCCTAAAACACAACAAAATTTAGAACCTTATAAGATAGACGATGGCAGCAATTGACTCATAAATTGGACGACATCATTCAACTTTATAGCAGCTTTTGGCAACATATGATTCTAATGAAAGAAGGTGATAGCATCTATGACAGTAATTGATCCAAATATAAACTAAATTGACAACATTTGGATCTTATAATAGAAATAATGGCAGTATTCATTTTCTTAAATATTTGATGTAGCAATTGATTCTTTATGTTATACTTAGCAGCATGTGAATCAACATGTATTGAAAATACAATCCAATATTATACCTAAAACTACAACTTAAGCATCAATATTCGGTATTATATAGAAAGAACTTTTAGTATTTATTCAATACCCAATTTACGGCAGTCGATATTAATATGTAAAGCTTGGGCATAGCATTCATTTTCCAGTATTAATAAGATACTAAAATAAATTCTATAATCACAAATACAGCCTTAATGATTTAACATTTAAGATACGTCAACAATTATTGCATAAAATTCATCAGCACATTTAGTTCACCATTGAATTAAGAACAACATTTAGGTCTCATAGTTTAATTAGCATCATTTAAATTTAATGTGTTTGATGGCAGGATTTGATTTTTCATAAGATAGTAGCAGCAATTGATCTTAAGCAACATATGTTGTTACTCAGGATTTGATAGCGCATATATTCTCTTACACAGTTGAGTGTAACATGTGATCTTACATATAATAGATGGCAGCAATATATGTATCTTTCCCTTTCTTTGTTCTAGCTTACAAGGGAAACAGAATCATGTTGGAAAATTTCTAGTTTCTCTAAACAGGATATTTATAAGAATAATAATAACGATTCTCAGGATTCGATATAAATAGATTCTGTAATTCAACCATAACATTAAAATAAAAGTATAACTATAAGAACATCAAGTTGCCATTTATTCAACCTCATTATATAAGGCATCCGTTCCACAAGGAAAATAAGAAGAAAGACAGCCTTCTTTATTTATTTAACAATTAATACATGCTTATCTCTATCAATATTTAAAGGTATTAATATAGAGCTATTATATGAACCGTAGTTCAGCAAAATAACCACAACAAAAGAAAGTAAAACTACAATTGAAGTAATTGTAAAGAGAGCATGTGAGGAAGACTGTGAATACTATGCTCTAGGATTTCAAGGAACACATGCATTAATAAAAGAGGTGTTTATCTTAAAGCAATGCTTTGATTATATTAGAAAGAAGTGATCTTCTTTGGTTTTTAATTAATATAACAACATTGAAATTGATAGAATTAATCAATCCAACTTGGTTATTATTATTATTCATAATAAACCTAAAGATTTATTATATTCTCATTCTAAACATAAGGATCTTACCAATTCAACAATTTACTTAATGTCTAAATAATATAACTCACATTCTAATTTATAACTTAGTAACACTGAACATAATAAAGAAGAAGAGTTCAAAATTTTATCATATACAGAATTTACTTGAGATTCTCAACTCTAAAAGGATGAGATCATTTGAACTCTTCAAAAATTATTAACGCATGGAATTATTAAATGGATTATGATCTGAAGTACTCTTCCTTTCTTTGAGTTGAAATTTTGGGATTTATATATTTACATTTACATAAAAATCTAATATTCAGTATTTGGATGATACTAAAAATATTATGCAAAGGAAAAGTATACATATGGCATGAATCGATACGAGAGTACAAATATACTTCCTGATAATTTTAATTTAATCGTATAAAATCCCTAATGCCCTAATATGAATCGAAATTTAGCATTGATTTAATTGAAAATAAAGCATGGTGAAAGGAAGGAAGTACCTTTATTCCTTGCGGCTAGAAGGAGCGATTGGCGAGTGAAGAGGGTTCGGCTAGTGAGGCACTCGGCTGGATGAGGCGCTCGGCTCACAGGAGGGTTCGGCTAATGCTAGGCTTTTCTAGCTCTTAGGGGAAAAATAAGGAGATGGGTATTATAAGCTTACCTGGAGACGATCGAGGAGACTCCACGACTTGCGAGGAGATGAGCCTTCGGCGACCGGTCATTGGACCTCGCGAGAGGTGGAAGCCACGCGTCCACTGTCCTTCTCTCGTTTGCTCGAAGGATGGGATGGAGAGGAGCCAAGCGTGCGTAAGGATAAGATTAGGTCGCGGATAGGAATCGGCTTGCATAGGAGGGAAAGAATTTCGGCTGAGGAGAAGGTTATATCTGGATGAATTAGGTTTTTAAAGAGATATATAAGTAAATCCTAAGATTTATATTAGCCGTTGGATCAAAATAAACGACTGAAATTTCTTAGCCAAGATCTGGAGTCATTTGAGCTCCAAAAATTACAAACTTGATATTGAAACGACCGTCTCAACGAGACGAACGTACGCGTCTAATAATTATTGAATTTGAACAAGTATTGTATTTTATATTGATTTTTTAAGTGAAAACTTAGAAAATTAATTATGATAAATCAGAAACTAAAAAATTAACAAAATTTGAAACATAGCATCCTCATATGATGCTTGACTTAGATATACAAAAATTTTCAAATTTTGATTTATACTTTTCATATTATTCGCCTTTGAAGTTTAAACTTTATAAATTTATTTAGGACAATCCGGGATCCCAAACGTGCTTAAATTTTTGCAGTATGATCCTTTCAATAGGCATTATAAGAGGATTTTTTTATTACATTTTTATTTGACTTAAATTGGAATCCTAACTTTAACGAAAATTTTTGAGCGATCGAAATTCAGCAGAAAATCCGGGAAAATCAACGATTTCCAAAAATTCCCAGAATAACATTCTTAGCTAATTTGAAGCTACTGAGTCCAATGGCAGACTCCATTTTTAATTCTAATAATTAAATAATTTTAGGTATCTTCAGAATTATCTGAAAACTAGGAAACGCTGGAAATCAACAAACGATCTCCAATTTGCACGAAATTTGAGGTGCAGACTTTTAACCCTATTATAGGAGTAATGAAAGAGATTTAGAGTCAATTAGATTCACTAATTAATAGGTAACAACATCTGGATTATTACAATTAGCTACTTATCTACTGACAGAAGCTGCAAAGAAATGGTGGAAAACAGCCAAAACCACTACATTTTAGAACAGATTAGAAGAAGAAATCCATTGGGAAGAATTCGTAAGAGTATTCTTGGGCAAATATGTACCCTAGTCTGCAAGGCAGACAATGAGGAAAGAGCTCTTAAACTTGTAACAAGGGAGTCATTCAGTTACAGAATATGAAGAAGAATTTACTCATTTAGCTAGTTTTGCTCCAGAAATGGTTACAACTGAATAAGTTAGGTGTCACTTATTCCTTAATAGATTAAGGAATAATTTTCAGCATATTTTGACACCTCTTCAGATTTCAAATTTTGCCCAACTAGTGGAGAAGGCTGTGACGGCCCTGCCCCGCCGTGGTCCTGTTAACTCTTAAGTGAACATGATTACGGTGGAGGGGTCATCTAAATGACAAGGTTCCTACTTAGAATTTGATTAGACACACATTATAATCCACCTTAACTAAGGACTTTGCCATTTCTACAAGAACCCATCACTAAATGATCATACAAGTAACACAGAGTGCGGAAGCATAAAATACAACATCTATTCATAAAATATAACAATTCAGAATAAGTAAAGTGCTGAAAAGAAATGTTAACCCTGAATTATTATAACATTTTAAATAGTTTCAAAAGAATTGAAAATAGACTCTCATTCTCACAAGTACAGAAAGAAAACTAAGTCTAAGGATCTTCTAGCACAGGCTCCTCCTCCAATAGCAAGTCCTCCACTGAATCAACTATTCCAAGAAACTCAGAACCTATCATTATCGGTTTCATAATAATAGGGCCCCAGCCAACAAAAGATAAATCTAGTTAGACTATTATCTAAGTATATTTTATGGTAATCAATTGATTATGTTAATTAGATATCACCATAAATAACTAAGTACAAAAGCATAATAGGAGCAAAAATACGTAAGAAATTAACAGGATAAAGTTATAAACAAATAATTTATAACTTATACAATTAAGAAGTAAGCACATACCTCCTCCAAGCAACTGCAATAAGGTCAGGTAAGTAATAGAAAGATTAAAGCAATGACTATAAAGAAACTACATCCTAAATATGCTTATGATCAATACAGGATTATGTTGAATGACATAAAAGTAAATGAGCATATAAAAACATTAAAAACAAAACTAATATCATATATATATATATATATATATATATATATATATATATATATATATATATATATATATATATATATGAAAGCAATAAATAAGACTAGCATCCTATATGAAAACAAGGCTAAAAAAGTGCAGTACGACTATAAGTAAAAATAATATTGAAATGCAGAAAAGAGTAAAGTAAAATAGTAAGATCAAAACTAAAAATCTATCTTGGCTACTCAAGCCACTCAACTGTAAGTAAATACTTAGCCTGATAGGCTAACGCAAACTTTGAACTGAATATCACTGAAATCTCTTAGCCTGATTGGCTAAGGCAGAAAGTACTGAACTGAATAATCACTGTATAAAAAAACCAACCTCAACTAGTACTCACTATATCCAATCCTGTCATATGAGCACAAAATCTATTTCTCACCATCCTGGGAATTATCTCAACCAGGCATGGATAGACTTACCGACATTAGCAAATCAGCATGCTATGCCAGACTCAAGGATTGGAGAGGCATACTAGTTAGGCCACAACTTACTGAAAGACTGAAAACATTGATCAATCATGAATAATATGTATGCAATTCAAAATCAACATAAGATATTTATCAAATATCCTATGTCCAATATATGTGTACAAGGTAAGAGGCTCAAAATAAGGTATTCAAGCATCAAATCAAAGTAAGCAAGGGACTCGACTAGGACACAGGTGATATCCATTATTGTCTACTTTATTCATTCTATCTACTCTAAGTTACATAAGTTTTAGAATCATCAATTCTTACACAGTCTGTAACTTAGAATCACGAACTTACAAGTTTAAGATAATTATGACTGGCCAAGTCCTAATTATATCTTAATCAAAAGATGAATACTTGATTTAAATAAACAAATCATCGACCTAATTTGATAATTTAAACCATCCTAAGCCATCTTGATTAGCCAAATCAAGATGGATGGATTAAGAATTAGACTCCAAATGATGGGGTCTAATCACTCAATCCAAAAGTATATCTAAAAGTCTAAGGTTTAGAACCCAAATCTCACTTATTAAGTTAAAGCAAATCCTAATGATAAATCAACTCATTAGGATAAATCTCTATTCTTAGTTCTAAAGTTTAAAGATTAAATAATCATTAAATAAACTAAGAAAAATCTATAAACTAGTAAACTCAAGGTTTCACCTATTGAGTAACCTAATTTACTCAATAGATGAACTCTAACCTAAGATCTATTCCTAATCCTAGGAATTTAAAGCTCATAAGTACTAAGAGTATCTTTCATGACACACATCCTAAGTAATGTTATAAGACTTAAGGAAAAATCTAGGAATGATGGAGGAAGGGAAGCACTAAAATTTTACTTAGGAATTTCCTTAAGGACTTTAAAATGAGATCTTAATCAAAATCAAATTCAGGTTTGAATTTATCTAATTTCTATCCTAAATCACTTTATTTATGTTTGAAATGTTTAGAATGCAATTTTAGGGTTTTAAAATGCTAAACCCTAATTTTGGGCAAAATTACCATTTTGCCCCTACTTATGGGTTAAAAAGATCATATTTTTGATCTAGGGTTCTAAATCTGAAATTTTCTATGGCAAAGTATTTCTTACTATCTAATATAAGATTAGACAGTAATTACACAAAATTTGGGTAATTATTAAACCTTATGAGATCAAATTAATAAAATTGACTCATAGGGGCATTTTGGTAATTTGGCTAAATAAAATCTAAATTTTCTTTTAGTTTATTGTTATCTACTATCTAAGGTTTCTATAAAATTTAAAATTTTTTAATTCTGATAAGTATTGGCTAAGTTATAGCCAATACAAGTTAAGGGTTAAAATGGTAATTTATGATTCTTAATTAAGGGTTAAAAATCTTAACATCTCCAATTAGTGTCCAAATTGAGTAAAATCAGTGACTATGGTTCACAAATGATCCACTAATTATATTGACTAGTAGTAGACTCAATTTGGCTAAGTTATAGCCTAATTAAGATTTAGGGGATTAGTGAGTGATTAGTGAAATTAATCACCCAATCACTAATCCAACCTTACAGCTAGATTCTAACAGACTCTATGAGTTCTCTGAAACTTAAATTACTCATTTGGATTACTAGATTTGCTAATATTCACTAATCATGTTTTAGGGTAATTAGGGGTGATTAGCAAATCTAATCGCTGGATCCTAAATATTTTTGTAGATTACTGTAAGTTAGGTTTTTCTGATCTAAATTGATATTTGGATCACCTAATTTAGAGTTCAATTGACCAACTTATGGTCAATTAAAGTTCTAGGGTTAATTAGCTTAATTAAGGTTAGGTCCTAAATGTGATTAGGCTCAAACTAATCCAAACAATAAGATTAACCCTACTAAAATGTTTCTTAGGGTTTTCTGAGTATTTTAAGACCCATATTGGGTATGTTTAGATTATTGGATACAAAACTATAATTATTTGAATAATTGTAACATTATTTGAATTAAATTAACACCCCTAAATGTCATTATATGAAATATTGATCCTATAGCAAAATAAATATCATCATTAAATTCCTTGTATTTTTCTGATGAATTTGGTATATTTGGTTGCATTATTTGGACTTATAATCATTGAGATATTGATGCCTAAAGTTTTAGGATTTAATTAATTAAATTAAATCTAATTACAAATTTTAGATAACTAAATTTTTATCTGTATTACTTTTAATATATATATATATATATATATATATATATTTAATTTTACGATTTTTCTACAGCTGGTGGGCCCGGCAGAAAATCATACACAGTCAATTCATGCCACATGTCGCCTTATAATTTGCCCACGGGACGCAGACGGGACCCACCGAGGACAGTCATAAGTGATTGTGGGTCCAGCGGCTGCAGCGTAAGAATACGCACCGTCTGCGTCCTATGATGAATCTTATGTTAGAGTTCATCTATTGAGTAAAATGGATTACTTAATAGGTGAAACCTTGAGTTTATTAGTTTATAGATATTCTTAGTTTATTTAATGATTATTTGATTTTTAAATCTTAGAATTTAGGATAGAGACCTATCCTAATGAGATTGATTTAATCATTAGGATTTGCCTTAATCTGTCTGTGAGAAATGGGTTTTAAACCTTAGATCCTTAGATGAATCTTTGGATTAAATGATTTAAACCACATTATTTAAAGTTTAGTCATTAATCCTTTCATCTTGATTTGGCTAATCAAGATGAGTTTGGGATTCTTAAAATTATTAAAGTAAGTCGATGGATTCATTTATTTAACCTATAGTTGTTAGTGATTTAATCAATTAGGACTTGGCCAGTTCTAATTGTTTTCCAATTTATAAGGTCGTGAATCTGAGTTACACTTGATAGTATGACCTAGAGATCCTGAACTTGTGTAACTTAGAGTAGATAGAACGATTAAATTAAATAACAAATAGATATCACCTGTGTCCTAGTAGAGTCTCTTGCTCACCTTGATTTGATACTTGCTTACCTTATTTTGAGCCTCCTACCTTGTACATATATATTTAACATAAGATATTTGATATAAGTATCTCATATTAATTTTGAATTGCATATATATCATTCATATTTTTTTCGATGTTTTCAGTTGTCTGGTCTTTCAGTAAGTTATGACCTAACTAGTATGCCTCTCCAATCCTTAAGTCCGGCATAGCACACTGGATTGCTATTGTCGGTAAGTCTATCCATGTCTGGTTGAGATGGGTCCCAGAGTGGTGAGAAATAGATTTTGCACTCATATGACCTTATTAGTCAGGATTGGACATGGTGAGTACTAGTTGAGAGTGGATTTCAATGTTGTGATTATTGGTTCAGTATTTTCTGCCTTAGGCTAAGAGGTTTCAGTGATATTCAATTTAGAGCTTCTATCTTAGCCCATCAGGCTAAGTATTACTTTCTTTACTTATAGTTTGAATGGCTTGAGTAGCCAAGATAGTTTTTAGTATTTGATTACTATTTTACTTTACTCTTTTTCTACATTTCAGCACTATTCTTTACTTATAATTTGACTGCATTTTCTAGCTTTGTTTTCATATAGGATGCTAGTCTTATTTATTATTTTTAGATATATATAGGATGTTAGTTTTGTTTTCAATGTTTTTATATGCTCATTTACTTCTATGTCACTTAGCATAATTATATATTTATCATAAGCATATTTAGGATGTATTTTATTTATAGTCATTGCTTTAGTCTTTCTTTTACTTACCTAACCTTATTGCAGTTGCTTGGAGGAGGTATGTGCTTACTTTCTAGTTGTTTAAGTTATAAACTATTTGTTTATAGCTTTATCCTATTATTTTCTTATACGTTTCTACTCCTATTATGCTTTTGTACTTAATTATTTATGGTGATATCTAATCAAGATAATAAATTGATTACCCTAAAATGTACTTAGACATATTATCTAACTAAGATTTTTCTTTTATTGGCTGGGGCCCTATCATTATGAAATCGATAATGATAGGTCCTAAGTTTTTTGAAACAGTAGATCCAGTGGAGGACTTGCCAGTGGAGAAGGAGCCTGTACCTGAAGTCTTTAGTTTTATTTCTGCAATTGTGAGGATGAGTGTTCATTTCTACTTCAACTTTTAAATCATGTTGTAATAATACAGTAATTTACTTTATTTTCAGTACTTTACTTATTCTGTACTGTTGTGTTTGTATGATGGATGGATGTTTATATTTATGCTTCCGCACTCTGCTGTTCTTGTATTTTCATTTAGTGAGATTTTTATTTAAGAATTACAAAGTCCTTAGTTAAGTTGGATTAAAATGTGTGTCTAATCCAATTATAAGTAGGGACCTTATCATTTGGTGACCCCTCCACCGTAATCATGTTAAATTAAGAGTTAACAGGACCACGGTGGGGCTGGGCCGCCACATTAAGTCATCTGATCATAACTTATTCTAAGATTATGGGATTTAAATTAAGGATATTATTAGAGTTAGATCAGTTATTAAATCAATATAATTCTATTAATCTCTTTATGCTAATTGTCTTGTTTAGGAGAAAATCAAGGATCTAAAGCTTAGGTTCAGATTAAAAAATCACATAGAGTTATTATTAACCTTGACATGTCTAATCAAAATGTTTAAGATCAATATCAAATCAGATTCATTATTGGAATAATGTCAATTACATTATCTTATAATTATGTCCATTTAATTAAGGTTTAAGGGTTTGAATCTTAATTAAGCATGTTAGTGTTTAACCCCTACTCATGTCTAATTAAGATCAAAAGTTCATTTATAGATCAAATATCAAATTAGTGAAGTAGGTATGTATTATTGGTGGTAATCTTAGACATAGATCAAGTCTTAATAGCTTGATCGAAGTCTTAAGACTTCTTAAGGTTAATTAAGAGGTTTATGCTCTCGATTTTTAGATTTGTTCAATTTATACATCATAAATTTGCATACATGATTTCCAAATATCTACCTTACTATTATGAATCATATTAATAGAAAAATTTTAGAAAACAAAAAAGTAATTAGTGCTAATCAAATCCTAAATCAATCCAAAAGGATTAGTACATAAATACAAGTCCAACCATCATAATTTCATGCAATTTAGCACATACGTTCTAATTTACCATATAATTAATCAGATGCTAAGTTTGCTAAGATCCAATGGTTGCAAACCCTAATTTTCACTAATCATAATTTAACATGATTAGGGCATAAGTTGAAATACTGAAATCAAAAAAATAAACTACTTAACATATTCATTCTATTAATCATAAGGAAGCTAATGGCACCATAAACATACAATTTGGTTAAGTATAAATGCTAAACAACCTTAATCAAGATCTATAATAATTAAACAAAAATATAAAATCTAACCATTGGATGTTCAATATTATTTTAAATTCATATTCATGGGATTTTCTGATCAATTTGATATATAATATCATAGGGTTTGGACCAGTGGATTAAAAATTATTTCATTAATACATTCAGCATTTTTATTTAATTAAACCCCTATTACTGGAATAATTGAATAATTTTCCTTGAGGAAAATAATTCCAATTATTCGAATATTATTTAAAATGGGTTCGGCCTGAATTCAAAACACGCGGGTCAGCTGGGGGCCCAGGACTGTCGCACCGTGCGGGTTACGGGTCGGCCCGACCCGCACAAGGGCTTCGTCCCCGAGCCTCCGTCCCAACGGAAGGACCCGATTAGGGGAACCCTAATCAGCCAACTCCAGCATATTCCGACCACGGCACGACCAACCATCGGTTGCTACTCATTCACCATGGTCAGGCGCGTCGAAGGGGATCCGAAGCCCTCTGTGAGGCGGTCTAGATTTGCCAGACCCCACTCACTCAAGAGCTCTCACAATGGCGCTACTGTGGGAAGACAATTCTCCCCACAGAGGCCATGCCAGACCCAGGGCTCGATTCCTACACCTTCAAGGAGGTGGGATGGATCGAAGCCCCCTGGTCTGAGGGCCTGAGGTAGTCTGGAATGTCGGGACCTTGCTCAGAAGATAATTTCCCAGTAGATCACCCATCCTAAGAGTGCTCCCACTTGAGCACGCTTAACTTTAGAGTTCTTATCAGGAACTCCACCGTTACCTAAAAAGGCACCTCAATATTTAAGAGTTTCACTTATTACTATTTATGTGGGTCTTCACAATCTCCCCAACTTAAGTAACTGGCGTCCTCATCAGTATCCACACACAGATTCTAGAACCATCCATTGGGTAGATAGGACTAGAGGTGACCCCTACAGGCACAAGAGGTACACAGAACCATGTAGCACCTTAACTATCATAGGTTTAAGAGGCTGTTCACATGAAGTGGTACTTTGCCCTGTATGGCACTTAGCTCCTATTTGACAGTGGGGCCCCCGTACTGACAACAAAGAAGTACGGTGCTGTAACTGTGGCAAATCCTCAACTTAAGTAAAGTTAGGTAAATCCAACCTGCCTTAAGCCAAGGACTTGTCACCAAGTACTATAACATTCATCAATATATAAGTATCAAAGTGGAGGAAGCAACAAATAGTAAGGTAACATCCACAAGCATACATAGTAGAAAGAGGGAAAATAATATAGTAACTCATCACAATGCATAAATGAAATACATCCAGAATTAATTATTACAGACTAAAATTTAATAGAAAATACAAATATCTCTCAATCTCACTAAAAAGGAAAAGCATAATCTAACTAAGCAGCAGCACATGATCCTCCTCCGGAGTTTGTTCCTCTCTTGCGACTTCACCCATGAACAAGTCCGAATATGACATTTGTCGGTATCACAAATGCCAGGGCCCCAGCCAACAAAACAAAAATGTTATAGTTTGACAATTGTCTAAGTATATTTTAGGCTATTTTAATGAACTGAATATTTTAAGATATCACATTTCAATTTAACTAAACATGCAAGTAGTAATGGGTGCAACAAGCTATGAAGAGACAAGTAACTATAAATTATCCATTTATAGCTAGCAACTAGTATGAAAAGTTATATACAATACGAAATAAACAAGGTGAGGCTAAAAGCTAAAAGAAACAGCAAATATAATTCTGAACATAACATGCTTGTGATCATATTAACACATGCTGGGTATATAAAGAACACAAATGCTGAAAACAAACATGCAATTCTAGCATCCTAAACATGCCAATGTACGTAAGTAAGCCATAAGGTATACATACAACATGCTGATTTAGGAACAAAAAAGAAAAGAAAGCCACTGAGACATATGGCAAAACAAAAACAAATAAATCTATGCAAAACCACTAAGACATGTGGCAAAATGGGCAAGTACTGAAAATAAGGCCACTGAAGTATGTGGCAAAGCAAAAAAGAAAACGATACTGAACAATCCAGCTAAAGTAAAAATAAGCCTAAGGCATAGTACTGCCATACTAGCCAATGGGCCATACATGGCCTCCATAATATGAGATCAATCAATCAATCCCCAGCATATCCATCCAAATCTACTAGGTCTGAGTCTATTCTATACAATACTACTACTAAAGAGGCAGACTAAGCTAGGACATATTCTACCAACTGCAATTACTGTAATAACTGAATGGTATGCAATTCTAACACTAACTTATGATGTATCATCCTTATCCTAAGTTCTCCTATTATGCTCAAGGAATAAGGCTCAATATCCAAGGTATGCCAAGAAATCTAGTCAAAGTAAGCAAGAGACTCAATCTAGACTTATGTGATATCCATGGTTGACTAATTACCCAATCTAACTATTCTAAGAATATACAAGTTTAGGATCTCCAATATCCAGCTATCGAGTAAAATCTCAGAGTTATGACCTTAAAGTTAATATTAGAACTTAACAAGTTCTAATCCAAAATCATGTGATGACTCTAAGGTTTAAATAATTAAATCAATGACCTAATTTATTAATATTTTGCTCTCTTACCCAAATCTTGACTAAATAAATCAAGATACAAGGGCTTTGGGTTTAAACTCCACCTTGGTATTCGAATCCTAAACCCAAGGTCAGGTCCTACTAAGGATCTAGGGTTCACACTGAATACCTATTTGAAGGTGAGGAATCCTAGAAGCTGAAGGATCTAGGAACTAAGAACTTAGTGATGGGTTATTCTACTGATTATAAGATAAATTAATCAATTAAGAACTTGAGAATCTAAGATCTATATTCAGTCTATAAGATAATCTCATTATCGTATAGATTGAATCATCCTATACCCACATGGAAGATTTCAAGGGATTAAATAATCAATCATTTAAGGAAATTCCAAAGGAGATGGTTTAATTCAAGTTAAAGATCTAAAGTCTAAGGTCTAAGATCTAAGATCTGATTTTTGATCACGTTAGACTTAAACTAGGTTTTTAACTTGTACTTCACCAATTCAATTTCTTTTGGTATTTAAGTTCATAATTTAACTAAATTGAACTTATTAAAGTGATATTTAACAATTGAAATTATTAGAACTAAGCAGTAAACTCAAGTGACTTCCTTAAGGCTTAATTAAAAATTTTTTAAATTAAGGACCACATTAGCATTATTATTAGTCTAAGATTTCAGAGAACAATTCTAATCTATTTTAGGGTAGTTTACTGAAATTTCCAAGGTTTAAAGGGCATTTAAGCACATTTGGTCAAAATGACCAAAATACCCCTCTTATGGCTAAACTTTGGGATTTTTGTGTTTAGTTATCCAAATTAGATCTAATCTTTTTTAATGTATTTCCTATTGATTATTGAAGTGGGAAATATACTTATTTCAGGTTTTGATAACCTAATTAAGCTTAATTAGCACTAATTACTTAATTGAGCCAATTAGGGTGATTAGTAAGATTATGACACTTTAGAGCAATCCAATCTTACATCTAGATTCTAATAGACTTAATCTGACATTAGGAACTAACTTACCCAAAATCAGAGGTCAATGTAGGGTTTAATTCACCAATCCTTAATTAGGGTAATTAAGGGGTGATTAAGAAAAATAAATGTCCAAAAATTATTTTTAAGAGGCCACAATTATTCTTTAGGGTTTAATAATTTAAGAGCCCTAAATCAATTAATTTGATTATTAATTGAATTTATTATGATTTAATTAAAAATAGAAAAGGTTTAATCAATTATTTTAAATCCAACCATTGGATTTATGATTTTATTTTATATTTAGATTCTTTGCATTTTTCTGATTTAAATGGTATATTGGATCATACTATTTGGATCAGTATAGCCAAAGTTATTTAAATAATTTATTATGTATTTTTATTTAAATTAAAACTATAGGATTTGATTAATTAAATGCATAACCATTAAAAATGCCTTCCGATAATTAATTACTAGACGCGGCCCAAAATCAGAACTACGCAGGTCGGGGTCGGCCTGGCCCAAAATGGGTCATCTTCTTCCTCTTGATGGGTCCATCCCAAGCAAGATTCAGCGCTGAAATTCTCGGCGCTCAGACGATGGTGGCGGCTCAACTCGATCCCTACACATTCCTGGAGTCGAGACGCATCGATTGGACTAAGAACCCCCATCTGGATCCCTCTGGATCGATGGGGTGCTACCCACCCGGGATGCCTTCGATATGGGCGCTTCAGGCTTACTGTGAGGAGACAATTCTCCTCACAGAGGCCATTAATCGGCCGGGGTTCGATACCTACACCTTCAGGGAGGTGAGGCGAGTCGAATCCCTAAGGTTTCATAACCTGAGGCGCAGCCGATCGCTGGGTCCTTACTCGGACTCATCCATGGCTCGACCGCTAGCTCAATCAATCGATATGATCGATTCGAGCTAGCATAGCCTAGGCAACAATTACAACTAGTTTCCTAAGTTGCTACGGCTCCTTAGGCGACATCCTGAGGCTCAACATAGAGATAGATGAGGAAATGGATCGAAGGAATCCATGGGAGAAGGCTGTACCTTGGAAACGGGGTTGCAAATCCGATCCGAGAGGAATTAAAGGCAGCTGGAGCTTCCATAAGACTACCATAAGCTCCAAGGGGTCTGAACACCAGACTCGCACCCTCTATCAGCGGCACTTAGCTCCAAAAGTTCCAGGAATCGCCGAGAGGGAAGGGGCTTCAGGAGGGATCTGGCTGGAAATTAGGGGTTCACAGTGAGCAAAGGGACTCACTGTGAGCTCCAGGGGGTATTTATAGGCTTGGGGGAGCTATGGGGTGGTGACTAGGGCTCGAGAATGGGAGGAGGCTCGGGCCAAGGGAACAGCTCGGGCCAACGGCTATGGGCAATTTGGGGAGAAGGCAGCCAACAAGACGAATGTGCCGAGGGCAGAAGGGGAAGAACGGCACCCTTCCCGTACTGCCACGAGGGCTGGAGGTCACCAGGTTGTTGGGGGGGACCAGCTAGCGATGAGCAAGACGAAGGAGATGATCCATAGTGCTTGGACTCGTGCACTCCATCGGATGGAACGACCGTTGGTCTCGAACGGCTCTGATGCCTTACTTAAGCGGAATGGAGGACAACTGTTAGATGCGAGTGGCGAATCTGATGCTTAGGATTAGATCCTACCACGGAGGAGATCCCACAGTTGGATGGTTTACGCTAAGATGCGCGCTATCGCATCGGATGGCTTAAACGCATGTGCCGCTGTCGGGACCCTGCAGCGGATCTGCCGTGGTTCCGACAGCAAATCCCAGCCTTCATTTTTAATTAAATATTTAAATTAATTAATTAAAAATGTATTTAATTATTAATTTAATTCCTATTAATTTTATAAATCCAATTTAGGCTTAGATGAGCTCTAAAAATTCCCAAAAAATCCCAAATATTCACCCTTAGCTAATTAGGGTGTGAGGAATTCAAAAATGAAATTAGATTTTGATTTGGAGATTAATTTAATTTAGGTATTTTCCAGGGATTAAAAATAGCCAAAAATACCAAATTTTCCAATTTAGCTCCGATTGATTTCAAACTTCTAGGATTATGTTTAAATGATACATTGAATCCAATGGAATCAAAATCAATGCTTGGTTTAGCTTAATTAAACTAGATTAAGCTAGAGTAATAACTAGGGTTGTTATACTGACACCCTATGGTATGCT
Source organism: Gastrodia elata (assembly GCA_016760335.1). Taxonomy (NCBI): domain Eukaryota; kingdom Viridiplantae; phylum Streptophyta; class Magnoliopsida; order Asparagales; family Orchidaceae; genus Gastrodia; species Gastrodia elata. Next base: position 104,245,658 of record CM028670.1, on the reverse strand, counting down.
CTAATACAATTTGTAATAGCTCAAACTCTTAAGTACCAAGGTATTGTCCGCTTTGGTTAGAAAGGCCTCACGATTTTGCCTTCAGAAGATAATTTCCCAGTAGGTCACCAATCCTGAGAGTGCTCCCACCTAAGCACGCTTAACTTTGGAGTTCTTATCAGGAACTCCATTGTTATCTGAAAAGGTACCTCGATATTTAAGAGTTTCACTTATTACTATTTATGTGGGTCTTCACATATTAAGAGTATTACAATTAATGAACAAGATACTTAGTTTGAGATATAAACTACAACCGGGTTTTGCCTCCTATCATAGTGCGCTTCGATAAGTGCAGTTTTTGCAAACTAAGTATCCTTAGTTACTTTGCGTAAAAGACTAAGTATGCTTGTAATTAGGTCATTTAATAGCTTAGCTTGAGATATAAATAGTGACCGTGTTCTGCCTCCTATCGTAGTGCACTTCGATAAGCATAGTTTAAATAAGATAAGGGTTAAATCCACCTTTCTTGCAAATATGCTAAATATGTGTATACAATCATCCCAGCTAATAATTTTCAAGTAAACTCTCAACTTTAACTAATTATCAAAGTTAGAATTTTAGGAGTCAGAACCCTTTTAGCTGGATTCTGCATAATGGAGACAGTGAATTCATTATCAGATTTCAAGCATTTTTCGGATTTTAAATTTATCTCATATAGCTAGAAGCATGAGCATGAGCATAAGCATGATGCGTGAGTATCAGAATAATGTATGAGTATCAATGATGATTTATGGGTTACGAAATGCTGCATATATTGACTGGGGAATTTCAGGATGCATCGGCATCGCAGTTCCCAACTGGTGTATTTAGACATGGGACTGTACGACTCATAGTAGTTCAGTGATATTTTAGTTACATATCAGTGGCATGCAGTATTATGGCATATTTAGATGCACAGTTTTAGTGACATACAATATAGTTGTATATATGATTACTCAATTTCAGATTCACTACTATTTTGCTTTATTTTTAGTATTTAATTTACAGTTCAGTTTTACTTTACCTTACTTCAATTTTGTACAGTTTTATATAGTTTTATACAGTTTTATGCTTTCATTTACCATTACAGCATTTCTGCAAACTTACTTATTATATAAATGTTAAATAAACAACTAGAACTATTAGATTAGTTTCGATGTGTTAGACTTATTATCTAATATGAGGTACTTTTGGGGTCTGACAATTTGCTTGGTCTTGAGCATTGTATTGAGCCAGGTTAGGAGAATGCCCAGGAGATTCAGGAGGAGCCCGTGATGCACTAATGGACTCTTCTTCAATTTTATTTTTCTGCTTAGTATTTTCAGTTCAGTAGTTAGTTTTATGTCTGTTTTAGTAAAATATTTGTAATAATTCTGGATGTATTTTCTTTTCTTTTCTGAGATGAATGTTTTCATATAGCTTCTGTGATGAATGTTTCGGAATGTTTATGTAACAACCCAGGTTGTTACTTTGCTCAATTAAGACTAATCTAAGTCTTAATTAAGGTTCTAAGTCACTAATTAAGTAATTTAGAACTCGCCTCTAAAACCTAGGTCAAACCAAAAGTCAACAAAGTCAAATCTGGAATTTTGGAAAATTTCAAACCCTAGAATTTGACTTTTTATTTAGACCTCAGATTAAAAATCTGACTTCGCCATTGCATTCAGAACACCCAAATTAGTTAGGGGTGAAATTTTGGAGGCATTTGGAAGTCGTTGATTTTTCGTCGAATAATTTAATAATATTTAAATACCTGAAAATCAAATAAATGAATACTCATCGAAACAAAAATCCGAGTGCACCGTTGCGTTCTTCACCCTTCAATTAGCTAAGGTGATTTATTGGAAATTTTTGGGATGTATTTAATAGGTTAAAATTGATTAATTAAATATGAATAATTTAATTTAAATATTATTATTTAATTTTGGCATTTAACGGCGCCGTCCACTTACAACTAACGCCGTCGCCCAAAACTTTTTTTTCGCCGTTCCATCTGACGGATCTCGCGGACCGTCCGATCTTTCGATCGGACGGTCACGCGATCGTCTTCCTCGCGAGTGTCGAGGATCGCAGCGCGTGTCCTGTCGCTGGGCACGCGGCGAAGCCGACGCAACGTGGACCTCCCCACCGCTTCCAGCCACTGCTTTAGGGCTTGTATAAGAACCCTAGGACCTCTGCTTTCCTCGGTTTCAATCCGGAAGCCCAGACCCTCAGATCAAGCCTCGAACCGTCTCTGCCATCCAGTCCGAGGTATGCACCACACCTCTAATACTCATCAAAAAAATTGCAATTTAAGTTTCATTTCTTAATTTTATATGCTTGATTGTTCATCTACCAGTTCCGATTGAGTTGATCAGGTCGGGTTAGCCCAGACTTGCAAATTTTCAAACAGTACAAACCGTTAGTAGGATTTAGGGATTTAGGGTTGATTGTTGCCGGAGATGTATGCCCTCTCCGGTGGCGTTTAGGGTAGTAATCGAAAGGTCTCAACCAGACCTTTCGATTAGTCTATGGCTCAACGTCTGGAACCATCGGCTTCGCCTCCGAATCCCTAACCCTAATTCTACCTATCGGGGTGATCTCGCGAGGACGAAGCCCTTTCGGGCTGGACCAGGTCGGCCCGGGCCCGGCCCGAGGCCCCAAGGCCTGTAGCCGTGGCACTTCGGCTACCTCGCGGGGCCCATCGCGCAGCGCTCAAGCCAACCACGATGTGACGCGTGGCCTGTTCCTGCAAACGTCTGACTCGTGGGGCCCGCCGCGTTCTGCCCAGCCAATAAGGCTCCGCCACGTGTACCTGCAGAATAATTATAAAATCATTTATATAATTATAACGTTAAATTAATAAAACAATTTTTTTTATATTAATAATAATATCAGAATTATTAATATAATAACAGAATTATTTAACTTAAATTAAAACAGTAAAAATTAATTAAATTAATTCTAAACTTTAAACATTAATAACTCCTAAAATATACATCCAAATTATGCAAATAAATATATCAAATTGATCAAAAAAATATGAGGAATTTATTGATGCCAATAATTTTGCATTTGGACCTGTATTTAGCAAATTAATATTTAGGGTTTAATTAAAGTTCAAATTTATGTCTCAAATTTTCAATTAACCATAACTTTGTGTAGGTTAATCCAAATATACCCAATATGGGTCTTAGAGTGATCAGAAAACCCTAAGGATTAATTTGATAGTGTTCATTTTGCTGTTTGGGTTAGTTTTTGTCTAATCACATTTAGGACCTAACCCTAATTACCCTAATTAGACCTAGAACTTCAATTGACCATAACTTGGTCAATTGAGCTCCAAATTTGATGATCCAAAAGTCCATTTAGATCAGAAGAACTTAATTAACAGTAATATGTAAAAATATTTCAGATTCAATAGTTAGATTTGATAATCATACTTAATTACTCTAAATCTTGATTAGTGAATATTAGCCAAATTAATAATCCAAATTGAGTGATTTAAGTTTCAGAGGACTCATAAAGCCATTTAGAATCAATTTGTAAAGTTGATTAGTGTTTGAGTGATTAATTTTGCTAATCACTCACTAATCACCCTAAACCCTAATTAGGTCTTAACTTAGTCAAATTAGGTCCAAATTGAGCCTACCACATGTCATTATAATCAGTGAGCTATTTGTAAACCATAGCCACTAATTTTGCTTAATTTAGACACTAATTGGCAAAGTTAGAATTTTTGATCTATAGTTAACAATTCCTTAATTAACCTTAAACCCTAAATTTTGTATTGGCCATAACTTGGTCAATACATATCAGAATTTAGCAAATTTAGATTCTATGGAAAGCTTAGGCAGTAAAGAGCATTAAACTGAAAGAAAAATTTAACTTTCACTTAGTCAAATTACTAATTTGCCCTTATGAGTCAAGTTCACTAATTTGATCTCATATGGCTTAATAATTACCCAAAATTAATTTAATTGCTGTCTAATATTATATTAGACAGTAAGAATCACTTTCCAAAAGAAAATTTTAGAATTTAAGCCCTAGATCAAAATTTGATCTTTTGAACCCTTAAGTAGGGGCAAAATGGTCATTTTGCCCAAATTTAGGGTTTAGCCTTTAAAAGTCCTAAATTCAGTTTCTAATCACTAAATCAGTAAATAGAATGATTTAGAACTGAAATTAATCAAATTCAAGTCTAAATAAAATTTTGATTAAAATCTCAAAATTTGCTCCTTAAGAAAATTCTTAAGTAATTTGTGAGTGTTCTTCTTTCCTTAATCACTCTTAGATCATACCTTAGGTCTCATAGCATTAGTTAGGATGTGTGTCTTGAGGGATACTCTTAGTAATTAAGAGCCTTAATTCTTAAGATTAGGAATAGATCTTAAGTTAGAATTCATCTATTGAGTAAATTGGGTTACTCAATAGGTGAAACCTTGAGTTTTCTAGTTTATAGATTTTCTTAATTTATTAAATGATTATTTGATCTTTAAACTTTAGAACTAAGAATAGAGATCTATCCTAATGAATTTGATTTATCATTAGGATTTGCCTTAACCTAATCTGTGAGTTTTGGGTTCTAAACCCTAGACCCTTAGTTATACCTTTATATTAAGTAATTAGACCCCATCATCTGGAGTCTAATTCTTAATTTTTTCATCTTGTTTTGGCTAATCAAGATGAGGTTGGGATGAATTAATTTACAAAACTAGGTCGATGATTTATTCATTTTAACCAAATAGTCGTCTTTTGATTAAGTTATAATTAGGACTTGGCCAGTCTTAATTATCTTCAACAAGTAGGATTCGTGATTCTAAGTTACAGAATGTGTAAGAATTGATAATTCTAAAACTTATGTAACTTAGAGTAGATAGAACGAATAAAGTAGATAACAAAGGATATCACCTGTGTTTTAGATAGAGTTTCTTGCACTTTGAATTTTGATGCTTCGCATTCCCTGATTTGAGCCTTATACCTTGAACATGTATTATGTACATAAGATATTTTGATAAATATCTTATGTTAATTTGGAACATTATTTATAAGCAGCATTATGTTCGTTTCACAAGTGGTATGTAAAGGTGTAGCTTGATTAGTATACCTCTTCGATCAACTCGTTCGGGGTCGGCAACCTTTCGAGGGTTTAATGTCCGACAGTCTATTGGCCATGCCTAGTCCGAGTGATAGGATGGATAGACTCTCGCCCTACTGACTATAGAGTCAGGATTCTGATATAGATATACTAATTCAAGTACACTTACTTTTAGTTCTGTCTTAGCTCATCAGGCTAAGAGTTTCAGTGATGTTCAGTTCAGAGTTCTTAGCTCATCAGGCTAAGATTTGCTGAGTTCGTGTTCAGTTCAGGTGACTTATATAGTCACTGTAGTTTCAACTTACAGTTACTATTTTACTTGTATATTATGTATCTCAGCACTGTTTTACTCACAGTTTTCCTGCACATGTTATATATAGGATGCTAGTTCTACTTACTGTTTTCATATGCTCACATAGTATGTTAGTGTTTTCAGTTTTATACTGTTCAAATTATGTATGTCACCTAGCATAATTTGTTTGATCATAAGCATGTTTTAGGTTGTACTTTTCTTACAGTTTTACTTTTCTTTTACTTACCTATCTTTGTTGCAGTTGCTTAGAGGAGGTATGTATTACTTCCTAGTTGTTTTAGTTATAAACTGTTTGTTTATAACTTATTACTGTTCTTTTGTACACTTTTTCTGCACCTATTTTGCTCAGTTCTGTTTTTATGGTGATATTCAGTTAACTTAAACTAAACTTTTACCCTAAAATGTACTTAGACATATTGTCTAACCAGTTTTTCTTTTGTTGGCTGAGGCCCTACCATTATGAAATTGATAATGGTAGGTTATGAGTTTGTTGGAGTAGCAGATCCAGTTGAGAGCTTGCCATTGGAGGAGGAGCCCATTCCTGAAGATCTGTAGCTTAGTTTCTTTTACTTGTGAGATTGAGAGTTTACTTTCAGTTCTTTTAAACTTATTAAATATTGTAATAATACAGGTTTATATTTCTCTTTCAGCACTTTACTTATTCTGTATTGTTGTATTTATACTGTATTGAATGGATGTTATACCTTTTATTACTTCCACACTCTGAGTTCTTGTATGATTATTTAGTGATAAATTCTGAGATGAATGGCAAGTCCTTATTTAAATTGAATTAGAATACGTGTCTAATCCAATCTTAAGTGGGGACCTTGTCATTTGGCGAACCCTCCACCGTAATCATGTTAACTCAAGGGTTAACAGGACCACGGCGGGGTAGGGCCGCCACAGTTTACTTTAAGCTTCTGCACTCTGTTATATACTACTTAAACTTAGTATTATGATGTGATCTGCATATTGGATGCTGATATTTTATACATATATTAGATTCCTATTGTATTCTAAATCTAATATATGTATTTGTCTAATACCAAGGATAAAGATACTACTCTTATCTTAAGTATTAGCTCTCAACCCTCCTTGCGGCTGAGTCAGTAGCCCTTCAGACGGGCTTGGCTTTCAGCTATTTCGGGGAGACAGGTCATTCCTCCCCAAGTAGCGCGCCGCTCCGCCGCCAAAATTGATTATAACTGTCTCTTTGCGCGCGGCGACGGGGCGGGGCGCTACATGAACGTAATGGTGAAGTTAGATTTTTGAATTGAGGACAAATTAAATAGGTCAATTTTTAGGGTTTCTAAAAATTCCCAAAAATCAGGATTTGATCCATTTGATTTTTGATTTGGCTTGGATCTTAGAGGTGTGCTTCTAATGACTTAATTAGTGCATTTAAACCCTAATTAGAATTTGCATTAATCATAAATGACCTAAGCAACAACCTGAGTTATTACAATTCCATATCCAAACAAGGAACATTAGATGATTATGAATCCTGCTAATTTGTTAAAGAGAAGAGAAGCTGGTCCTATTATTGGAGCAAAGAATGGAGTTACCCACCTTAACTTGATCCAATTTAGGATTTAAATATATAATCTTATCAACCAAATCAACAGGCATCATACTACAAAGAAGATCATTATTCTACCCATTTTCCATATAATAATTAGCTAAAGTTAGCTTCTAATTTCTAATATTACAATTATTACTGGCTAGATTTTTAGAGTCATTCCAGCAATCATACCAAAAGGATGTAGACTTATCAAGGGTATCCCAAGCTAAAGTTTCTTCAATAATATCTCGAGAAGAGAGCATTCTAGACCAAGTGAGAGAATCAGTATTTTTTTGGGTCATTGGAATGGGTGGGTTCTAGCATAATATTTAGCTAGAAGAATATTAGACTAAATAGTGTTAGAGGTTCTGAATTTTTGTCAAAGTTTGAGGGAGATGGCATTATGTAAAGTAGAGAGAATCTTAAACCAAGCCCTCCCTCAAAAGTGGGAAAGGTGAGCCGATCCCAAAAGCACCAAGTGATTTTACTACCTTTAGGATGAATCCAAATGAATTTGTTAAAGATACTTCTTAATTTTTTGAAAATGAAATTGGTAGGAGAATTTACATCAAGCCAATAAAGGGGGATTATGTTTAGGACATACTTGAGGAGAACTAGTCTGTCACATTGAGATAGGTATTTTAGTTCCCATTCTTGAAGTTTTTTAAATATGGCATCAATGAGGCTAGAAAAATTGCTATTTTATTGTGCCCAGTAGTAATGGGGATACCAAGGTAGTGAAATGGAAGTTTGCCAAACTAGATATTTAAAGTGTTTTTGATTCTAGTGATAATATTGATCAGGGTTTTGTTGCTAGTCAAAAATTGGGATTTGGAAAGATTAATTTTGTGCCCGGTCTTTTGTTCAAGATCAAAAGTCAAATTTTTGATTTTAGTAATATAATTGGTACTAGTATTACTAAAGATGATGAGATCATCAGCATAAGCAAGGTGGGTAACCAAAGTTTTACCACCAAACTTATAGTAAAGACTAGGATCACTTTTGAAATGGGAGTTTATGCTAATGGACCAATAGTTGAAGGCAAGAATGAAAAGAATAGGAGATAGAGGATCTCCGTAGCGAAGACCTTTTTCTGATTTAAAAAAACCGCCAGCTTTCCCATTAATTAGAACAAAAAATAAATTATAATGAGTGAGATTCTGGATTTTCAGCATGGAATTAGCATTGAAACCATAATAGCTTAGTATTTTAGTAAGGAAGTTCCAATCAATTTTGTCAAAGGCTTTTTCAAGATCAAGTTTTAAGATGAGATTATGACCTTAGCATTTTTTTTTAAACTATGAAAAAGTTCTTGAGTAGCCAAAATGTGGTCTTGGATTTGTCTCCCAGGGACGAAACCAGATTGATTTGGTTCAAAAAGGAAAGGGAGGAGAGATTGTAAAATTTTGGCTATAAATTTATAGATAATTTTATTTATGGTTGTGCAAAGATTAATTGGTCTAAATTGGGACCACCAAGAAGCTTTTTCAGTTTTGGGGACTAGAGAAATCATAGTATGAGAGAAGAATTTAGGTAAGCGAATGTCATAGAAGAATTCTTTAATCCAATTGCAGACATCCCACTTGATTAACTCCCAAATTTTATAGAAAAACTCACCAAGAAATTCATTAGAGCCAGGACAAGCATTTTTCTTAAGATCTCTAACAACTTCTTAAATTTCTTCATCAATAGACATTAAATTGAGGTGGGTATTATCATCATCAGAAAATTGGGGGAAAGGCAATTCCGTATTAATGTTAAGACCAGTAGGGTTTGGGTTATGAAAAGTCTCATGAAAAAAAAAATTGCATAATTTTGGATATCTTCCAAGTTACTAGACTCAGGAGCATGAGGGGGGAAAATTTTGGATAAATTATTAATATGTCATCTTTTATTTACCCAGTTATGATAAAAAATAGTATTTCTTTCACCTTGAAGAGCCCAATTGATATTACACTTTTGTTTCCATAAGGTTTTGATATCATTGTGAGTTTGGATAAGCTTAGCTTTGGCTTTAGAGACCTTTATCCTATAATGATCTGAAGGATCAGATTCAAAGATAATTTCCAAATAAGTAACTTTGTTTTCCTGAGTGGTGGCATTATTAAAAATATTACTAATCTCAATTTTATTCAAGAGGCTACAAGCTTTTTTGAGCTTTTTAAAATTTTCCACTAAATGGGTTATACCATAAGACTCACAATGTTCATTCCATAAAGAATGAACCATCTGAGTGAAAATCTTTCTTTCAAGCCAAAAGAGTTGGAAACAAAAGAATTTTGGAATGTTAGAGACGCGATTCCAAGAGGAGAGGGTAATCAGTTTATGATCCGAAGCCGTAGCATTTAAAGAAAAAGCCTCATAGTTTGAAAAAGAATTGTATTAAATATTATTGATTAGGAATCTATCTAATCTCGCTAATTTCCTCCCGCAATTCCAAGTAAAGGGAGATCTTGAGTATTTAAAATCTTCAAGACCACAATCCAAGATAGCATAGTTAAAGTCAAAAATGAATTTAGAATGATCCCTAGTATAACCTTTGTACTCTGAGCTTTTAAGGATTGCATTAAAATCTCCACCAACCGCCCAAGGGAGGGTGGAAGAGCTGCAGTCCTTAAGAAAACTCCAAAGGGGAAGACGATCAAGTCTTAAGTTGTTTGCGTGAACAAAAGTTATAAGAAAATCATGGTTTGCATTATAAAAATGGATGTGGATAGCTTGATGGCATTGGGCTAAAACATCAGCTTTTCACTTGTTGTCCCAAAAAACCCAAATTCTGTTAGAGGCATTTGAAATAACATTATCTAATCTTACAAAATGACCAACTGACTTTATGGCATCCTGATTTAATTTAGGTTCAAAAATGCCAGCAATCAAAATTTTCTTTTAAAAAATAATATGTTTTAGCCTATTTTGGGATGAGCATTACAAATACCTCTAATATTCAAACATAAAATATTCATTGATAAATTAAAGAAGATCCACTTGGGATCTAGTAGGGCGCATCATTGGTTAAAGTATCATTGACAGCACTATTCAGCAAAGTAGCATTAGGAACCGGATCTAAATTTTTAACATTATTAAGAAGAGAAAGCGATTTGTACATGTTGGAGATCGACATTTTGTTTATACTGAATTGAGCCTTTTTATTTTTCAAAGGAGTTTTGGGTTTAGTGAAGGAGGGTTGGGCTGAACTTTTCTCCAAAACTTTATCACTGCAAAAAAGAGAATCACAAATCTTCTTGCAAGTAGACATATCATTTCCAAAATTATTATTAGTAGAAATAATATCTGTTGCAACCTCGCCTCCAGTAAAAACAATAATATTTTCAGCAACATTACTGTAACCATTGCAACAGCTTTTGAGTTAGCATTAGAAGCATTTTTAACAACCATCTCAGTAATGTCAGTAATTTCAGAGAAAGCAGCCATTTCGGAAGGTACAGCAAGTTCAGTCACCTTTTTATCAATTTTAACAGTTTCATCAATTTCAGCAGTAACTTTAACAGTTTCATCAATTTTAGCAATTTTATCAATTTGAATAGTATTTACATAATCCTTTGCACCATCTTTTCCAACTACTTTTGAAATAATATTTGATTCAAAGTTTGAAATAGAAATTAGAGAGTTTTCTGTAAGTAAAGTGTCCTTTGTAACAAATGAAGGAATAGTTTCAATATCATTTTCAACAGCAATTTCCATAGGGACAACAATACTAAGAGCAATTTCAATGAGAATATTTTCAATAGTGACACTATTAGTAGATGCATTTTTAAAAGTAGAAAAAACATTTGTAGTTTCATTACCAACTAAGGGAATAATTTCAGAAATAATTTTTGATGTTATAGCATCATTTGCATTAGCAAGTTTCACATAAACAACATTGTAAAGGGCAGTTTCAATAAGAGCTTTTTCTGCAGTAACAGTATTAGTAATAGCAGTTTCAATGGAAGAATTAGCAGCTATAATTCTATTTCCAAATAAAGAAGCATTTTTAGAAACTTTTTCAGAAGAGATTTTAGTACCACTCACAAAATCATCAGCCATAGTTTGATTGAGTTCAATAATAGCTAGCATATTGTTATCCTCTATATATAAAGGTTGTAAAGCATTGACTACATTATCATGAAGTGAGACATTAGCAGCTGCAAGATTATCCACCTCATTTTGATTTTGCTCAATAATGGCCAAATTATTATTGCCTTCAATGAAAAGGGGCTGTAAAGCATTGATCTATTCAACCATATTAGGATTCCCTCTGCCGAAAGGGCAACCAGATCTTTGATTTCTAAAATTGCAAGAATCAGTGTTATGGCCTAAATAAAAACACCAATTACAATATAAAGGCATATTTTCAAAGAAAATTTCTTGGGAATATCCCCTCTCCTTTGATCCCAACCATATGGAGCTAGGGGTAGGGGATGAGATGCTAATTTCAACAAGGATTCTAGGAGCCGCATTATTGCAGTTTAAAGCCATGTTTCGATTAAGTAGCAAATGTTTTCCAAAATCTTTCCCAATATTAAAATGTATTTCTTTTGAGGTAAATTGCAAGCAGAGACCAATAAAGTTAACCCAGATTGGAACGATCGGAACATCGTGCCTTACATTAGCAAAGGGATCCCATTTACAAATGCGCATGGGAATACCCCTTAAATCATACGACCCTTTTGAGAACACACAGGCGTAATCTAGATCTGATGGAAATGTGAAAAACACCCAGTGAGAATCAAAAGATCGAATATTTACCGGAGAAAGGAGTTTCAGACCTTCGATGAAACCTAGAATTAAACCAAAGCTAGGTTTAACCCTAGCAAACTTACCAACCAGCGTGAGGGCATGAGGGCTTGCTAACTGAACTACTTCCTCATCCGAAAAAAACAACGCATGCCTACCATTGAAAGAGCTGATGGGTTTTGATAGGGGAGGGGAGGGACAAGCAACTATGTCCCGAAAGGAATGGATCGCTGGATCCATCACCTAAACATGGAAGAAAACAAAGATTACGTGGGATATATATATATATATATATATATATATATATATATATATATATATGCAAACTAAGGGATACAATTTAGCTTCCAAATGCTATTATTGCTCTGAAAACATTGAATCTCTCAACCATATCTTTATTAACAGCAAAGCTAGCAACAAAAATTTGGGCTTTGATGCAGCTTATGGCCAATAAGGCTGCCACCCCCAACTGATATTAAAGGTAATTTTGTTCGTTGGCCTTCCCATAAGAATGAAATCCATATTGGCCAGCTGGTGGATAGCTATACTTTTTGGAATATTTGGAAGGAGCGAGATATGCCAAAATACTCTTCAATTCCTTTTAATCTTGATAAAATTGTGAAAGATATTAAAATGATGTGATCAAAACCATCAACAATTATAATGTTTGATATTTCAGCCGTAAAATTTTAAATGCAGATTATGCAAAAATGATGTTGTCTTTATAATGGCTATGTGTGTGATGCTCAGTGGATCTTTCATTTTATTGTTGATGACCATTTGGGTTCTTGTCTCTTTTATTTTTTTGGTGCTTTTATGGATGATTCGTATTTGCATAACACTTTCCAGTTTTGGGTTTGCTTTTTTTGTATCTTTTGTTGGCTCGGGAAGTTGAGGCCTGCTCTTTTAGAGCTGGATTCTTAGAGGCATGATAGTTTATTTTGAGTTTGTTGCTGTGGCTGTTTGAGGTTTTGATGTAGTTGTTTGGGAAGGTCATGTCGAATATTTTTTTAGTGGCACTGTCTATTGATTTGCTGTTTGAGATCTTTGGGATGCTCCTTTAGTTTACTGGGAAGGTCCTATTGGCATTTAGCATGCTCCTTTGGTTTGCTGGGAAGGTCCTATCGGCATTTAGGATGCTTAGGTAGGCTGATCTCCTTTGGGGCCCGTAGCTTGGATTTGTTGGTTTGCATATAAAATGGAGTTTAGTTGCATTTGTATGTTAAATTGGAAATTAGTTGTATACTTAATTGTATATAGAATTGGAAGGTAGTTAAATGTTAAAGTTGAGAATTATTCCTCATCCTCTTGTATGTATTAAGTGATATGGAATTAAGTGATATGTGAATTGTGCATACTCTATGATAGATAATTGTTACATATATGTTTTCTCACTTCAAACTATTAGAATTATAAATAAGCAATCCCATATAACGGATTGACTTAATTTTAGAATTGAAAATAAGCAAGCCCATTAACGGATTGATTTTATATTAGAATTATAAATGAGCAAATCTCATGTAACGGATTGACTTTATATTAGAAATGGAACTAAACAATCCTATGTAATTGATTGATTTCATATTAGTTTTAGGTTATTTTCTTTCAATTTAATCTTCTATTAGAATGGAAGACCTGTATGCTTAAATTGTAGGTGTACCCCTAGCCAAGTACAATAGAAGTCATGCCAAAATTTTTAAGAATTTAATGACTTAGAATTATATTACAAATTGTATACTCATATTTCATATGTCAAATCTTTAGAATTTTCATATATAATTTTGTAACTATTCTTTAAATTACATTCCCATATGTATTTCATATCATATTTTCATAAAATTTATTCTATCTTAACTTAAGACTCATTTCTAAATCCTTGGCCAAACACAGTATTCAATGATTTAGATTAATTTTCTTTTAATCTAGTATTAGATATTGTGATGACGTATCAATATTGAGTTTGGTGATTCTCAATATTGGGGTCGTCACAGATCAAATATCAACTTCAGGATATTGTTCATTTATCAGGGGGAACTTGGTTACATGGCAAAGCAAGAAACAATCAGTGATAGCCCGTAGCAGTGCTGAGGCAGAATTTTGTGCTATGGCACAAGGTATCTGTGAGGGAATCTGGTTAAACAAGTGGTCAGAAGAATTACGTTGAAGCATCCCATGGTGTTATACTGCGACAATCAAGCTGCCATCAGTATCGCTAAGAATCTGGTTCATTATGATCGAACTAAGCACGTGGAGATAGATCGAAACTTTATCAAGGAAAAGATTGAAGGAGTTTTCAAAGTTAGCTACACTCCGACAAACTGTCAAACGACTGACATTCTCACAAAAGCTCTTGCTCGAGTTAACTTCGAAGATCTTACAGAAAAACTTGGAATGATCAACATCTACAATGCGACTTGAGGGGAAGTGTTGGAAATCAAGCCATTATTATAATTGATTTAGTATTTACTTTCTTAAATTAGTATAATATACAATCTTTATTATAATTGATTTACTATTTACTAAATTAGTATAATATACGGCTTTTATTATAATTAATTTACTATTTAATAAATTAGTATAATATACATCCATTATTATAATTGATTTATGAGTAATTATAGCAAGGTATTTTATTCACTTTTCATGTAAGGGAAATTCTATTCGATGATAGTGCACTATTTTAAAATTATCTCACATCTGTAGACTATTTTAAAATTGTCTCACATCTGTAGGCTATTTTCTATTCTACTCTTTATTGAAGTAGGTATTAATATCGAACCCCATAAATTATTTCTGTTTTTGTTAGTGGCGACTCCTAAACAATTTCTTCAATCAATATATTTTTTATGAATTTTTAAATCTAGTCATTATTAAATACTTCTCTTATATTATTTTCTCACGCCATTTTTTTTCTTTTTTATTTTTTATTTTTTATTTTTAGATAAATAAATATTTAGTTACTATAGTCGACTTTTTTTTTGTCTGCGTTTACTGTTTTTGGAATAGAAATTGATCTGGGAATTAAGAAAACATGACTTATCACGTGCGCGGGTGATTGAGGCACGCAGGTGCACGTGCAAGGGTCGCGCGGGTGATTCCGCCTCGGGATCCTAAACTGCTCACGTGCTTCCGTGCAAAGCCAGCAACGTACCTCTCTGAAGTGCTGAGCTGTTCAGCAACGCGTTGGTTCAATGAACTAAACAAACATAAATGAAAATATTACAAAGTTAGAACCTACACTGAACTGAATATATTACTTCATTCAAATACTAAAAATGATACAAATAGATAATTAAAATAAACCAAAATGCATCAAATATATAAGTCGAAAATTATGAATTTGAACTAAAGTCAAAGCAACTTCAATATATATATATATATATTAGTGTTTGTATATAAAATATGAAAAGATAAAATTATGATTAACCTATAAATAACACCATATCAGTCTTATAGTTATGCTTGCAAAATTATTATCTCATCAAGTATATATATTTTATTTCTTTTTTGATCTTAAGGAAAATGTTGGACATAACTAATAAATTTACATGAAATAATAATTGATGAATCATTAAGGTTTGTCACATCCATTATATTATCGTATAGATTATAATATAAGGTTTTACAATTATTATCTTTATTGATGACATACTAAAACTAGCTAAATTATATGTTAAATGATATTGAACTTTGGTCAAAGACTCCATTATCGATCGGCCATTTCAGGAAATTTTCTAAGCAAATGCATAATTGGGCCGCAGTGGGTTTTCTTACATGCTTCCAATAGAACCCATATGGTATTGGCATAAAATTATGCCAACTTTTATTAGTCTTTCATTTGGAGGATATACGATGACTTTATTAGTGTCGATTTTAAATTAGTTAAAAGAGATTTCTCTCTAAATTTTGTTGTTGCAGTGAACTTGAATAGATCAATCACCTTTTTGTCAACAATAATCATACCTACAAGGTTTGACATTCTTTGAGTATTAATGAAAACAACAACATTACTATTTATCATTTGAATGACCTTCTTGGGAGGTGGGAGTAACATTTTTGATGCTTTCATAGTGTGGGATATTCGGAATACACACAATAAATTGAAATATAATAAAATTCCTTTCTTATATGACGACATTCTTAGGAGAATTTTTCTTGATGTTGGTGGGATCCTAAACGCTATCCCGACCAATTCTTTTAATTAGAACACTATTAATAGGCTAAAGTTAATCTTCTTTTAATGGAAACTGAGGTCCATATTGATGGGGGCAGGGGTTTGACTGTGTTTTTTGGTCTGGTGGTGGGCAGTTAGCAATTGGTTTTTTTGGTTTGATGCTTAGTTCTGCTATTTTGTTTGGTGATGCTTTTCTTATGGTGGTTTCTTAAGTGTTTAGCCCTACTGCTTTTCCTGTGATGGTTTTGGGTGTTTGGCCTTGCAATTATGTATGTTGATTTTGTTTGTTGTAGTGGTTGATCTTTTGTTGTGTTTGTTGTTATTGTGGCTGATTTTTTTGGATTATGGTTCGATTGTTATTTGGTTAGGGTGTTTTCTGCTATGTTGGTTGCAGCATCTAGTTTTTGTGGTTTTGTTGTGTTTTTTGTTGTTTCTACCATGTTGGTTCTTCTTCAATGCTTACATTGTGGTTGTTTCTATAACGACCCAACTCATTACTATGACAATTAGAGCTAAATTGACAAAAAAATTAGGATCTCGAATGACTACAATATTTGGTCTAACCAAATATACAATTGATTAGATTATATTTTTATAATCGTAATGCTCAAGTTTGAGAATAATTTAGATAACATTCACTCATAAATTAATTTCTAAATATTTAAAATTCAGAAAATTAAATTCAAGTTTAAATTTAATAAATTTGGTTTCGTTAGGAAAGACTATTAGGATAAGACTATACAAAAATGTTCGTCAAATTTGGAGCTTATGATTGGTTGTAATTAATTTTTGAAATTTTAATCTTCAAAAATTAATATAAAATAAAATATAGCTCCAAATTGAGAAATTTTGGTACGGGTGTATTTGTCTCATCGATATACACAACCATGTCAAGTTTCATAAATTTTGGAAATAAAATAATACAAAATGCACAAAATTTAAAATAATAAAGTTGTAATAAAAATTAATATTCAAATATTCAAAATAAATTATTTTACCATTCATCAATTAATACATTATTCATCCAAATTCACATGTTAAGTTATATAACACTAAAGGAACTTAAGAGTGAATTAAGAGGAGAGATGATTTTTTTAATAACTACCCTCTCACCCCTCATTCTTCCCACCAAAATTTTTCTCATCTTCTCTTGTAAAGACCCACTTAAGTAGTAATAAGTGAAACTCAAAAATATCGAGACACTTATTTAGATAATAATAGAGTTTTTAATAAGAAATCCAAAGTTAAACGTGCTCAAGTGAGAGCACTCCTATGATGGGTGGTCTATTAGGAAGTTATCTTCAGAGGACATAATCATGTGGCCTTTCAGGCCAAAGCAGATAATATTTTAGTGCTTAAGAGTTTGAGCTATTATAAATGGTAACAGAATATGCCATAGGGTATTAGTATAATGACCCCAATATTGGATTAGGAATGTAATCCAATATTAGGTGTTACTGTAGAACTTAATGCTAGATTAATGAATTTTAATCCACTATTAGGCACTACAAGGAGCCAAAGATCTCTAAAAAAGGAAAACTAGAAGCATAAACATTTAGTAAATATAAAACATTCCTGCCATTCCAGAAAAAAAAGAAAATACAGCACAGAACAATAAAGTAAAGCATCAAAAATAATTAAATTATACAAATATTTAATCGTAATGACACTCATCATCATGGGATGCATAGAATAAAATACTCAATAGAAAGTAAATATCATCTAAGCTACAATAATGAGATATGATCTACTTTAGGTACAAGAACTACTCTAAGCACGATTATTAAGAAAATGCTTTTAATCTACTGTATTTTGGTTCTTAAATATAATAGGGCACAATCAAAAAAGAGAAAATAAGTGATTAGACTTAAGAAGTTTAAGTACATTTTAGAATTAAACTAAGTTTTAATAAAGAATATTTGGATATCACATATGTAATTTTATTCTTAAAGGCTAACAATGAAGTATTTAAGAATCAAAGTATGGGTTAAAGAACTGTAAAGATGATAATAAATAAATAAGGAGTAAGAACTCACAAGTAAGTTTGATCTAGCCTGCAATGACAAGTAAGAGAAAATAGAAATCCTAATAAGTCTAAAAACTATTAATGTGCATATGAAAGAATACGATGAATACATAAATATGTTTAGCAGATATTAAGCTAAGCAAAAGAAGCTAAAACAGTGCACATGAAATGTAAGTAAAGCAATATACAATATATAAACTGAGATTATAAGTAAGTAAATTATAGTATAATAAGTAAGAACTGAACAATAAAGTAAAGTAAGGAAAAACTTAACCTCATGAGCTAAGAAGACAAAGTCAAGACTATGATAAATAAGCATAGCTTAAGGGCTATGACAAGCTCTCACAATCATTAAGATTATGATAACCCAATAGTCTAATTGCTTAAGTTATTTTAAGTTTTTTGTTTTGCGAGCAAAGTTACAGAACGAGCAAGGAGTTAAGTATGTCTACCTAACTAAGTAAGGGAAATGGGGTCTCATAGAAAGTAAACGCTCACATTCCTCCTCTGGATACGTGAGGTCTCCTTATTACCCACATAAGCCTATCCTGGCCATCACCATATGAAACTCCTATGATTTATTATGAATTTTTTATTTATGTACAATGTCTTATATGAATGTTCAAGATTGTAATCTCAAAGTAAAGAAGTATTCTAAGGAATTCAAGTAATTATAAATTATGGATATCCAAAGTTGTCTGATATTTAGATTATTTAACCTAATGATTGGAGCTGATTCTGCTCTCAATTGGCTTAGAGATATTGATCTCTAAGTCAATTTAAAGTAATAATATAAATAATTAAGTTTTTAAAATAGTAGCTTGATTGAGATTTATTTAAATGGAAAAATAATTTATATGTATAAATATGAAATATGACACTAAGTCCTACATTATTCCTAAGCCACATAATATTTATTAGTTTCTAGACTTAATGCATAGGTACTAATACAAAGGGATTTAGGTTGTAGGTTCTCTAAATTTATACTAGCCAAACACTTAAGTTAATATTCTCTTCTAAGAAATTTATTTGATTTACATCTTAATGATTCTAGGCCTAAGAAGGTTTAATTAGTTAATTAATTTCAGTGTTTAGTCTTAGAAGTGAACTAGTAGAATAATACTAGCCTACTCTTAAACTTGTGATCTTATTAGAGCTTCTTTCCTAATAAGGCAATACTAAAGAGGTGATTATCACTTTTATTATTATTAAGGTGGTCGGTCTCGGCCTTGATATTAGATGCTAATATTTATTTATATGAGCTTTCCTTTTGGGACCTTCTTAGTATTGACTGGAATTTTGGGGTTATTAAAGCTGCTTATTTTAGTAATTGGTCGACGGTTGAAAAGTTATGCGTTCTGACAAGAATCTATCATGATGATTTACATAGATATCCCTCTTACAGTGGTTTATATGGCAATTTGCTTATTTGGATTTATACCAAACCGAATTGGGTTGCTAGTCTTACTCTCGGCTTCATGTGGTTAAGGTGGTCGGTCGGCCACGGATCCCTTGCGTTTGCTCCTAAGCAAATTTGGCCTGCAAAGCGTCATATTAGCTTATTTTGCGAGCTCTTAACCGTCCAGCTTATCATCATTGCATACAATTTTCTACTATTAACCTACTTTGTGCGATCCGTTCATACTTTCAGAATTGGAATTGTCTTCTTGTGTTCTGGAGGCCTTACCTTGCGTTCTTTGCATGGACCCAAGGGAAGGTAGTTGTTGGCGGACTTTTTGTAGCAGCGTTTACTTTGTTGTATCAGATGTCTCAGCATCTTAATACCGACCGTTCGAATCTGCGATTACATTGGTGCTCGCAGACTTCAGGTTCGCCTTTAATGTATTCATTTAAAATTATTTTTGAGATCCTTTTGCAGGTTCGACTGAGTATTGGGCGTGGATGGACGGAAGCAGCTAATGGCGACCCAAGCGTGGTTTCTTTTTTTCAAGCTGAGGTGTGGTTTCATTATTTTTTTTTTTGGGTGATCCTTTTAGAAAACACCATGGGGTCACCCTTTTTTAGGTTGGATTTTTTTAGAATTAGGATCTTTTGTAACCACTCAATTCATTTTGTATCATTTACTTTTATATTAATAAAACTTATAGATTCCTATTAATATATATATATATAAAGGAATAATTTGTGAAAGTGAAGTATAATTTAGAAATAGTGGATTCATTTTGAGTATGATATCATATATATATTCTTACATTTATTGGCAATAACAAATTAGAGGATATGTTAAACAATTATCTGAAGAGAATAAAAGAAGCTATAATACAGAATAGAATAAGCAGCGTGAGATCAACTGTTGGGATTTTATTTCTTGATCTTGATTTCCTCCAAGGCATTCTTGCCGTTGAGTTTTCCTGAAAAGTACTCCTTCGTATAATCTCGGACGCTTATGGTTTTGTAGAGTTGTCCGTCTTCTTTTTCAGTGAGCTGAGGCAGAGGGCGCAGCATGACATCAACTGCTGGCAAATGAAACGCAGCTATCGACAGCCGCTCCTCCTCCATATTTATAACCACCCTGTGCTCAATGCTTTTGTACTCTCCGTTTGTTATTATCTGTCATGAAAACACATATCAGCAAACAAAAAAAGAAAAAGAAAAAAAAAGAGCAACTTATAAGAAAAAGAAGATTATACCTCCAACATGTCGCCGATATTGATGATGAAGGCTCCTGGCCTGGGCTTGACTTGGAACCATTCCCCGTTCTTCCTTATTTGCAAGCCGTTAACCTCATTGGCTTGCAGCAGCACTGTCAGAGCGATGCCATCACTGTGGGGAGAGAGGCCCAGGACCTTATTAGCCTGCTTGCATGGCGGATAATAGTTCATCCTCAGAGATTGCATCTGATTATCAAAGAACTTGAGCATGGCTTCCTGCTCGACTCCCAAATCCTTAGCCATCAATCCATAGAGGCGATCCACGATACTGCCAATCCTCGCTGTGTAAGCTTCAAGGGCGTCGCTGCGGATTCAAATGCACGTCAGCAAAAAAGAGTTTGCATAGTAAATTAAGAGAAATGTCTTTTTATTTATTTATATAAATATTATTTTAAAAATTTGTATTCAAATTTTATTTGGTGAATTTTATTAGGTGTCACATCAACAAATCTGAATAAAATTTCTCAAAGTACTGAGACCTGAATGAGGAAGGCTTGGCTGGCCAAAATCTGGAATCGCGATGCGGTTTGGTGACGAGAGTGAGCACATCCGCCCAATCCAGCTTTTGCTCCTCCGAATGCACGAACATCTGTCCGTACCCTTCAATGGTTCCAGGCTGCTGTTTAACCCTTTCCTTTTCTACTATTGGGAGCTTGAAGAACTCCATCACAGCATTCTTTGCCTTCTCCACAGCGTCTTTCGAAATCCCATGATTTATCAGCTGCGCGCACAATAATTGGTATGCGTAAGAACAAATAAAAATGCGCGGGAGTTGCGCTCTTAAATGGTTCAGTGAAAGGAACGATCAAAAATATGTACTTGGAAGAATCCCCACTCCCTGCATGCGGATCCAAGCCTGGAGAGCTCCTCCTCGTCGGAGCCGATCAGCTTCGTGAGATCGATCGCCGGAAGCTCATCGTCGCCGAGGACTGAAGCGGGCGGGCCAGCGTCGACTTCGGGCCTTATGTACCTCTCCGGAATCTCGCCTGAGGCCGCTGACTCTGCAAGCTGCTGCACACTGGGCACTATCATGCTGCGGCCCAGCTCAAGATGGCTCGACGGACCCATTTCTATTGCTCTCTCTAAATCACAAACACTTTGTGCTGTCTAAATGCTTTGCTCTTATCAATCAGCACAGCGTGCTTTTTATTCATTTCTATCCGTTCCGAAGCCTCTTTATACAGGCGTGCGTTTGAAGTTGAAAGCAAAACGTTCCATTCTGTAATCCAATATTGATCATATTTTTGGTCAAAGGTCTTTCATTTTAATTCATATACAAATGGCTTTAGAACGTGGTAATTTGGAAGCCGCGCGAAAGAGAGTTTTCCATAAAATAAAAAGAAATGCTATTTAGATTTCCTTATTTAAAAAATTTATCTAATAGAATTTAAAATTATTTTATTATTATTTTATTTTATTTACATTAAATTAATATAAATATTAATTTTAAGATTTGTATTAAAATATATTCAAATTTCATTGAATATGCTTTTATGGGTGCCATTTCAACCGGCCTAAACCAAGGTTCTTCTAATTGATATTTTATAATATTTAAACATCTAAGAAAAGAGATTTAACTAATGGGCTTTCTAAATCTCCCTAATACGAACTTCTCACCATAAAAATTAATAAATGAAGAGAAAAATGAAAATTTTTGAAAATTTCTTGAAACAAAAATATAGTATCAATTGGTAATTGCAGGGTGAAAAAATACTATCTTTTATCATAATTGGGCTAACAAAAGAAGACATACTAATAATATTTCCAAGATTTGCCCCCCAAACTCCCCCGAAATTCTTAGCTCGGAAGATATTCAAAATTCCACTATTGCCTATTTCCAAAACTCCTTCAGACACACAAACTCCCCTTCCCAAAACATCAATCCTGACTTACCCATCCCTCAAATCTCCATGGAAGAATAGCTTTAGTTCAATTCGATTCCAACCGAGGAAGAAATCTGGGAGGCCATTAAAAGCCTTAAGAAAAACATTGTCCTGGTTTTGATGGATTCCCTATTAAATTTTTTTATAAGTTCTGGGATATCATAAAGGTGGATGTTTGTAATGGGGTTAAAGAATTTTTTTGTGATGTCCGTTCACCTAAATTCTTTACTCATACGAATGATATCGCTCATCCCAAAATCGGAAAATGCTTCTTGGTGGTCTCACCTTAGGCCTATTAGTCATTGCACCTCCATAAACAAAATCATCTCTATAATCTTGGCCAAAAGAATGCAAACTCTGCTCTCCAACCTTATTGAACCCAATCAATCTGGTTTTGTCCCTGGTCGTCTTATCCAAGATAACATCATTGCTACCCAACAACTTTTTCATAGCTTGAAAAAAAAATGTTGGGGACATAACCTTATTCTAAAACTTGATATGGAGAAGGCTTTTGATAGAATTGCTTGGAACTTCCTTTCCAAAATACTAAGCAACTATGGGTTTAATGCTAACTTAATCCAAAAAAGAAAGAATCTTACCCATTATAATTACTTCTCTATTTTGATTAATGGGCAAGCAAGTGGTTTCTTTAATTCCGAAAGAGGTCTTCGACAAGGTGATCCTCTTTCCCCCATTCTTTTCATCCTTGCCTTCAACTATTGGTCCATAAGCATTAACTCCCACTTCTCTAAAGACCCTAGTCTCCATTTTCAATATGGTGGGAAAACCTTAGTCACGCACCTCGCTTATGCTGATGATCTTATCCTCTTTAGTAATGCTAGTTCTAACTCCGTTAAGAAATAAAAATCTATGCTCTCGATTTGGAAGAAATCATCGGTCTGACAATTAACATATCCAAATCCCATTGTTTTACCAACACTAAAACACATTCAAATACTATCAGGAGAATTGAACACACTTTAAACATCAAATCTGGCAAACTCCCAATTCTTTATCTTGGCATCCCTATCTCAATTGGTCATAATAAGAATGGCAATTTCTCTAAGCTTATCGATAACATATTCAAAAAATTGCAAGGTTGAGAATTAAAATACCTCTCT
Organism: Gastrodia elata; assembly: GCA_016760335.1. Classification (NCBI taxonomy): domain Eukaryota; kingdom Viridiplantae; phylum Streptophyta; class Magnoliopsida; order Asparagales; family Orchidaceae; genus Gastrodia; species Gastrodia elata. Next base: position 104,222,076 of record CM028670.1, on the reverse strand, counting down.
CAAGGTGGGAGACTAGTTCTCAAATATGTTCGTAACATGATTCCTATTTATTGGCTTGAGGTGTCTTCTCCCACAAAATTTATTTTAAAAAAGCTGAAAACAATTTTCAATAAATTTCTTTGGTGCTATTCTCGTGGTAGTAAAATTACTTGGTGCTCTTGGGATCATGTCATCTTCCCAACTGTGGAAGGTGGCCTTGGTCTAAGGTGCCTCAATGATCTCCATAAAGCTTTCTCTCTCAAATTGTAGTGGAAGTTTAGAACCTATAACACTATTTGGTCCAACATTCATCTTTCTAAGTATTGCTCTAGATCCCATCCCTCCCAAACTACCCAAAAAATTACTGACTCTATTACTTGGGCTCGTATGCTTGCCTCTAGAGAAATTATCGAATAGACCATAACTTGGGATTCACTAGAAAAATCCCTATCCTTCTGGTATGATGGCTGGAATAATAATGAAATCCTGGCTAGTAGTTATAATGAGATCAAAAATCATAAATTATCCTTAGCTAATTGTCTCACCAGCAACAACACTTGGAATGTTGATTTTCTCGCAAATTCATCTCCTGTTGATCTTCTAGAAAAAATTAAGGCGGTTTCCCTTAAAATTGATCCCTCAAAATCAGTTAACTCAATTCTTTGTCACAAAAATAAAATCTGCCTTAGCCTCCTCTGGCAAACTGTTAGAATCCACAATCACCCTTCTTTCCCGAATTGGGTCTGGCATAATTGTATCCCTATTCTTATCAGTCTATTTCTTTGGCGCCTTCACAACAATTACATTAGTGTTGACTCAAATTTGCAAAATATGGGTTACAGTTTGACCTCAAAATGCCATTGATGCTCCAACAGCATCGAAACCTTAAATCATGTCTTCTTCAGTAGCATTCCAAGCAAAATAATATGGCCAGCCCTTAACTTAAAAAAGTCGGAGCCAAGTCTTAGCGATATGCTTACTGTTTTTTAAAGATGACCTTATCAGAGGAAAAAAATTCATGTTGGTCAATTAGTTGACTGCTTCACCCTATGGAATTTATGGAAAGCCTGAAATTCTACTAAATATTCTAATATCCTGGCCAATGCCCAAAAATCAGGGAAGCTATCAAACGGGATGTGAATATCTCTTTTAAAAATTTCAGCTCCAAAAACTTCAGTTAGAGCTCGCTTAATGTTGATCATGTTAAATCAATCCTGGATTTATAACATTATTGGGTCGACGTGCTGGGCCTTATTGCTTTGCCTATTTGCGCTGTGGCTTGTAAATTTTTTCTGTTGCACTAGTTAATTGTTGTGCTGTGATACATGATCTGCATGATAATTTGCAGTTGCTTTGGTTTCGGCTTTGGCTTTTTGTGGCTCATCTTTTCTGTATTAGGCTGCTATCTCTTTTCCAAGTCCCTGATGCTATACTGTCTAGAGATGCCTATACTATCAAAATTTCAGTAAAAGTTATAACTGCTGTTTTTACGATTGTTCTTTTCTTTTGGAGCAGCTTTTTTATTAAATTAGTTGAGGGTGACTTAAACGATTTTATTTGGAGCAACACTTTTATCTCAATGGCTGTCAATGTTGATTTTTGGGATTTTAGTAGATGTTTGCTGAATGCTAAGGATGGTTATGTTACTTATTTTGATGCTTTCGGCATGCAGTTGTATACTTTCTATATGGAGATTGTGTGGAGCAGCTTTTTTATTAAATTTGTGGTGGGTGATTTAATCGGTTTTTTTTTTTAGCAGCATTTTTACTAAAATGGCTGTCAATGCTGATCTATGGGAAAAAAGTAGATGCCCGCTTAATGCTTATGTTGGTTTGCCCAAAATGTTTGAATGGTCTATTAAAAATTCGGTGGCTTACCTTTGTTATATTGCAAAATGGGGTGATCATACTTTCTGCATACAATTGTTTATTTTCTATATGCTGTCTAATATTTTTTTTTGGCAAGCCTCTATTTTTATGCTGTTTGACAATTGCTTATCCATCTTATTTATCATCTACTCTGCTGAGCTTTCTACGTGGTGCTTAAAAGTTTACCTTTTTCCCTCCACCATAGCTCTTAGTCTAACTCTTTTATCTTCCTCTTCATGGTGCCCGTAGATGTGCTGGCCAAGCCGCGGAACACTCCTTTTTGTGCTTAAAAACTTTAATATATTCTTTTAATCCTTTGTTTTGGCTGCCAGTTTTTGATTTTGCAAGTTACTCGAGCGATCAGGTCGTGTTCTTTTGCTCCTTTCGCGTTTTCTTGATATGGTTTGGTCGATTTCGCTTTTATCTTTTTTATAGCTGCTGTCTTTTCTATGAACTCGTACTAAGTTTGAGCACTTTATTTTCTTTTTCTTTTGTTTGGTCTGGAGACTTTTTAGGATATTTCTGAGTCTCTATTTTTGAGGCTGGATTCTGGTTTTTAGTAGTCTAGGAATCCTGTATCCTCCCAGCCCCTCGCGATGGCTTTTCAAAAAAATAAATATATATATATATATATATATATATATATTTTTTTTTTTTTTTTTTTTTTTTTTGGTGGGAAAAGTTATCTCGGCGGATTTTATTTCATAAAAAAAGGACTTACATGACCGGGACTGGGAGGTTATAATGATCCTAGAAACTATAAGCCAGAAACCAGCCCCAAAAAAAAGGAGACCCAGGGTGTAGCCTAAAATGTCTCCCGACCCAAAAGAAAAAATCCAAAGTTACAAAAACCACATTAAAATATCCAAGAACGAGAACAAAACTCCCACAATCAGGCAAGCAAAACAGCACGACCATCTTGGACCCACCAACGCCAGATCAACACGTCGCTGAAACAGGGAACCTGCATCAAGCTTAGAGCCAACATTATAGGAAAGCAACGATACAACACAAGATAGACAGAATAATATCAGCAACACCGCAAAATGGGCAAAACAGAGATAGAGCCAAAATCCCCATAGCAACCTAGCAACCGAGGGAGCTCCAACCACACCAGCAGCTTTGCCAAACCACCAGGAGGAGGCAGCAAAACCAAAACCCCAAACCCAACCAGCGACCGCCCAACCAACAGCCAAATACCGGCCGCAAGCGAAACCCCGACACCACAAAGCAAAGATGCAGAGACCCAGCCAGCAAACCGAAACTGGAGAAACAAACAACTAGCCAAGACAGAACCAAACTGCAACTTGCAAACAAGTGGCCAACCAAAATGTTGGGAGCCAAAGTAAACTAGAAACAGATAGATCCAAAACCAAAACAGCGCAACAGCTGAGATAACCACCAGAAAAAAGAGCAAAACCTCAAAGTCATTTAACGGGCTGCAGGAAAACCCACAACCAAACACAACCAGCCAACAAAGGATAGGACACAAAAAAGAAATAAAAAGGAGGGGCAGGCCGGCGGCCAAAACGAACTAGACACAGCACACAGAGACAGACAACCACTGCCAGAAAAAGATCAAAGACCACCACAAAGAAGGCAAACTGAAAGCCTGGAAGCAAATGTGGACATCCCCAAGAAGAGACTTCTTCCACATGAGCCAAGGCCAACCAGAGCAGAACGTATGAGCTACATAATTACCAAGCAACAACAACACTGACACCAAACTAATAAAACAAAACCCAGATTCCAACTAGCAGTAGCCCGAAACATAGAGGAAGGAACCAAGTTCCTTTAACAACCAGTAAGAAAAATAAAAACGAAAGAGCACCTTCCGCCTGCAAAGCCAGCCGGCAACGGTAAGAAATAAAGAGAAGCAACCGCCAAAACCAGAGACCAAAGCAAGACCATCTTCTGAAAACATGGTAGGGCTTGCCCCATACAGAGACCACTTTTACATGACCCTAACCATCTTTTAGGAAGAGCCTTAACCAAAAAGGCATCACCCAAATTTATACTTCCTTTTGATCTCAGCCGCATTGATATTTTTCCAACTAAAACTTTTTTCCCCATAGTTGTTTAGGCAACCTTTCACTTCTTTCAAAACCTTTGCAACAATGACCACCATATTAAACTTTACATTCGAATATTTTGCTTCATTTCTAGCCTTCCAGATGTGCCAAAGAGTATAAATATCAATAAGATTTCCAATATGAACCTTACCTTTCTTTGTTGTGGGCCAACACCAAAGATTCTCTACGATGGTAGCAGCATAAGGGAGAGGGGCTAAGGCAAATTTTCCCCAAATTAACCTACTAAACTTGTTTTCAAAAAACACATGCATTTAAGATTCCGTGTTTTGACAACAGTAGCAGCGAGAAGCAAGGGAAAAGCCCAGCTCTTGTATTTTGGTGTCCACGTTGATTAGACCCTTATAAAATCTCCAAATGAAAATACTTATTAGGTTAGGAAAACAATTATGCCAAAACCAGATAGGGAAGGAGGGAGAATTGTGAATTATGCAGTAATTCCATAAGATATCAAGATGAATTTTCTGTTTGACACAAAACACCGAATTGGCAGTTTTGGAATCTTCCAATTTAGGTTGCAGCTTAACAATATTGTTCATCTCCGATTCAGGGATACTCGCTTGAAGAAGAGGCAGATTCCAGCCCAAAGACTGAGAATAAACATCTCCTAATCTTAAGTTAGAAAATTTGATATTTCTATTGTTAATGAAAAGGGCATTTTTGTTGTTCCAATAGTCATAACATAAGGATATGGAATTGTCAAGCGTGTCCCAAATTATAGAATCTTCAACTGTGTCATTAACATTTAGCATTTTTTCCAATTGAGAGAATCAGTAATTTTATTTTGGACCACAGCCGGGTTGGTAGGTGCACAGTATTTAGCCAACAAAATTTTGAACCAAATGGAACTAGAGGTTCTAAACATCCACCAAAGATTAAGGGAGAAGGCTTTATGGATGTCGTTGATATTTCTTATATCGAGACCACCTTCAGTGTACGGGAGAGAGATGTGCTTCCAAGAGCACCAAATAATTTTGCTACCTTTTGGGTGCACCCAAAGGAATCTATTAAAGGTAGCTGAAATTTTTTTCATCACCTGGACCGTATGAGAGCAGACTTTCAACCAATATGTAGGGATTGTATTTAGCATGTGCTTTATAAGGATGAGTCTACCACCCTGAGAAAGATACTTGTTTTCCCAACCTTTTAGTTTGTTATAAATTTTATCAAGTAGCCATTTGAAGTTTGAATTCTTATTGTGCCCAATGCTTATGGGGATACCAAGATAGGGGAGGGGAAATTTCCCTTATTTGAAATTGAAGATTTGACCAATTTTGGTATGGATACTTGGAGGATTTTTATGGTGCACAAAATAATTGGACTTACTAATGTTTATGTTTAGCTCGGTGGCTAATTCCAAACTAAAAAGAAGAGAAGACAGCTTTTTCAAAGAGTTACTGCTACAGTTGGAGAAAATTATCAAATCATCCACATAGGATAAGTGGGACATCATCAATTTACCAGCCTAAGTTGAATTGCAATTTTGGGTTTTGTTGAAACAAGATGTTTATGTTGAGGGGCCACACGTTCATGGCAAGAATGAAAAGAAGGGGCGACAGCGGGTGTGGCGCCCCGCTCCCTAAGCCCATAATCATTAGACTAAGGAGCGGAGGTCACTTGTGCAAATCCTTCTCTTATCATTGGATTAAGTAAGATCCACAATCCACTAATAAGGGGAGGACTTGCACAGAATAAATAAGAGGATCAGTGACTAATTAAGATATACATATAGAGTGCGGAAGCTAAATGAAGTAAATAGTACATTCATTCATCATGCATCACATAAGAAATAATAATAAGATAGCTCAAAAAATAATAAAGTGCATAAGGTAAATCACAGTCACAGTTCCTGTATTATTACAACATTAAATAAGTAGTTTTAAAGACTAAAAATAAAGTACTCATCCTCACAAGAAGCTAAGAAACTAAACGGTATCCGCCTCTCCTGGCTGAAGCTCCCCCTCTCCTGGCTGAAGCTCCCCCTCTAAGTAAGGGACCTCTACTTCAGCACCTAGCTCCTCAAACTTATCTGAATCTGACATTATCAGTTTCATAATGCCAGGGCTCCAGCCAATAAAAGAAAATCTTGTTAGACAATTATCTAAGTATATTTTAGGCTGAATATTTTTCATGAGTTATTAATGTCACCACTTTAACTTAAGCAAACAAAAAGGGTAAACTAAAGCGGTAGGAGCAGTAAGCGTACAAGGAACAGGATAAGTTATAAACACAGCATTTATTACTAAACAACAAATGAGGCAAAGGCACACCTCAAAAACTAAGCAAGAAAAGGTCATATACATATATATACTGCAGTAAGTAAAAGTACTGAAAGTAAAGTCTAATCCTAAATATGTTGATGATCATATGACATATGCTGATTAAAGGCAGAAAATTTGAACATGGTATATATAGTAAGCAGTAAAGTCTAGCATCCTATAAATATGTATAACTGAGCAAGTAAGTAATGGAAAACAACTGACTAAAATATACATCAGAACACAGTACATAGTAAGCTGAAAACTGAAACTGGTATGTAAAGACTGTCATATCAAAAAGATGGCCATCGGGCCGGTGAAATCCCCAAAGCCTTTTTGGGCTTGGGCAGACAGAAATTCCTATAGCTTTTCTGGGCTATGGTAGACAGAATCCAGTAGCAGAATTGAGGATGCAGTAATTACACATGCAAAAATCTTTTAGTTATTTTACTTTATTTCTGTGAACACGTTTCAGAAACAGCTAAGGATTCAAGCACGTCTGCAAGACTGTGCGGGTTCCATACTTAGCACACTCTCCTCAATGAGAATGTTAAGCCTCCTTATTACTCTTTACCCCATCCAATAGGGTAAATGTGTACTAGAATCTTCCCAAAGACTGAACCCAAAGGCAACTGTTATCCTAATTATTCTAAATTTTCATTTCATGCACAAAGTTATCTTATATGATATGAACAAGGAATTTAAGCACAACATACATGGAATGCATAGCAACAAAACTAATTAATTAAGCAATGGACTCTTCTATACATGGTGACACTGTTGTTATCTAAGTTGACCATTCTAACGATTCTAAGTTATATAAGTTCAGGATCTCCAATTCCTACTATCGAGTGTAACTTAGAAATACGGCCTTATAAGTTAAAGGGATTATAACTGATCAGGTTCTAATTTAATTCAATCAAACATGACTACAAGTTCAATCAATAAATCATACGTCCTAGTTTTAAGAATTTAGTTGTCCTATCTAAGATCTGATCAAGATCTACTATACTATATATTATGGATTAACCACCACGAGATTTGACTTAATCACATAATCCAAAAAGGTTAGGACATAAGGTCTAGGTTTTAGTCTAAAAGTGATCTATTGATTAAGGTAGATCCTATTAAGCAAATCAAGCTTAATAGGATGAATCTCCTTATCCTAAATCTAGGGTTAAAAGATAAAATAATCAAAATAAGTTATAAAATTTCTAGAAACTAATAAAACCAAGGATTCATTCATTGAATAATTAACTTATCCAATGAATAAAATCTAACATATGAGCTGGTTCTAGTCTTAGGAGTAGTTCTAATGTGAGGTGAAAGATCCTAAGAAAAAGACTTAGAGAATTTTGGGAAATTTTACTGAGTTGACCTAATAAATGATTTTTCTCACTGAAATGAATATAATACAGTTCCAATACTAATTTTAGTAGCTTAAAACATAATATAGAGGTTAATGACGCTTAACCTAAATTTTGGGCAAAATGACTATTTTGCCCCTAACTAAGGGTCCAAAAAGTTAACTTTGATTTAAGACTCTAAATTGGGATTTCTTACTGTCAAATAATTCTTTACTGTCTAACATGAAGATAGACAGTGGGTACACTAAATTTGGGTAAGAAATAAGTCCTGTAGGTCTAATCTAAGGCTTTTGACCTAAGGGGCAATTTTATAATTTATACTTACTGGAACCTAAATTTTCATGTAGTTTACTGTTGGTTACTATTCAAGAATTCCTTAGAGTCTAAGAATACTAAATTCTGAGGTCTAATGAGTTAGTTATAGTCATTTGAATTTCTAAGGTAAATATGTAATTTTCTAAGTAAAAAGGGGCCAAAAAGCTAACTCTTCCATTTGGTGTCCAAATTTAGTAAACTTAGTGACTATAGCTTCCCTATAGCACACTAAGTACTTTAACTGAGAGTAGACCCAATTTAGACTTCAAATGGTCAAGTTATGACTTAATTGAGGTTAGGGGTATTTTGGTCATTTATCCTAATTTTCTACAATTCAAAACATAATATTACTTTTGATTATTGTGGGCACTGAAAATTTAAGGTTTCCAGTAATTTGCACAATGCATTCTAGGTACAAAGTAGGTTTTGAGCGCTTATTAAAAATGACAAGGTTTCAAACTAAATTTTCATATAGAATTTTATGCAGTATTCAATTTTAACTAAAATAGGTTCACTTTTGATATAACTCAATGTCACTAGGGTACAGGGGTCTTAAAATATCAAAACAGTTGAGTTTTGGCCATTTCAGCTGAAATTGGGCAGTTTTACAAAAATCTGGGCAGTTTTCTGAAGTTCCTGAAAATTCTGCAAATTTGGGCGCTGCAGCGCTTTTCGCGCGACAGCGTGCGGTAGCGCCTTTACGCTGCGGCTTACTGCGGTCCACTGCGATCCACTGTAACCCGCTACAGCGCGCCAATGGCGCGCTGTAGCGGTTCATTTTGCAAAATCACTGTTTAATTACTTTCATTAAATGAGTTTATAAATTTCGCGAAACTACCGCTGCAGCACGCGACCGCGCGCTGTAGCGGTCCATCTTGCAAATCTACTGTTCAATTAATTTATTTTCACATTTTCTAAAGTTCTGAATTTCCTCTATAGTCCGCTGTAGCGCTCTACAGCGCGCTGTAGCGGCCCATTTTACAATTTAATGTTCAATTAAATTTAAGGTCGTTTTCCTAAGTTCTGAAATGCCACTGCAGACCACTGCAGCGCGCGATCGCACGCTGTAGCGGTCCATTTCGCAAATTTACTATTCAATTAGTCCAACCGCTGCGGCCCGCTGTAACGGCAGACGGTGATTTCGCCATGTGTGAAACCCGTGAGGGCCATTTTTCAAGCTTAATTACTTTCAATCTAGAGAGTTCCATGAGCGGTGCCAAATATCAATAGAAAGGTATTTCTGATAAATTTCCATCGACACCAAAATCAGCATAAACAAAGCATCCTAGATATACTAAAAATACAGATGAATGATAGGGTGTACAGAATACAAGAAAAATAGTGCCTTCTTCTATGATGCTTTCAAGAGCCTTAATGGCTTCCATACTTAAACATGGATATCTAGATATGTATTCAAGCATTGTAGCTATATGAAGAAGACAAAAGAGAGGGTAAAGGGGTACCTTAGTTCTTGCAAGAGGGTGGATGAAAAAGTGGGAACCTTGTTTTCTTCAAAGCCTTGGAGGGTGAGCTGAACTCCTTCTTCTTCAATGCTAGATCATCAATGGAGAAGGGAAGTGATGAAATTTTTTAGCAAACCAAAAGAGGATGGCTGAGCTCCTCTTTTAAAGAGGAGACCTCATGATGAGCCTAGGGGATGGATCATTATGAGGTCTAGGGAGAGGGAGGAGGAGGGAGGAGGTGATGCCATTAAAAATTTACTAAAGAGGCATGGGCGCCGGCTGAGTTGATGGCCAGCCGCAAATGGAGATTAAAAGAATTGGGAAATTGCAAACAGGGGACTCAAAGATTGCTTAATTACGCATTTATTTTCCCTAATTATTTAAAAATTCTGGTTTTTGAAACGTGCTCCGAAAAATCCCAAAAATTTACCCCTAGCTAATTTGGGGGTGACAAATCCAATGGCAAAGTCGGATTTCAATTCCAATGATTATTTAATTATCCTATTTTTTGACGCATTTAATTACATTAAAATATTGACGAAAATTCAATGAATTCCAAACATGTTCAAAACATCACTCCTAGCTAATTTGGGTGTGACGATCATAATGGCGAAGTCAGATTTTGATTTCGAGATCAAAATAAATATCTCAATTTTCTAATTAATTAAATATTAAAATAATCCAAAATATTGGATTAAACTCTGAATTGCTCCAAACCTTTAGGGTTTGGATTTAATGACTCGATGATGATAATTACGATATGATTATGCTAAAATCAACTAGGTAACAACCTTGGGTTGTTACAGCGAGTCACCTTGCCGTAAACCTCTTTTAGAAGGGAAGAACCCCGAGGGATTGCCATTTAGCATAACAGAGAACCGATTGTGTTGGGTGATGTTTATCGTTTTTAAGATAAAGCTATCGTTGAAACCATAAGCTTTAAGGGTCTGTAAATGAAAATTCCAGTCCAGACGATCAAAGGTATTTTCAAGATCAATCTTTAAAATTAAATTTTGGACCCAACACTTCTTTTTGAAACTATGGAATAATTCTTGGGTGGCAAGGATGTTATCTTGAATATGTCTTCCTGGGACAAAAGCAGATTGACTGGGTTCAATTATAGACAGGAGAATGGATTGGAGTTTTTTGGCAAGGATTTTAGATATTATTTTACTTATAGTGGTGCACAAACTGATCGGTCTAAAGTTGTTCCACCATGGTGTGAGTGATAAATTTTGGGATTGAGGCGCCACAAAAGAATTCATTTATTCCATTGCAAACATCTAACTTAATAATTTCCCAAAATGCTTTGAAAAATTCACCCGGGAAACCATCCGACCCAAGGCAAGTATTGTCTTTCAAGTTTATTATTATATCCCAGATCTCGTCATCACTCGGCAAGAGATTTAAAAGATTATTATTATCCGTGGATATTTGGTAATTTGGATCAATGATATTTTTCCCTTGGGAGGTCACCGACTTGGGGGAGAGGGGGTTGAAATTTTCAACAAAATAGTTTGCCACTAAGTTTTGAAGGTCAGGCATATTTGTGATCTTGTTACCATCAGACGAGGTAACCTCATTAATGTGATTAACATACCTACGTTTTTTAACCCAATTGTGATAGAAAGCAATATTGTGTTCTCCCTTTAAATTCCAGCTTAAGGAACATTTTTGTTTCCAGAAGGTCTCAATATCATTGTGGCGAAGCATAAGATTGGCTTTGGCTTTATTGACTTCTATTCTATTGGAATTCGATGGATCCGAATTAAAAATAGATTCAAGAGAAGAGACTAAGTTTTCTTGCAGGGATAAGTTTGTGAAAATGTTTCCAACATGAGACTTATTCCAGATGCCTAGAGTTTTTCTAAGCCTTTTAAATTTCTCCACTAATCTATAAAGCCCAAAGGACCCACCTGGGAGATTCCAAGGGTCACTAACAATGGTTTTGCAATCATCTCTTTGGAGCCAAAAGAGTTGGAAATGAAAGGATTTAGGCAACTTGCTTTCAATGTTCCAGGAGCTAAAAGAGAGAGGTTTATGGTCCGAGACAGTCGAGCTTAAAGTGGTGTTTAAAATATAAGAAAAAGAGCTACACCACTTGCTATTCATGAGAAAACGATCAAGGCGGGCAAATTTTCGACCAGCATTCCAAGTAAAAGGAGCTCTCGAATATTTAAAATCTTCTAAGCCACAATCAAGCATTGCTGAATTGAATTCAAAGGAAGATCTAGCATAATCGGTTGAGTAACCTTTATACTCATTAGTCTTCAACACAACATTAAAATCTCCCCCCATCACCCAAGGCATAGAGGAGGAAGCAAAGTCTTTAAGAAAGGACCAAAGTTTCAAACGTTCAACTCTAAGATTATGGGCATGAATAAAGTTGCAAAGGAAACTGATGAATCCATAAATTATATCTAAAATAAAGGGAAATTTTATTTATTTCAGATCTTTATGATGCTCCTAAATCAATTTTTTTTATCTTTTTTGGGGAAAAGGCATCCAATGGAGTTCTGAGGCATTTCTGGAAATATTTAAAATTTATTAAAAGAAATCCACTACAGCGCGCTGCAGCGGGCTGCAGCGAAATTATTTAAACTATATAAACAGGAGGGCTCAACTAATTGAACAGTATTTTACAAAACAAGCCTCTATAGCGTGCGGTGGCGCGCTGCAGCGGTCTGCAGCGAAAATATTTCAGACTATATAAAAATGGGAAAATAAACTAATTGAACAGTGTTTTTTGCAAAATGAGCCGCAACAGTGCGCTGTCGCGTGCTGCAGTAGTCTGCAGCAGAAATATTTCCAACTTTATAAAATAGAGAAATCGATTAATTGAACAGTGTTTTTTGCAAAATGAGCTGCTACAAACACGCGGTCGCGCGCTGCAGCGGAAATATTTCCAACTTTATAAAATGGGGAATCGATTAATTGAACATTGTTTTTTTTTTACAAAATGAGCCACTACAGTGTGCGGTCGCACGCTACAGCGGTCTACTGCGAAAATATTTTTACTTAAAAAAATGAAAAGTGAAGTAATTGAATAGTAGATTTACAAAATGACCCGTTGCAGCACTGCAGCAGAATATCTTCTGAAGCTCAAACTCGGTAGCGCGCGGTAGCGGGGGACTTGGCGAATTTGCTAAGGACCATTGCACGCCGCAGCGCACCACAACGCGCCACAGCGCACTGCAGTAGCCACCGCAATTTTTTTCCAGACAGCATTTAATGCGTCTAGGGATGTGACCTCTATCCTGCACTTTGTCTCCAACCATCATTCCCTACAGCTACTATATTTTATTTGAAAAAGAAGGTCTTGAGGTGATATTTTGGATAAACAAATGAAGATATTTGTCACCTCACCATCAATGGAGGATTTTGCCATCATGAGTTCAATATTTTAAATGGAAATGCTGGTTTTGAAATGAATAAGAAGAAGGCAGCCCCTCTCCTATAAATACCCCTCCTCTTGACTTGAGGAGGGTTCACAATTTTAGCTAAAAATCCACTAAGTAAGGAGGAGTGCCAAGGAAGAGAAGAACTCCCCAAGGGTGGCAAAGCAAGCTCTTGCTTTAGAGGAGAAGGAAGAAGGTAGCACTAGCGACCTAAGAAGGGAACATTGAGAAGGAGAAGAATGATTCCGAAGAACTTCCAAAGGAGCGTTCCTAGTATCTTCTAAACTCTATTCTTGTATTTTCTTTTTAGTTGATCATGAAAGAGTCTTTATCCATGTATGTATTTTTCTTCTTTTATTTTGTAATGAGTAGCTAAACTCCCTTTGGGAGGGTTGGGGTGAAGTCCCATGTGCATGATGTAATATTCATATATAAATGTTTGGAGGATTAGTCACTGAAGATCCTAACTCACATATTTCAATTTTCTTTGAAATATGTGATACCTTCATATTTAACGGTGTCTCCGAAGACGCAGTTAAATTGCATCTTTTCCTTTCTCTTTGAGAGATAGAGCCAAGAGTTGGCTCAGCTCTTTACTGAGTGATTCTATCCGGACTTGGGACGACTTGGCTACGAAATTCTTAGCCAAATACTTCCCTTCGGCTAAAACCGCACGATTGAGGATTAAGATCTCCAACTTCACTCAGTTGGAAGGTGAGACTCTGTATGATGGGTGGGATCGCTTTAAGGAGTACCTCAGGCGTTGCCCACATCATGGGTTCCCTTTATGGATGCAAGTGCAAACCTTCTACAATAGTTTGAATGCTCCAATAAGGCACTCATTGATGCCGCCGCCGGTGGTTCCATTAGTGGAAAAACCCAAGAGGAAGCTTACAACCTCTTGGAATAAATGGCCAATAACGCATACCAATGGCCTTCTGAAAGGCTGAAAAAGGAATCCATGAAAGTAAACGAATCTGACCAAATAATAGCTCTTTAACAAGAAATTCATGCCTTAAACGAAAGAATAGAACAAATGAATGTCAATGTGGTTTCAAAGGTACACTGTGAGTTGTGCGGAGATAGGCATAACAGTGAAAGTTGTAATTTAAACAACCCCTTCATGCAAAATAATACTAAATAGGTAAACTACCTCATAAACAATAACCAGACGAACAACCCCTACTCCAACACGTATAACCCAGGGTGGAAAAACCACCCAAATTTATCTTGGAGTAATAATAATAATAATACTAATCAATATGGGAGGAATTCATCCAACCAGTAAGGCATGAACTATGGAAATAATAACAACAACTATCAACACAATTTAGAAGGGGCCTTCAATTTATTTAAAGCCGAAACAACCCAATTCATGCGCCGCATTGAAGTCACATTAACACGCCATGAGGCTTCTATCCTCCCTTAGGAATATAGAAATACAATTGGGGCAAATCTCCAAGCAGCTGACCTCTCGGCAGCAAGGGGATTTTCCCAGTTCAACTGAAATAAACCCGAGGGAATTGGTGAGTGTGATACATTATAAAAATATGTCAGACTGAATGAATAATGAGAAAGAGAGTGCAACAAATTTTAAACTAGAGGAATTTGAAATAAGGAAAGGGAATGACCATGAAAAGCTAACTTCCCTTAAATGCGAAGATCCAGGGAGGTTGAGCATCCTGTGCATAATAAGAAATGAAGTATTTGTAGATCCCTTGTGTGATCTATGTGCTTCAGTAAATGTTATGCCCTACCACATCTATGAATATTTAAAGGTAGGAGAGATGGAATATACCTCAATGATTTTAAAGTTTGCTAATCCAGAATCCCTTACCCCTCTAGGAATGATAAAGAATGTTGCAGTTGAATTAGGGAATTTTATAGTTCCAACTGACTTTGTGGGGTGTGAATGGGACCAAGGGAACAAAAACTCCACGATTATCTTTGGGAGACCCTTTTTAATGAGTGTGAAGGCTGTCATCGATGTGAGTCATGGTGTAATGAGCATGAGTGTTAAAGGAAGAACGGAAATGATTGATCTTAAGCCAACTATCTTTAAAAAGAAAGAGATGGAGGAAGAAGTGAGAAAAAGGGTTAGAAAAGAGAGGTTATGGATTAATGATGTTCTAGAAGACCTCACAATTGAAGAGAAACACTCTGATGGCTACTCTACACCTTCCTCTGAAAAGGGGAGCAAGGAATGAGTAAAAAAGAGAAAAATGCGATGAGGGAAGAGAAAGTAAAAGACTCCCCCCAATTTTGAAACTAAAAAAATGGATCCTCTATTAGAAGTTGAAGATGAAGAGAGTTCGCACCACCATGAGAGTTATGCTCATTCGAACATCTCTAGCTTATGGAAAAGGAAACCACCGGATCCTACATATTAGTCATTAGTGGGTCTAGCTAAGGACGTGAAACTAAGCGCTTATTAGAAGGCAACCCAACCCTAAAAAAAAAATTACGCTGCAGCGGGGAAATTGCGCATGTAGAGCATCGCGGCGGCATGCAGAAATCATTTTCCGCTCTAGCGCGCTAACGCGTAAAACCCGCTACTGCGCGCTGCAGCGGTTTGCCCCAGTTTTGAAAAAAATTTCTGTCTTGGGAAAATGCAGTCAACAAGTCATACCCTTTGGGTTCCCAAGGCAGTCAAAATAATTGCTGAAAAAGCTGTGCCCCCCCCCCCCCTACATGGATCACCATATATATGGCATGTGGAAGACCATTTAACCATCTTCTCCTTACCTTGAATTTTTTTTGCTATAAATAGGGAGGCAATGGGAGGGGCGGGGGTTATCCTTACACCTTTCCAATTCTCCTATTCTCTTTAAGTTCTTGATCCTCCTAATCCTCATTCCTTGCCATGTCAATCGGGAAGAAGGCGATTGCTTGAAAGGATATTGAAGCCTCCTTGTCCGAAGAAACTTTCAACAAGAAGAGGTACTCTTCGGCAGAAGCCGAGCACCGCTTCGTCTCCATCACTTCCCAATGGAAGTTGATTCCGGAGAGGAGTTTTAGCACCGCCTACCCCATCTCGCATGAGCAAGTCAACCCATGGGGATGGGGAGAGTTTGTGACCAAGAGAGCCCCTACATACACGACGATCATCCAGGAGGTGTATGCAAACGCAATCGATGCATTTGGGTAGCAGCTCTTCTGCCGGGGTAAGGTTGTCACTCTAGGGATTGCTCAAATTGAGAAATTCTATGGGCTTGAGGAGGTACATTCATGCTCTTACTCTGACCTCTTGGAATCTCGCTTTGACCCCGTCGTCTCATTGCGAAAATTGTCAACAATGACACAGAGTTGGAAGGAGGACTAGCCAACATCCCTCGCTCTGAATTGACGGAGATGTGCTTGGCTAGTGTTCATTTCTAGCTATGTCATGCCCACGAGTCACTTAACGGAAGTGACCCGTGCCCGAGCGCTCCTCTTATGCTCGTTGGTTATGATGGACAAAATCCATATTTCGAGCATTATCTTTGAGCAGCTATGAAAAGCTCACAAGGGCCTTTGCGCGGCATTGGCCTTCGGGTCTCTAATATCGGGGTTGTGGGAGACCCAAGGGGTCAAGATCCTCTCCCCATACTCCATTGTTCCCCCTAGCTGCGCCCTTAACCCTTCAAACCTAAATGTCCGGTCAAGTGAACGAAAGCTGCCCAAGAAGAGAAGGGGACCAAAAGGGGATGCATCCACACCTTCCGACTCGTGCCTCACGAACCAACTTTTGGTGCACCTCCACAATCAGCATGCGGAGCTTAGCAAGGCTCTTGCAACCGATATGGGGTTCTTTAAACAGGAGATCTGCCAACAGTGCAAGTTCTAATCTGAATTCCACGAAGCCCTTGGGATGATGTTTGAGGATTTGAGCTTACAAGGTGGACCGGACGCCTCCGTGTTGCCAAGGCCCCCTATCGAAGCACCCATTCCGGAGACGCGCTACCCTACCGAGACGGCGTATGTATAGGAGGAGGACGAAGAAGGAGAAGAGGATAACTAAATAGGTTGTATTTGTTCTTTTCTTTCAATTTTTCTTTTTTCTTTTGTATCTTTATTTTTAGTATGTTTTTATTTTGAGATTTTAATTTATGAATTTTTCTTATTCCCTCATTTTTATGATATTATTAATTGACATATTTTTTCTGAATTTTTCAAAAGAAATAAAAATCACAAAAATGTAAAAATTAAATTTGACATAAGTAAAAGAATGCGTAAACAAAAATGATTAAATGCATTATAAGCAAGAAAATATTGTAATTGAGTAATGAATAGAGGATAATCTAATTTCCAAAATTTAAATAAATGCTTGAGCTAAGTGTGGGGGAAGACATAGGACTTAGACTAAAAAATATGATACGTATTCTAAAAAGAGTGTGTTAGGCTCCCGTAGGATTTCATAATCACAAAGATGTATATTAGGGATAAAGAAAAATGTCTCGCCCTAAAGATAAAAAGAACAAAATATTTATGAAAAAATAGATGATGAAAAATATCTCTTCCAAATGAACAAAATGTGAAAAGATGAAGAAAAATATCTCTCCTTTAAGTTTTTCATCTTTGTGATTCATAAGAAGGAGCACATATGTCACAACTTTTAGAATCTTTAACCACTTCCTTAGTCTAAAGTTCACAATGAATTGTACCCATGACCTAATATCAAATATTGAAAATTCAAAATTTTGGAGATTTCTTGATTAAACCACCTTATGGCCACAAGTAAAAATATTAATATTGCTAAAATGTTCATTTCATTTTTGCCATGCACACATCTTGACTTATATATATTCTAATTGCATTATTGCAACTTTCATCCCTATAAAATAGAAAAAAATATCATTTTGAGTTACTTGAGGATGAGCAAGAATTTAAGTGTGGGGTGTGATGAATTCATAAATTATATCTAAAATAAAGGGAAATTTCATTCATTTCAGATCTTTATGATGCTCATAAATTAATTTTTTTATCTTTTTCAGAGAAAAGGCATCCAAGGGAGTTCTGAGGCATTTTTGAAAATATTTAAAATTTATTAAAAAAAATTCGCTACAGCGCGCTGCAGCGGAATTATTTAAACTATATAAACAGAAGGGCTCAACTAATTGAACAATGTTTTGCAAAACAAGCCGCTACAGCGCGCAGTCACGCGCTGTAGCGGTCTGCAGCGGAAATATTTCAGACTATATGAAAATGGGAAAATAAACTAATTGAACAGCGTTTTTTGCAAAATGAGCCGCTACAGCGCGCGGTCGTGCGCTGCAGCGGGCTGCAGCGGAAATATTTCCAACTTTATAAAACGGAGAAATCGATTAATTAAATAGTATTTTTTGCAAACTGAGCCGCTACAGCGCGCAGTCGCGCGCTGCAGCGGTCTGCAGCGGAAATATTTCCAACTTTATAAAACGGTGAAAGCGATTAATTGAACAGTGTTTTTTTTTCAAAAGAGCCGCTACAACACACTGTCGCGCGCTGCAGCGGTTTGCTGCGGAAATATTTTTACTTTAAAAAATGAAAAGTGAAGTAATTGAACATTAGATTTGCAAAATGCGATAGTGCGCGGCAGCGGGGGACTTGGCAAATTTGCTAAGGACCATTGCACGCCACAGCGCGCCACAGTGCGCTACAGCGGCCCTCCACAATTTTTTTCCAGACAGCATTTAATACGTCTGGGGATATGACCTCTATCCTGCACTTTGTCGCCAGCCATCATTCCCTGCAGCTGCTACGTTTTATTTGAAAAAGAAGGTCTTGAAGTGATATTTTGGGTAAACAAATGAAGATATTTATCACCTCACCATCAATGGAGGATTTTGACATCATGAGTTCATAATTTTAAATGAAAATGCTGGTTTTGAAATGAAGAAGAAGAAGGTAGCTCCTCTCCTATAAATACCCCTCCTCTTGACTTAAGGAGGGTTCACAATTTTAGACAAAAATCCACTAAGTAAGGAGGAGTGCCAAGGAAGAGAAAAACTCCCCAAGGGTGGCAAAGCAAGTTCTTGCTTTAGAGGAGAAGGAAGAAGGCAGCACTAGCGACCTAAGAAGGGAGCATTGAGAAGGAGAAGAAGGATTCCGGAGAACTTCCAAAGGAGCGTTCCTAGTATCTTCTAAACTCTATTCTTATATTTTCTTTTTAGTTGATCATGAAAGGGTCTTTATCTATATATGTTTTTTGTTCTTTTCTTTTGTAATGAGTAGCTAAACTCCCTTGGGGAGGGTTGGGGTGAAGTCCCATGTGCATGATGTAATATTCATGTATAAATGTTTTTTCTCAAGCATGATTTAATTTGTGATCTTAATGTCTTGCTAAGAAATATTTTATCTAATTTAGTCTTGAATATGGAATAAGAGTAAGGAATAAAAAAGGTTCAAGAACTAATCATCTTGTGCTCCTTAGCTCACCTTAGGTTGGATGCTAGGTTTTGAGTGCATGAAAACTTGGAACTATATGACAAAGTTCTTGAGCTCAATGCACCTCAATCTAAGCTCAACCAAAGTGTTGATGCAAGCAATATTAAGACCCACTAAATGAGCTCCTTAGCTCAACATAATTGAGGTAGAGGAAGGAAGTGTTGAGTGCTCATGAACTAAGTGACATAGTCATTGAGCCAAACATATGAATCCCTCATCTCAACTATGTGAGATACGAGTGATGCTCGTAGTGGAAATCAATACTTGTAAGATCTTAAGATTTAATAATCAAGCTCTCCTTGATCAAGAGAATAAAATTAAAATTTAAATCCAAAGAATCTTACAAGAATCTTTATGCTGAAGTAGAACCGAATGTGAGTTCATTTTGTGCACAAGATTTGAACTTGTAAGACCTTGAGTTAAACTCATGAAAAACAATATGCACT
The DNA here is from genome assembly GCA_016760335.1 of Gastrodia elata. Lineage (NCBI taxonomy): Eukaryota > Viridiplantae > Streptophyta > Magnoliopsida > Asparagales > Orchidaceae > Gastrodia > Gastrodia elata. The sequence continues at coordinate 104,202,487 of CM028670.1, read as the reverse complement.
TGATTTTAATTAAAATGAATGATAAAGTTTGAGAAACTAATATACATAATTGTTATATCATGGCATGTGGGATGGTCCCAACTCTTCTCTTTCTCTTATCTCACTCTTTTTGCTTAGTGATTATTGTGCTAATTTTTAGACCAACTCATCCAAATACATTGTAGCTTAAATATTAGTGAGAATAGATACACCTTAGTGCCAAATCAACTAATTTTCTGAGGATCGATAAATTCCCGAAAATTAACACTTTCCACTTATTACTTCAGACCACGTACACTTGCGTGTGAGCGCAGACGTGTATTTACTGTTTGTCAGAAATTGTGCTCCTTGTTGAAGAAGCGAAGGTGGATAGCTTGATCGCATTGAGCAATGATTTCATCATTCCAGGAAGAGGACCACAAGACCCAAATTTTATTAGAATCGGAAGCCACAACATTTTCAAAATTAGCAAACTTCCGGACTTTATCAATATAGCCAACAATCATCTTTGGTTCAATAATAGTAGCAATTTTTATTTTATGCTCATAAATTAAGTGTTTAAATCTGTTTAAAGAGGAGGTATTATCAATACCCTGAATGTTCCAACAAAAAGAATTCATTAATTAACATTAGAAGTACCTGGAAGGGACTTCTAATTGCTTTTCAATGCAAAAGTTATAGTATTGACCTGAGGGACGGCCTCCTCATCATTACTTAAATCCGCGAGCGTAGACAACGATTTAAATCTATTTGCCGTGGTAGTATTTGGGTTTCTGGTGGAGGAGGTTCTGAAGTGCTGAATCTTTAAGGGGCTTTTGGGCGCTTGAAATCTTTTATCTAACTTATTAGGATCTTGCAGAAAATCATTAGCTGAAGAAAGTAAATCAGAGGAATTGGCCGAACCAACCGTATCAAGCTTGTATGGGACTCCTTCCTCAAAGGCTGCTAATTCTTCCACTTGCACTTGAGGCACATAAGTATAATTCGCAGAATTTAAAGCAGGAAAAACCATAACAGAATTACCTGTAATAATTTCGGCATTTGCTACCAGACCCGGTAGTAAAGCTTCAGCACTTTTAATCTTTTCCACAGATTCTATTTCACTAGCGTTAGATTATAATAAGAGAACGAGCCCAGCATGGCCTTCAGAGAGAAAATTATTTTCGAGAGTTATGTTGTGAAGAACAATTGGGTCATGCAATAACATTTCACCCGCAATACTTGTACCCTCAGCAAATGCTAGCGGTTCCACCACCACTACATTAACCAACCCCGAAACCTTATTATTGGCAAGCTCAGAGACAGCAACTAAGTTATCATCCTTACAAGTGTCATCCGCCATGGGATTAGCCAGTGGGATTAACGAATTTGCTGGAATAGGATTAATGGGTGAGTGTAGAATAGCTTCTCTGGGACCATTGCTCAGAGGGGAATTTCTTTGCCGGAAATTGCACGAATCAGTATTGTGACCAAAGGTACAACACCAAGAGCAGAACAGAGGCATATTTTCAAACAATCTCTTGCATATACCCCTTATCTTTGGAACCCAACCAAATAGCCTTCGGAGGGGGGGGGGGGGGGGGGGGGGGGGGGCTTTCTATGTTTAACTCTACCAGCATTCGAGGTGCTGCTATTTTTCTAAGAATTGTCGTATTTTTATCTAAATGTAATGGGCGCCCGATGGCCTTACCAATATTGAGGAGGTCCTTAGAGATAAATTGCAGCCTAAGCCCAGGAAGATTAACCCAAATCGGCACAATAGGGACGTCGTGCTTGACGTCCGAAAACGGATCCCACTTGCAGAAGCGTAGAGTGTTCCCTTTAAGATCGAATGACCCTTTCGAAAATAATCTGGCATAATCAAGGTCAGATTCAAACGAGAAAAAATCCCTATGTGTGTCGAATGTTCTAATGTTAACTGACCCAACCAACTTTAATCCTTTAATGAAACCATCTATCAACCCAAAGTGAGGTTTGGGTCGATCAAAATTTCCAACTATAGTAAGAGCGTGCGGGAGAGCCAGGCATCTAACCTCATCAGAAAAGAGTAAAGTCGGCATACCTTTGAAACTTTCAATCGGTTTAGCGTTAAAAGTTGACCCAGCTTCTACCACATCTTTAAAGGAGCGAACCGCAGGCGGGGTCGGAGAATCCATACCTGACAGCAAACAAAACCAGAGGAAGAAAACCACCTGAGACCAAAGCCCCGCCAGACGACCAACACTTGACAAGGAACATCCGAAGAAAGGATCTCCCGTTCGTCGGCAGAGCCGACGGAAGGAGATAGCGAAAGAAGGATCGCCCTGAGCGCCGCCGCAAAGCCCTAGCCCGAACGAGCCAGAGAAAAAAAAATGCAGGTTTATGTCACGTTTATATACAATTTAGAGCTCGAGCTCTCAGGTTTATGTCTGTCAAGTCACGTTGTGACGCCTTGCTCTCGGGTTATGTCCGCGACAGTGCGCTGTGGCGCGCTGTAGTGCCATCTTCACCCAGAATTCTCTTTTATCAAAAGTAGAGCTCATCTTCCTAAAATGCCACAAAATCACACATTAAAGCACAACTAATCTTATAAAAATATAATTTTTAACACTAAATTACCTATATTTACTGAGTTCATAAGCTCTATCCCATAGGAACTTACAGAGGATAACCTAGATGTCTAAAAGAAAGAATTCGAAATTGGGACCACCATCATCAAATGTTGGAGGACGCAATTGCAAGAATTCACGCAAAAATTTGTCTGTAGCTAGTACTGGAGTAGATGGAGTATTGGGTTGGGTCACAGGTGGAGCAAAAGGTGTTGCTGGTAGTCTTGCTATATGTACTTGAGTTTCCACTAATGAAGTTAAATACTTCACTAATCCTACCAATGAGTCTATCTGCTCTGTAGTAGAGCTTGAAGTTGATGTGCAGTTGATACTGGGTGCTTGGCGGGAGTAGTGGGGTCATTTGATCCATGATTCATCTAATAAGCAACTAGTAACTATTTCATTCAAATGTGATAACAATATAACTTCAACGGTATGCGAATGAGGATGTATGCTCCTTCAATTGTAGTATTAAAAGCAATATGTTTGTACTTTATTCTATTTTGATATGTATTTTCTATGTATTGATCAAACAATTGTAAGTAGTAGTCTATCTCAGTTCCATTTTCCACCATCTATATTTAATTAATTTAACATATTAATTTCAAAAGATTATATATATATATATATATATACATATTCATTGTTATTTCCCATTCAAAAGTTTGTTTCTATATTATTTCAATATTCCTATCATTATTTAGTATTGTTTGTTCCATTTTTCCTAGAGTGTTATAAATGATCTTTTTCTTCTTTCTGAGACATTAACTATGTACTAAATTATGGATACTACTTTACTATCATGCTCTAATACCAACTATAACAGCCCGATATTGAGTTAGTGACAATCATTAGGTGTTCCTGTGACTTCTTATGTTGGATTAACATATCTAATTCAATATAAAGAATCACAGTAACGCCTAGTGATAATTTAGTTTCACTAACCCAACAGTTGAATCGTTGCACAAGTGCTGTTATTCATCTTTAACCAATCTCTCTTCAATATTTGGTATGACTTTTCTTCGTCATCAAAAACATCCTATGATTTTTCTTCACAATCATCGGGCGTTTATGGACTCGCTCTTGCAACTTGGAGTATTCCACGACGCAAAGTCATAAGTTTACGAATTAAAATGAAAATCCTTTGACCAAAAACATGATCGATATTGTATTACGGAAACTTCAAACGCCTGGCTTCGTCACCTTGTGGACATATTGCATGCCACGCTTAGCTGATATTATGAATTCAATGCTGAAAGCCTAATCTCGTGGTGAGACTTCATTTCAGAAAATATACGATTGATGATCGCATTCAATTGCAAATTAATCAGAGCAATTTCAAACGATATTTTTTATCAATATGTTGACTTCTTGATCGATGATCGGATTCAATCGTCAAGCACGAAGTGATGAATGAATGGCTTCATTAGTAGGTAAAGGCGTTTTTTGTTATATTTGAAGAATGACAGATATAACGAACGCGCATATGAAAAATCAAATGAAAAAAATAATGGCATCAGATTTGACAAAATTAAGCTGTTAATCCAATTTATTTCAGGAATATATAAGCCAATGCTTATTCTTTCCAAGGTTTCTCAATTACTAGCCGCTGATTCGGGTAACCAATTTTAAGATTATATTTATCAAAATACCTTTATATATTAAAGAAGAAATATTTCATTTTTCGATGGGGCATATACCACTACCACGACTCACAAAGATGAACTATGATAATTGGAGTATTCATATGCGGGCATTACTAGGTGCACAAGATGTATGGGAAGTCGTTGAGAACAGCTTCATCGATTCAGCAGATACGGCGAGTATGACGACGAATCAACTAAAGGCGTTAAAAGAGACGCGAGCAAAGGATAAAGCCGCTCTCTACTTGCTATATCAACCAATAGACGAGTCGGGCTTTGAGAAGATTGCCGGAGCGACAACTTCAAAAGAAGCATGGAACATTTTAGAGAAAGTGTTCAAAGGAGCCGATCATGTCAAGCAAGCGCGCCTCCAAACTTTGAGAGGCGAATTGGAACAGATGAAGATCAAGGAATCAGAAGGTGTATCTGATTACATCCACGTGTGCAAACAGTAGAAATCAACTCAAACAAAATAGAGAAACGATGAACGATGCCCGAGTCGTGGAGAAGATATTACGGCCATTGACAAACATCTTCGAGAATGTGGTGTACGCGATCAAAGAGTTAAAGGATCTCGACACACTAGCTGTTGATGAGCTCGCTGGCTCTCTCGAGGCACATGAGCAGCGAAAGAAGAAGAAGAAGGAAGAGGCGCTCGAAGATGCTCTTCAATCCAAGGCAACAATTATAGATGATGAGGTACTATATTCTCAAAATTTTCATGGAAAATGGCATGGAAGAAGAAATCGCGAAGATGAGCATGGTGGTAGAGGTCGTGGTCATGAAGGACACTATATGGAGGAGCAGTCAGATCAACGGAATTAGCGAGGTCAAGGACGAGGTCGTGGAAGAGGCGGCCGACTAAACCACTCAAATGTCGAGTGTTATAGTGTGCCAAATATGGTCACTATGCGAAGGACTACAACTCCAACAAATGTTACAATTGTGGAAAATTTGGGCATTGCTCAAAAGGCGGCTATGGCGAGAAGAAAATCAAAGAAAACACAAATCTTGTTACAGAAGAAGAGACGAATGATGGGCTTCTCATGATGGCTCACGATGAGAAGTATACCAATAACATACTGAGTTTGGGACAACTCATGGAAAAATGATACTCTGTGTTTATGAAAAATCGAGTGCTACAACTGAAAGAGAAGAAGGACCGGCTAGTTGCACATATCGAGATGACGAAGAATCGAATGTATAAAATCAACCTAGTTTATGTACAAGGAAAATGCTTGCAAGTTGATGTAGAAGACAATGCGTCTCTACGGCATCTACGATTCGATCATTTGCACTACGAAGGCCTATAAAAATTGTTTAAGAAGAAAATGGTGTATGAACTACCAGAGATAGACTACACTAACAAAATTTGCGAGGAGTATGTGCTCGGGAAACATATAAGGAATTCATTTCTGAAAAAGGCAGAATGTCGAGCATCAAGTCCGCTCGAATTAATACACACCGACATTTATGGGCCAATCTGTGGAGACCCAAACCCCGAAAAGGTAGGTTGGGGTGGTCGTCACTTGGCAAAGCCCTCACTTATCACTAGATTAGGTTATAGTCCACAATTCATTAATAAGGGAAGGATGCTCACTTATGAAACAACGGAATCATTCACTAAATACATACATATCAATCAGAGTGCGGAAGAAAGAAGTAGTAAATTTACATCCATTACACCATAATGCAGAAATAGGAAATATGCAGCTCTGAATTATGTAGTGAAAATAAAATACACATAGTACTTATATTATTACAGTACTTAATAAGTTTTAAACTGAAAAAAGAATGAACACCTAGCCTCAAAAGCAAATAATAAAGAAATCTAAATATCCTCAGAAATAGGATGCTCCTCTTTTTGATCTAGCTCGACTCATGGCTCAACCATCTCAAATAGCTCAGAATCTGTCATTGTCGGTTTCACGATAACGGGCCCCAGCCAAAAAAAAGAAAAAAAAAACTAATTAGACAAATTGTTAAAGCACATTTTTTGCTATGAATTTTTATGTATTACATAATATCACAAATACCCTAATCCTTCTAGGAGCAATAAAGCAACAAAAAAAATGGTAAAAATTATAATTATTCAATTATAACTTAAAGTAAATGTGAAGTAATCACATACCTTAAAAACGTATAGCTGCAGAAAGGTTAAGCAATGAATATGTAAAATGAACTACTGTGTACAAGGAACATAAGTAAATATAATCAATTTTATTCATGCTTATTTTATAATAAAAGCAGTACAACCAATATTGAAGAAATTCTAGCATCCTACATGCTTGTATATCAAATTAAAATTATTGAATATGTAAAGATAATTATTGGAATACAGTGAGTACAAGAATGTTGTATATATGTTGAAGAAAACAATACTGAAAACATAATGAAAAAATTATCTCATATGGACATACGCCTACTTAGAACTGCCAAAATAGACAATACCGCTCAAAGTCTTCTGAAGCATATAGGAGAAATTTTCCAAATCAACGGGTCCACAGAAAAGATGCCATCTAGGAGAAATTTCCCAAATCATGATCATCTCAAATACAAATCTTCTACATCTAGGAGAAATTTCCCAGATCAGCAGATCCATTGAAAATATACCATCTAGAAGAAATTTCCAAGGTCTTCATCATCTCAAATATGTTCAACAACACTGTAGAGGTAAGGATTTTGATTTCGATGAGTATTTAATTTTTCTATTTTCCGGAGTATTTTAAATATATTAGAATATTCGATGAAAAATCAATGACTTCCAAATGCTTCCAAAACATCACCCCTAGCTAATTTTGGGATGATGAGCACAATAGCGAAATCCAATTTTCGATTTGAGGTCAATTTAATTAAGTCAATTTCTAATGTTCCTGAAATTCTCATAATCATTGTTTAATCTATTTGACGCCTGATTTGGACCAAATCTTCAAGGAGTGTCCTAATGACTATTTAAGAGTAATATAATCAAAATTAGGACTTGGTTTAGTCCTAATTAACTAGGGTAATAACATGGGTTGTTACACAATCACTCCCAAGTATTTTAGCAGTGAAAAGTATTTTATTATTTTTATTGACGACTATTCAAGAAATACTTGGGCTTACTTCTTGAAAGAAAAATCTAAAGCACTCAATGCTTTTAAGAGATTCAAAGTCATGGTGGAGAAGACAACTGACAAGTATATTAAATCCTTGCGATCAGATAGAGGTGGCGAATACAACTCAGGGGATTTCGCAAGTTATTGTGAGGATCAAGGAGTAAAAAGGTTACTAACCGCACCATACTCTCCCCAACAAAATAGTGTGGCAAAGAGGAAGAATCGTACCATTCTCAACATGGTTCAGTCTATGCTAAAAAGTAAGTAGAAGCTCAAAGAATTTTGGGCAGAAGCCAACAATGCTTAATTTACATACAAAACAGATGTCCACATGTGAAGTTAAAAGATTAAACTCTGCAAGAGGTTTGAAGTGACCATAAACGGGCAGTCTTGCATCTCAAGATATTCGGTAGTATGGCTTATGCACACGTGCCAGATCAACAAAAAACAAAGCCATAAGACAAGAGCAATAAATTTGTGTTCATTGGGTATGATGAGAAAACTAAAGGCTACAGATTATTCGACCCAATAAACAAGAAGGTGATGGTAAGTCGAGATGTTCGAGTGAATGAAGCAAGTAAGTGGGATTGGAATAATTCACCAGAAATCCTATGGAAAGTGGAGAATCATCAACAATTTAATTAATAAATCTTCCAACGTATTCTCAAGTACCAAGAAATCTTTAAACATCCGATGACGAGCAAGAACTTAGACAACCAAGGATGCGAAATCTTCAAGATTTGTATGACTCGACAAGCGAGGCACACCTATTTTGTCTTCTAGCGGAGGGCAAGAATATAATTTTTGAAGAGGCAGTGAAAAATGAAAAATGGCAAGCATCTATGGATGAGGAGATCAAGTCAATCAAATAAAACAATACATGGGAATTTGCAGAACTGTCAAAAGGTAGTCAATCTATTAGCTTAAAGTGGGTGTTCAAGAAGAAGATGAACGCTCAAGGCGGGATAAATGGATACATGGCACGACTTGTTGCAAGGGCTATAGACATAAGGCGGGGATCGACTATGATAATGTTTTTGCCCCGGTTGCATGAATGGAGACATGCACTATATGTGAATAATAAATCGGAGATGGCAAAATCTGTTGAAGTTGAGGTTACATGAATATCGGAGAAGAGCAAAAGCTGTTGAAGTTGAGGAAGGCGCTTTACGGATTAAAAAAATCACCTCGTGCTTGGAATACTCAAATCGTCATGCACTTCAAAAGGAATGTGTTTATTCAATGTCCATATGAACATGCACTATATGTGAATAATAAAGAAGGTAACGTGTTGTTTGTTGCTCTTTATGTTGATGATCTTATTTTCATGGGAAATAGTGGTGTGATGATTAAGAAATTCAAAGGCGAGATGGAACGGGAATTCGAGATGACAGATTTGGGATTGATGAAGTATTTTCTTGTTCTGGAGGTCAGACAAGGAAAGATATGAATTTTTGTGTCATAAGAAGCATACTCAAAAGACATCCTAAAGAAGAACAAGATGGCAAATAGTAATCCGTTGTCAATACCAAAGGAAGCAGGCGTGAAATCTCAAAATTTGATGGAGATCGAGTCGACGCAACAAAATATAGAAGTTTGTGTTATCTCTCATGCACAATGTCGGATATATCTTACAGCGTTTGAGTTACAAGTCTGTTCATGGAAGAGCCGATCTACACATTAAAATGCACTAAAAAGAATTTTGCGATATATCCGAGAAACAGAATCACTCGGGCTATTTACTCAAAGACGGAGGAGTATAAATTGGTGGGTTACTCCGACAGCGACTGATGTAGAGATAAATGATCAAAAGAGTATATCGCGATAATATTTTTATGGGAGATATGACATTTACATGGATATCAAAGAAACAATCGATCGTGACACTTTCGACATGTGATGCAGAATATGTGGCAGCAACATGGTGTGTCTATCATGCAGTTTGGCTATGAAATTTGCTCCACAAACTAAATCTTCAACCAAAAGAAGCAATTGAGATTCGTGTTGATGAGGTACTATATTCTTAAAATTTTCATGGAAAATGGCATGGAAGAAGAAGTCGCGAAGATGAGCTGGTGGTAGAGGTCGCGGTCATGAAGGACAGTATAAGGAGAAGGAGCAGTCAGATCAACGAAATTGGCAAGGTCAAGGACGAGGTCGTAGAAGAGGCGGCCGACTAAACCACTCAAATGTCGAGTGTTATAAATGTGCCAAATATGGTCACTATACGACGGACTACAACTCCAACAAATGTTACAATTGTGGAAAATTTGGGCATTGCGCAAAAGACGGCTATGGCGAGAAGAAAATCAAAGAAAACACAAATCTTGCTACAGAAGAAGAGACGAATGATGGGCTTCTCATGACGGCTCACGATGAGAAGTATACCAGTAACATACTGAGTTTGGGACAACTCATGGAAAAATGATACTCTGTGTTTATGAAAAATCGAGTGCTACAACTGAAAGAGAAGAAGGACCGGCTAGTTGCACATATCGAGATGACGAAGAATCGAATGTATAAAACCAACCTAGTTTATGTACAAGAAAAATTCTTCCAAGTTGATGTAGAAGATAATGTGTCTCTACGGCATCTACAATTCGATCATTTGCACAACGAAGGCCTATAAAAATTGTTTAAGAAGAAAATGGTGTATGAACTACCAGAGACAGACTACACTAACAAAATTTGCGAGGAGTATGTGCTCGGAAAACATATAAGGAATTCATTTCTGAAAAAGGCAAAATGTCGAGCATCAAGTCCTCTCGAATTGATACACGCCGACATTTATGGGCCAATCTGTGGAGACCCAAGCCCCGACAAGGTAGGTTGGGGTGGTCGTCACTTGGCAAAGCCCTCACTTATCACTAGATTAGGTTATAGTCCACAATTCATTAATAAGGGAAGGATGTTCACTTATGAAACAACGAAATCATTCACTAAATACATATATATCAATCAGAGTACGGAAGAAAGAAGTAGTAAATTTACATCCATTACACCATAATGCAGAAATAGGAAATATGCAGCTCTGAATTATGCAGTGAAAATAAAATACACAGAGTACTTATATTATTACAGTATTTAATAAGTTTTAAACTGAAAAGAGAATGAACACCTAGCCTCAAAAGCAAATAATAAAGAAATCTAAATATCTTCAGAAATAGGATGCTCCTCTTTTTGATCTAGCTACACTCATGGCTCAACCACCTCAAACAGCTCAGAATCTGTCATTGTCGGTTTTTCGATAACAGGGCCCCAACCAAAAAGAAGAAAAAAAAAACTAATTAGATAAATTGTCAAAGCACAGTTTTTGCTATAAATTTTTATGTATTAAATAATATCACAAATACCCTAAGCATTCTAGGAGCAATAAAGCAACAAAAGAAAATGGTAAAAATTATAATTATTTAATTATAATTTAAAGTAAATGTGAAGTAATCACATACCTCAAAACATATAGCTGCAGAAAGGTAAATCAAAGAATATGTAAAATGAACTATTGTGTACAAGGAACATCTTAAGTAAATATAATCAATTTTATTCATGCTTATTTTATAATAAAAGTAGTATAACCAACATTGAAGAAATTGTAGCATCCTACATGCTTGTATATCAAATTAAAATTATTGAATATGTAAAGATAATTACTGGAAATACAATAAGTACAAGAATGTTGTATATATGTTGAAGAAAACAATACTGAAAGCATAATGAAAAAACTATCTCATATGGACATACGCCTATTTAAAACTGCCAAAACAGATAATACCGCTCAAAGTCTTCTAAAGCATATAGGAGAAATTTTCCAGAACAACGGGTCCACAGAAAAGATGCCATCTAGGAGAAATTTCCCAAATCATGATCATCTTAAATACAAATCTTCTACATCTAGGAAAAATTTTCCAGATCAGCAGATCCATTGAAAATATACCATCTAGAAGAAATTTCTAAGGTCTTCATCATCTCAAATATGTACAACGACACTATAGTGGCAAGGATTTTAATTTCGATGAGTATTTAATTTTTCTATTTTTCGGGGTATTTTAAATATATTAGAATATTCGATGAAAAATCAATGACTTCCAAATGCTTCCAAAACATCACCCCTAGCTAATTTTGGGGATGATGAGCACAACGGCGAAGTCCGATTTTTCAATTTGATGTCAATTTAATTAGGTTAATTTCCAATGTTCCTGAAATTCTCATAATCAATGTTTAATCCATTTGACGCCTAATTTGGACCAAATCTTCAAGGAGTGATCCTAATGACTTTTTAAGAGTAATATAATCAAAATTAAAACTTGGTTTAGTCCTAATTAACTAGGGTAACAACATGGGTTGTTAGACAATCACTCCCAAGTCTTTTAGCAGTGAAAAGTATTTTATTATTTTTATCGACGACTATACAAGGAATACTTGGGTTTACTTCTTGAAAGAAAAATCTGAAGCACTCAATGCTCTTAAGAGATTCAAAGTCATGGTGGAGAAGACAATTGACAAGTACATTAAATCCTTGCGATCAGATAGAGGTGGCGAATACAACTCAGGGGATTTCGCAAGTTATTGTGACGATCAATGAGTAAGAAGGTTTCTAACCGCACCATACTCTCCCCAACAAAATAGTGTGGCAGAGAGGACGAATTGGACCATTCTCAACATGTTTCAGTCTATGCTAAAAAGTAAGTAGATGCTTAAAGAATTTTGGGCAGAAGCCATACAATGCTTAATTTACATACAAAATAGATGTCCACGTACGAAGTTAGAAGATAAAACTCCGCAAGAGGTTTGAAGTGGCCATAAACCGACAGTCTTGCATCTCAAGATATTCGGTAGTATAGCTTATGCACACGTGCCAGATCAACAAAAAACAAAGCCGTAAGACAAGAGCAATAAATTTGTGTTCATTGGGTGTGATAAGAAAACTAAAGGCTACAGATTACTGGACCCAATAAACAAGAAGGTGATGGTAAGTCGAGATGTTCGAGTGAATGAAGCAGGTAAGTTGGATTGGAACAATTCACCAGAAATCCAATGGAAAGTGGAGAATCATCAACAATTTAATTAATAAATATTCCAACGTATTCTCAAGTACCAAGAAATCTTTAAACATCCGATGACGAGCAAGAACTTAGACAACCAAGGATGCGAAATCTTCGAGATTTGTATGACTCGACAAGTGAGGCACACCTATTTTGTCTTCTGGCGGAGGGCAAGAATATAATTTTTGAAGAGGCAGTGAAAAATGAAAAATGGCAAGCATCTATGGATGAGGAGATCAAGTCAATCAAACAAAAAAATACATGGGAATTTGCAGAACTGCCAAAAGGTAGTCAATCTATTAGCTTAAAGTGGGTGTTCAAGAAGAAGATGAACGCCCAAGGCGGGATAGATGGATACAAGGCACGACTTGTTGCAAAGGGCTATAGACATAAGGTGGGGATCAACTATGACAATGTTTTTGTCCCGGTTGCAAGAATGGAGACATGCACTATACGTGAATACTAAATCGGAGATGGCAAAAGCTGTTGAAGTTGAGGTTACATGAATATCGGAGAAGAGCAAAAGCTGTTGAAGTTGAGGAAGGCGCTTTACGGATTAAAAAAATCACCTCATGCTTGGAATACTCGAATCGACATGCACTTCAAAAGGAATGTGTTTTTTCAATGTCCATATGAACATGCACTATACATGAATAATAAAGAAGGTAACATGTTGTTTGTTGCTCTTTATGTTGATGACCTCATTTTCATGGGAAATAGTGGTGTGATGATTAAGAAATTCAAAGGCGAGATGGAACGGGAATTCGAGATGACAGATTTGGGATTGATGAAGTATTTTCCTGGTCTGGAGGTCAGACAAGGAAAGATATGAATTTTTGTGTCATAAGAAGCATACTCAAAAGACATCCTAAAGAAGAACAAGATGGCAAATAGTAATCCGGTGTCAATACCAATGGAAGCAGGCGTGAAATCTCAAAATTTGATGGAGATCGAGTCGACTCAACAAAATATAGAGGTTTGGTGGGAAGTTTGCGTTAACTTGCATGCACAATGTCAGATATATCTTACAGCGTTTGAGTTTTAAATATGTTCATGGAAGAGCCGATCTACACATTGAAATGCACTAAAAAGAATTTTGGGATATATCCGAGGAACATAATCACTCGGGCTATTTTACTCAAAGACGGAGGAGTATAAATTGGTGGGTTACTCCTACAGCGACTGATGCAGAGATAAATGATCGAAAGAGTATATCGAGATAATATTTTTATGGGAGATACGGCATTTACATGGATATCAAAGAAACAATCGATCCCGACACTTTCGACATGTGATGCAGAATATGTGGCAGCAACATGGTGTGTCTGTCACGTAGTTTGGCTATGAAATTTGCTCCACAAACTAAATCTTCAACCAAAAGAAGCAATTGAGATTCGTGTTGATGAGGTACTATATTCTTAAAATTTTCATGGAAAATGGCATGGAAGAAGAAGTCGCGAAGATGAGCGTGGTGGTAGAGGTCGTGGTTATGAAGGACAGTATAAGGAGAAGGAGCAGTCAGATCAACGAAATTGGCAAGGTCAAGGACGAGGTCGTGGAAGAGGCGGCCGACTAAACAACTCAAATGTCGAGTGCTATAAATGTGCCAAATATGGTCACTATGCGACGGACTACAACTCCAACAAATGTTACATTTATGGAAAATTTGGGCACTGCACAAAAGACGGCTATGGTGAGAAGAAAATCAAAGAAAACACAAATCTTGTTACAGAAGAAGAGACAAATGATGGGCTTCTTATGACAGCTCACGATGAGAAGTATACCAGTAACATACTGAGTTTGGGAGAACTCATGGAAAAATGATACTCTGTGTTTATGAAAAATCGAGTGCTACAACTGAAAGAGAAGAAGGACCGGCTAGTTGCACATATCGAGATGACGAAGAATCGAATGTATAAAATCAACCTAGTTTATGTACAAGGAAAATGCTTGCAAGTTGATGTAGAAGACAATGCGTCTCTACGGCATCTACGATTCGATCATTTGCACTACGAAGGCCTATAAAAATTGTTTAAGAAGAGAATGGTGTATGAACTACCAGAGATAGACTACACTAACAAAATTTGCGAGGAGTATGTGCTCGGGAAACATATAAGGAATTCATTTCTGAAAAAGGCAGAATGTCGAGCATCAAGTCCGCTCAAATTAATACACACCGACATTTATGGGCCAATCTGTGGAGACCCAAACCCCGAAAAGGTAGGTTGGGGTGGTCGTCACTTGGCAAAGCCCTCACTTATCACTAGATTAGGTTATAGTTCACAATTCATTAATAAGGGAAGGATGCTCACTTATGAAACAACGGAATCATTCACTAAATACATACATATCAATCAGAGTGCGGAAGAAAGAAGTAGTAAATTTACATCCATTACACCATAATGCAGAAATAGGAAATATGCAGTTCTGAATTATGTAGTGAAAATAAAATACACATAGTACTTATATTATTACAGTACTTAATAAGTTTTAAACTGAAAAGAGAATGAACACCTAGCCTCAAAAGCAAATAATAAAGAAATCTAAATATCCTCAGAAATAGGATGCTCCTCTTTTTGATCTAGCTCTACTCATGGCTCAACCACCTCAAATAGCTCAGAATCTGTCATTGTCGGTTTCACGATGACGGGCCCCAGCCAAAAAGAAGAAAAAAAAAGCTAATTAGACAAATTGTTAAAGAACATTTTTTGCTATGAATTTTTATGTATTACATAATATCACAAATACCCTAATCCTTCTAGGAGCAATAAAGCAACAAAAAAAATGGTAAAAATTATAATTATTCAATTATAACTTAAAGTAAATGTGAAGTAATCACATACCTAAAAACGTATAGCTGCAGAAAGGTTAAGCAATGAATATGTAAAATGAACTACTGTGTACAAGGAACATCTTAAGTAAATATAATCAATTTTATTCATGCTTATTTTATAATAAAAGCAGTATAACAAACATTGAAAAAATTCTAGCATCCTACATGCTTGTATATCAAATTAAAATTATTGAATATGTAAAGATAATTATTGAAAATACAGTAAGTACAAGAATGTTGTATATATGTTGAAGAAAACAATACTGAAAACATAATGAAAAAACTATTTCATATGGACATAGGCCTACTTAGAACTGCCAAAACAGACAATACCGCTCAAAGTCTTCTGAAGCATATAGGAGAAATTTTCCAGATCAACGGGTCCACAGAAAAGATGCCATCTAGGAGAAATTTCCCAAATCATGATCATCGCAAATACAAATCTTCTACATCTAGGAAAAATTTGCCAGATCAGCAGATCCATTGAAAAATATACCATCTAGAAGAAATTTTCAAGGTCTTCATCATCTCAAATATGTACAACAACACTGTAGAGGCAAGGATTTTGATTTCGATGAGTATTTAATTTTTTTATTTTTTGGGATATTTTAAATATATTAGAATATTCGATGAAAAATAAATGACTTCCAAATGCTTCCAAAACATCACCCCTAACTAATTTTGGGGATGATGAGCACAATGACGAAGTCTAATTTTTTAATTTGAGGTCAATTTAATTAGGTAAATTTCCAATGTTCATGAAATTCTCATAATCAATGTTTAATCCATTTGATGCCTAATTTGGACTAAATCTTCAATGAGTGATCCTAATGACTATTTAAGAGTAATATAATCAAAATTAAAACTTAGTTTAGTCCTAATTAACTAGGGAAACAACATGGGTTATTAGACAATCACTCCCAAGTCTTTTAGCAGTGAAAAGTATTTTATTATTTTTATCGACGACTATACAAGGAATACTTGGGTTTACTTCTTGAAACAAAAATCTGAAGCACTCAATGCTTTTAAGAGATTCAAGGTCATAGTGGAGAAGACAACTTACAAGTACATTAAATCCTTGCGATCAGACAGAGGTGGCAAATACAACTCAGGGGATTTCGCAAGTTATTATGATGATCAAGGAGTAAGAAGGTTCCTAATCGCACCATACTCTCCCCAACAAAATAGTGTGGCAGAGAGGAAGAATCGGACCATTCTCAACATGTTTCAGTCTATGCTAAAAAGTAAGTAGATGCTTAAAGAATTTTTGGCAGAAGCCATACAATGCTTAATTTACATACAAAATAGATGTCCACGTGCGAAGTTAGAAGATAAAACTCCGCAAGAGGTTTGAAGTGGCCATAAACTGACAGTCTTGCATCTCAAGATATTCAGTAGTATGGCTTATGCACACGTGCCAGATCAACAAAAAACAAAGCCATAACACAAGAGCAATAAATTTGTGTTCATTGGGTATGATGAGAAAACTAAATGCTACAGATTACTCGACCCAATAAACAAGAAGGTGATGGTAAGTCGAGATGTTCGAGTGAATGAAGCAAGTAAGTGGGATTGGAACAATTCACCAGAAATCCAATGGAAAGTGGAGAATCATTAACAATTTAATTAATAAATCTTCCAACGTATTCTCAAGTACCAAGAAATCTTTAAACATCCGATGACGAGCAAGAACTTAGACAACCAAGGATGCAAAATCTTCGAGATTTGTATGACTCGATAAGCGAGGCACACCTATTTTGTCTTCTGGCGGAGGGCAAGAATATAATTTTTGAAGAGGCAGTGAAAAATGAAAAATGGCAAGCATCTATGGATGAGGAGATCAAGTTAATCAAATAAAACAATACATGGGAATTTGCAGAACTGCCAAAAGGTAGTCAATCTATTAGCTTAAAGTGGGTGTTCAAGAAGAAGATGAACGCCCAAGGCGGGATAGATGAATACAAGGCACGACTTGTTGCAAAGGGCTATAGACATAAGGCGGGGATCCACTATGACAATGTTTTTGTCCCGGTTGCAAGAATGGAGACATGCACTATACGTGAATAATAAATCAGAGATGGAAAAAGCTGTTGAAGTTGAGGTTACATGAATATCGGAGAAGAGCAAAAGCTGTTGAAGTTGAGGAAGGCGCTTTACGGATTAAAAAAATCACCTCGTGCTTGGAATACTCGAATCGACATGAACTTCAAAAGGAATGTGTTTATTCAATGTCCATATGAACATGCACTATATGTGAATAATAAAGAAGGCAACATGTTGTTTGTTGCTCTTTACGTTGATGATCTTATTTTCATGGGAAATAGTGGTGTGATGATTAAGAAATTCAAAGGCAAGATGGAATGGGAATTGGAGATGACAGATTTGGGATTGATGAAGTATTTTCCTGGTCTGGAGGTCAGACAAGGAAAGATATGAATTTTTGTGTCATAAGAAGAATACTCAAAAGACATCCTAAAGAAGAACGAGATGGTAAATAGTAATCCGGTGTCAACACCAATGGAAGCAGGCGTGAAATCTCAAAATTTGATGGAGATCGAGTCGACTCAACAAAATATAGAAGTTTGGTGGGAAGTTTGCGTTAACTCGCATGCATAATGTCGGATATATCTTACAGCGTTTGAGTTCTAAGTATGTTCATAGAAGAGCCGATCTACACATTGAAAGGCACTAAAAAGAATTCTACGATATATCCGAGGAACAGAATCACTCAGGTTATTTTACTCAAAGACGGAGGAGTATAAATTGGTGGGTTACTCCGACAACGACTGGTGCAGAGATAAATGATCGAAAGAGTATATCGAGATAATTTTTTTATGGGAGATACGGCATTTACATGGATATCAAAGAAACAATCGATCGCGACACCTTCAACAAGGGATGCAAAATATATGGTAGCAACATGGTGTGTCTGTCATGCAGTTTGGCTAGGAAATTTTGTGGCGACCGGGGATCGAAGTTCGAGAGTCTTTAAAGAACAATTCATCTCAATTGAAAATATAGACATTTTTATAATTTAAAAAGGACATAATAAAATAATAAAAGTTCACAGTCCTTTTATACATAGAGCCAAAATATATATGAAAAGTTACAATAATTTAAATTTTACAAAATAAGAAACATCTACATTCTTCTGTTTCTTTTAATTCTTCTTCTTTTAACTTGGCAGATCTTCTATACTTTTTAATTATCAAAACCTGAAAATTTCAATTTATTAGTCAGGTAAAAGTTTACAAATTATTCTTATAAGAATAAATCTAGTATCCTATAATAGGTATGAATCAAATATGAAAATGACTGAAAATTTACATAGAAAAAAGAGTAATTTCCAAATTCAATTTCTGCCCTGCAAATTAGCTGTGAAAATCAACATATATGAAAAGCATAAAATTTGTAAATTTTATCAAAAGCATTTAAAACAATAAGTCGAGTTCGTAGACTCCTGAGCCCAAATGGGTAAACCCATAGGCATAACCTGTAGGAAGCTTATCTCACCACCTGTCGGTAGCTTACTCAAAATAGGAACTGATGGTGTGTCTTTCCTCTGAATTTGCCTACTTCCTACAAGAGGCTAAATCCCTCCATATAACTCCCAGGGGCTGCTAGCTGGCCCAATCTGTACAGATTCCAGTGTTGCATTCCACCCTCCAAAGACATACACCACAAAATATATATTATATTATGTTTCATTCTTTTTGTTACATGCTATTTAATATAAATCTTTTGCAGATTAAAATGTGGTAAGCAGTGTAAATAATACTCGAATGGAAAATGGCTCAAATAAGAATACTGAAATAAAACTTATAAGTAATTTTGTGTACCTGACTGTTTTGACTTAAAAATTAATCAATTCAATTTCTTTGATCTGCAAAAATAATGAAATTTATTAATTTAATGTTTTATGATAATAAGATGAATATTTAAATATTTTAATTTATTTGAATTATTTTTATTAAGTTATATAATTATTTATGCCTTATAAGGTCAAATTGGGAATTTAACTTTATAAGAGCATTTTAGTAATTTTACCCTTAGTGAAATATAAAATTTCTATTAGTTTATTGTAGATTATGTCCTAAGATTTCTTTAGAGTCCAACATTATTCAATTCTGATATGAATTGGCTAAGTTATAGCTAATCTAATTTCTAGAGTTAATGATTAGGGTCTAATATGATTAGTGAGTGATTAGTGAATTTAGTTACAAAATTATCAATTTAATTATACATTTAGGTCCTAATTTACTTTATGAGTCATTTTAAATTGAAATTACTTAATTTGGATGATTTGATTTACTAATATTCACTAATCAGTTTTTAGAGTAATTAGGGTTAATTAAGAGATCTAACTATTGGATCCTAAATATTTTTGCAGTTTATTGTAAATTAGAATTTTCTGATCTAAATTGATATTTGAATCACCTAATTTGGAGCTAAATTGACTAACTTATGACTATTTGAAGTTTTTATGGTTAAAAGCTTAATTAGGGTTAGGTCCTAATTATGATTAGTTTAATTTTAATCCAAATAGTAAATTTAATACTTCTAAGATATTCCTTATGATTTTTTGACTATTTTAAGATCTATATTAGGTATGTTTGGGTTAATGGATTAAAAGTTATGATTGATTGATTATTTATAACCTATTTTGATTTATTTAATATCCTAAAATATCATTTTACAAAATATTAATCTTACTGAAATTTAGATGGCACTAAAATAATCCTTGATTTTTGCTGATTAATTTAATGTATTTGTTTGTATGATTTGCATAAATATTTTAGGAGTTATCAAAATTTTGTAATTAATTTAACTATATTGTAAATATTAAATTCTGTCTTATTTAGAAAATTACTAAATTGTTATTAATTATTTACTTTTATTTATTATTATTTTACTAAAATCCCAAAAATCAACATTGACAGCCATTGAGATAAAAGTGTTGCTCCAAATAAAATCGTTTAAGTCACCCTCAACTAATTTAATAAAAAAGCTGCTCCAAAAGAAAAGAACAATCGTAAAAACAGCAGTTATAACTTTTACTGAAATTTTGATAGTATAGGCATCTCTAGACAGTATAGCATCAGGGACTTGGAAAAGAGATAGCAGCCTAATACAGAAAAGATGAGCCACAAAAAGCCAAAGCCGAAACCAAAGCAACTGCAAATTATCATGCAGATCATGTATCACAGCACAACAATTAACTAGTGCAACAGAAAAAATTTACAAGCCACAGCGCAAATAGGCAAAGCAATAAGGCCCAGCACGTCGACCCAATAATGTTATAAATCCAGGATTGATTTAACATGATCAACATTAAGCGAGCTCTAACTGAAGTTTTTGGAGCTGAAATTTTTAAAAGAGATATTCACATCCCGTTTGATAGCTTCCCTGATTTTTGGGCATTGGCCAGGATATTAGAATATTTAGTAGAATTTCAGGCTTTCCATAAATTCCATAGGGTGAAGCAGTCAACTAATTGACCAACATGAATTTTTTTCCTCTGATAAGGTCATCTTTAAAAAACAGTAAGCATATCGCTAAGACTTGGCTCCGACTTTTTTAAGTTAAGGGCTGGCCATATTATTTTGCTTGGAATGCTACTGAAGAAGACATGATTTAAGGTTTCGATGCTGTTGGAGCATCAATGGCATTTTGAGGTCAAACTGTAACCCATATTTTGCAAATTTGAGTCAACACTAATGTAATTGTTGTGAAGGCGCCAAAGAAATAGACTGATAAGAATAGGGATACAATTATGCCAGACCCAATTCGGGAAAGAAGGGTGATTGTGGATTCTAACAGTTTGCCAGAGGAGGCTAAGGCAGATTTTATTTTTGTGACAAAGAATTGAGTTAACTGATTTTGAGGGATCAATTTTAAGGGAAACCGCCTTAATTTTTTCTAGAAGATCAACAGGAGATGAATTTGCGAGAAAATCAACATTCCAAGTGTTGTTGCTGGTGAGACAATTAGCTAGGGATAATTTATGATTTTTGATCTCATTATAACTACTAGCCAGGATTTCATTGTTATTCCAGCCATCATACCAGAAGGATAGGGATTTTTCTAGTGAATCCCAAGTTATGGTCTATTCGATAATTTCTCTAGAGGCAAGCATACGAGCCCAAGTAATAGAGTCAGTAATTTTTTGGGTAGTTTGGGAGGGATGGGATCTAGAGCAATACTTAGAAAGATGAATGTTGGACCAAATAGTGTTATAGGTTCTAAACTTCCACTACAATTTGAGAGAGAAAGCTTTATGGAGATCATTGAGGCACCTTAGACCAAGGCCACCTTCCACAGTTGGGAAGATGACATGATCCCAAGAGCACCAAGTAATTTTACTACCACGAGAATAGCACCAAAGAAATTTATTGAAAATTGTTTTCAGCTTTTTTAAAATAAATTTTGTGGGAGAAGACACCTCAAGCCAATAAATAGGAATCATGTTACGAACATATTTGAGAACTAGTCTCCCACCTTGAGAGAGGTATTTTAATTCTCAACCTTGCAATTTTTTGAATATGTTATCGATAAGCTTAGAGAAATTGCCATTCTTATTATGACCAATTGAGATAGGGATGCCAAGATAAAGAATTGGGAGTTTGCCAGATTTGATGTTTAAAGTGTGTTCAATTCTCCTGATAGTATTTGAATGTGTTTTAGTGTTGGTAAAACAATGGGATTTGGATATGTTAATTGTCAGACCGATGATTTCTTCCAAATCGAGAGCATAGATTTTTATTTCTTAACGGAGTTAGAACTAGCATTACTAAAGAGGATAAGATCATCAGCATAAGCGAGGTGCGTGACTAAGGTTTTCCCACCATATTGAAAATGGAGACTAGGGTCTTTAGAGAAGTGGGAGTTAATGCTTATGGACCAATAGTTGAAGGCAAGGATGAAAAGAATGGGGGAAAGAGGATCACCTTGTCGAAGACCTCTTTCGGAATTAAAGAAACCACTTGCTTGCCCATTAATCAAAATAGAGAAGTAATTATAATGGGTAAGATTCTTTCTTTTTTGGATTAAGTTAGCATTAAACCCATAGTTGCTTAGTATTTTGGAAAGGAAGTTCCAAGCAATTCTATCAAAAGCCTTCTCCATATCAAGTTTTAGAATAAGGTTATGTCCCCAACATTTTTTTTTCAAGCTATGAAAAAGTTGTTGGGTAGCAATGATGTTATCTTGGATAAGACGACCAGGGACAAAACCAGATTGATTGGGTTCAATAAGGTTGGAGAGCAGAGTTTGCATTCTTTTGGCCAAGATTATAGAGATGATTTTGTTTATGGAGGTGCAATGACTAATAGGCCTAAGGTGAGACCACCAAGAAGCATTTTCCGATTTTGGGATGAGCGATATCATTCGTATGAGTAAAGAATTTAGGTGAACGGACATCACAAAAAAATTCTTTAACCCCATTACAAACATCCACCTTTATGATATCCCAGAACTTATAAAAAAATTTAATAGGGAATCCATCAAAATCAGGACAATGTTTTTCTTAAGGCTTTTAATGGCCTCCCAGATTTCTTCCTCGGTTGGAATCGAATTGAACTAAAGCTATTCTTCCATGGAGATTTGAGGGATGGGTAAGTCAGGATTGATGTTTTGGGAAGGGGAGTTTGTGTGTCTGAAGGAGTTTTGGAAATAGGCAATAGTGGAATTTTGAATATCTTCCGAGCTAAGAATTTCGGGGGAGTTTGGGGGGCAAATCTTGGAAATATTATTAGTATGTCTTCTTTTGTTAGCCCAATTATGATAAAAGATAGTATTTTTTCACCCTGCAATTACCAATTGATACTATATTTTTGTTTCAAGAAATTTTCAAAAATTTTCATTTTTCTCTTCATTTATTAATTTTTATGGTGAGAAGTTCGTATTAGGGAGATTTAGAAAGCCCATTAGTTAAATCTCTTTTCTTAGATGTTTAAATATTATAAAATATCAATTAGAAGAACCTTGGTTTAGGCCGGTTGAAATGGCACCCATAAAAGCATATTCAATGAAATTTGAATATATTTTAATACAAATCTTAAAATTAATATTTATATTAATTTAATGTAAATAAAATAAAATAATAATAAAATAATTTTAAATTCTATTAGATAAATTTTTTAAATAAGGAAATCTAAATAGCATTTCTTTTTATTTTATGGAAAACTCTCTTTCGCGCGGCTTCCAAATTACCACGTTCTAAAGCCATTTGTATATGAATTAAAATGAAAGACCTTTGACCAAAAATATGATCAATATTGGATTACAGAATGGAACGTTTTGCTTTCAACTTCAAACGCACGCCTGTATAAAGAGGCTTCGGAACGGATAGAAATGAATAAAAAGCACGCTGTGCTGATTGATAAGAGCAAAGCATTTAGACAGCACAAAGTGTTTGTGATTTAGAGAGAGCAATAGAAATGGGTCCGTCGAGCCATCTTGAGCTGGGCCGCAGCATGATAGTGCCCAGTGTGCAGCAGCTTGCAGAGTCAGCGGCCTCAGGCGAGATTCCGGAGAGGTACATAAGGCCCGAAGTCGACGCTGGCCCGCCCGCTTCAGTCCTCGGCGACGATGAGCTTCCGGCGATCGATCTCACGAAGCTGATCGGCTCCGACGAGGAGGAGCTCTCCAGGCTTGGATCCGCATGCAGGGAGTGGGGATTCTTCCAAGTACATATTTTTGATCGTTCCTTTCACTGAACCATTTAAGAGCGCAACTCCCGCGCATTTTTATTTGTTCTTACGCATACCAATTATTGTGCGCGCAGCTGATAAATCATGGGATTTCGAAAGACGCTGTGGAGAAGGCAAAGAATGCTGTGATGGAGTTCTTCAAGCTCCCAATAGTAGAAAAGGAAAGGGTTAAACAGCAGCCTGGAACCATTGAAGGGTACGGACAGATGTTCGTGCATTCGGAGGAGCAAAAGCTGGATTGGGCGGATGTGCTCACTCTCGTCACCAAACCGCATCGCGATTCCAGATTTTGGCCAGCCAAGCCTTCCTCATTCAGGTCTCAGTACTTTGAGAAATTTTATTCAGATTTGTTGATGTGACACCTAATAAAATTCACCAAATAAAATTTGAATACAAATTTTTAAAATAATATTTATATAAATAAATAAAAAGACATTTCTCTTAATTTACTATGCAAACTCTTTTTTGCTGACGTGCATTTGAATCCGCAGCGACGCCCTTGAAGCTTACACAGCGAGGATTGGCAGTATCGTGGATCGCCTCTATGGATTGATGGCTAAGGATTTGGGAGTCGAGCAGGAAGCCATGCTCAAGTTCTTTGATAATCAGATGCAATCTCTGAGGATGAACTATTATCCGCCATGCAAGCAGGCTAATAAGGTCCTGGGCCTCTCTCCCCACAGTGATGGCATCGCTCTGACAGTGCTGCTGCAAGCCAATGAGGTTAACGGCTTGCAAATAAGGAAGAACGGGGAATGGTTCCAAGTCAAGCCCAGGCCAGGAGCCTTCATCATCAATATCGGCGACATGTTGGAGGTATAATCTTCTTTTTCTTATAAGTTGCTCTTTTTTTTTCTTTTTCTTTTTTTGTTTGCTGATATGTGTTTTCATGACAGATAATAACAAACGGAGAGTACAAAAGCATTGAGCACAGGGTGGTTATAAATATGGAGGAGGAGCGGCTGTCGATAGCTGCGTTTCATTTGCCAGCAGTTGATGTCATGCTGCGCCCTCTGCCTCAGCTCACTGAAAAAGAAGACGGACAACTCTACAAAACCATAAGCGTCCGAGATTATACGAAGGAGTACTTTTCAGGAAAACTCAACGGCAAGAATGCCTTGGAGGAAATCAAGATCAAGAAATAAAATCCCAACAGTTGATCTCACGCTGCTTATTCTATTCTGTATTATAGCTTCTTTTATTCTCTTCAGATAATTGTTTAACATATCCTCTAATTTGTTATTGCCAATAAATGTA
The DNA here is from genome assembly GCA_016760335.1 of Gastrodia elata. Taxonomy (NCBI): domain Eukaryota; kingdom Viridiplantae; phylum Streptophyta; class Magnoliopsida; order Asparagales; family Orchidaceae; genus Gastrodia; species Gastrodia elata. Next base: position 104,177,336 of record CM028670.1, on the reverse strand, counting down.
AGAATATATATATGATATCATACTCAAAATGAATCCACTATTTCTAAATTATACTTCACTTTCACAAATTATTCCTTTATATATATATATATATATATATATATATATATATATATATATATATATATTAACTAAATGTCATCTCAATGAGAATTTATTTCACGAAAAAAATGAATACATGATTAGGGCTGAAAGGATTACAAAATCCTAGTAAACCTAAAACCAGCCTAAAAAATAGAGACCCCTAAGGTATACCTTATAATTCTCCAGACTAAGAAAAAAAAACAAAACAAACAATAATAAAAAACACAACAACAGCACATAAACAGCATAATCACTTGCAAGGAAGGAAAAATTAAGCCAAAAAGATAGACACCCAAAACTAACTTGAGCAATCATCCAAAACAAACTTGAGGATTCATCCAGAAAGGTTAAGCCAAAAGAGCAGACCTTAAGCCCATAGTTCAAGGCAATCTCTTTCTGAGCAGCCTTAAACACCTGCAAGGAAACTTTCATGAACATCGCAACCGCTCTTCAAGAGGAAGGTACATGGCAACTGGCATGACCAGGGAGGAAAGAGCTGTGCGACGGAAGTTCGAAGGAGCAGCTAAGTAATTGTAAAAAACATCCAAACAGAGCGCCCATGCTTCCAAAGAGATAAGGAGACCAGCCAACATAATCCAGAAAATATTTAGGGTCGCATAAAACCTGCCAACAGCAATAATCCCAACAACTTTCCAACACAGCCACCATAGAAGCACCCACTTGCAAACCAACAAATACAAGCTACAGGCCCCAAAGGAGATCAGCTGTGGCGCCCCGCCCTCTAATCCACAAGATTAGGTCAAGGGAGAGGTGTGCCACTTTGACAAATCCCACACTTATCATTAGATTAAGGTGTAATCCTCAATCCACTAATAAGGGAAGAATATGCACTGGATAAGGCAGCAGAATCCATTCACTAAGTATATATATTTATCAGAGTGCGGAAGCAAAATAATAAAATATGCTACATCCAATCCACCATAATACAAGTAAGAAGTAAACATGCAGCTCATAATAAAATAATATAGTAAAAGAATATACATAAATATCTAAATTAATACAAACATTAAATAACTCTTAATGAAAATTATAAAGCTCTCATCCTCACGAAAATAAAAGAGAAGCTAAGCTAAGGGTCTCCAGCAGCAGTACGCTCCTCATTCTGAATCTGACCTTCAGAAGGCTTGACTACCTCGAATAACTAAGAGTTTACCTTTGTCGGTTTCACAATAATAGGGCCCCGGGCAAAGAAAAGAAAAATCTTGTTAGACATATTGTCTAAGTACATTTTTGGCTGTTAATATTTTATGAGTTTTATGATATCACCATTTTACTAAGATTATAAAAATAAGCAAAACGTAAGAGTGCAACAAGCATACAAAGGAAATAATAAGCTATAAATAAATGGATTTATAATTAAATAACATATGAGGTAAAAGAACATACCTCAAAAATAACCTAAGACAAGTTAGGCATACATATATAAATACAGTAAGAAAATTACTAAAAAAAAAAACTAATCCTAAACATGCTGATGCTCATATGAAATATGCAGGTCTAAAAGCAAGTAATCAATCTTTGACAAGTATAAGTAAACAACAACAAATCTAGCATCCTATAAGTAGTAAGCAGGTAAAGTAAAGCTGACTGAAGTAAAATACTACAATAAATAGTAAATGGTAAATAATAAATAGTGAACAATGAACAGTAAACAAGTATGTAATAACTGCCATATCTGAAGAGGGCTAATATAGCATACTGATAACAAAATGATTCTTAGCGTCAACGCGGAGGCTAAGACGACAAAATATTACTAGTGTCATCTAAGGCTAGGCCAGGATAACGAAATAGAAATTGAACTGAATCTGACCTTCAGAAGGCTCGACTACCTCGAATAACTAAGAGTCTACCTTTGTCGGTTTCACAATAATAGGGCCCTGGGCAAAGAAAAGAAAAATCTTGTTAGACATATTGTCTAAGTACATTTTTGGTTGTTAATATTTTATGAGTTTTATGATATCACCATTTTACTAAGATTATAAAAATAAGCAAAATGTAAGAGTGCAACAAGCATACAAAGGAAAGAATAAGCTATAAATAAAGGGATTTATAACTAAATAACATGTGAGGTAAAAGAACATACCTCAAAAATAACCTAAGACAAGTTAGGCATATATATATATATATATATATATATATATATATATATATATATATATATATATATATATATATACAGTAAGAAAATTACTAAAAAAAAAACTAATCCTAAACATGCTGATGCTCATATGAAATATGCAGGTCTAAAAGCAAGTAATCAATCTTTGACAAGTATAAGTAAACAACAACAAATCTAGCATCCTATTAGTTAGTAAGCAGGTAAAGTAAAGCTAACTGAAGTAAAATACTACAATAAATGGTAAACGGTAAATAATAAATAGTGAACAATGAACAGTAAACAAGTATGTAATAACTGCCATATCTGAAGAGGGCTAATATAGCATACTAATAACAAAATGATTCTTAGCGTCAATGCAGAGGCTAAGGTGACAAAATATTCCTAGTATCATCTGAGGCTAGGCCAGGATAACGGAACAGAAACTGAACTGAAGAGGCAGTAATCACATATACAAAAAAATTTTAGTTATTTACTTTACTTCTGTGGACATATCCAAGAGTAGCTGAGGAGTCAAGCACGTCTGCAAGATTGTTCAGGTTCCAACTTAACACAACACTCCTCAATGAGTAATGTTAAGTAATCCTTATTTCTCCTTACCCTATCTAGTAAGGTAAAATGTGTAAGATCAACAAGTAACTGAACCCTATGTAAATATTATCCTAATTATTCTATTTTTTCATTTTATGCAATAATGATATCTTATATTACATGTTCAAGGAATAAAGCACATAATACAGTAAATGTGAATGCACAAGTAAAATAATAATGAGCTGGGACTCTACTAAACAAGGTGATATCAGTTGTTATCTATTAAATCATTCTAAATATTCCAAGTTACACAAGTTCAGGATCTCCAATTCCTACTATTGAGTATAACTTAGAAGCATGACCTTATAAGTTAAAAGTAATTAGGATTAGCTAGGTCCTAATTTAGTTCAATCAGAATCGACTATAAGTTAAGAAGTAAATCATTACATCCTAATTGATGAATTTAGACGTTCTAAACTTAAATATAATCAAGATCTACTAAAACTAGGAATTATGCATTAAACATCATGAATTGGAGTTAATCACATAATCCAAGGATAAATCTTAATAGCTAAGGTTTAAGTCTAACTACGAACTAATAATCAAGGCACATTCTATTAAGCCCAATCAAGCTTAATAGAATAATTCTCCTAATCTTAATCTAAAGTTAAAAAACAAAATAATCAGAAATAAAGTATAAAAATCTAAAAACTAATAAAACTAAGGTTTCATCCATTGAATAACCCATTTATTCAATGAATGAAATCTAACCTAGGAATTATTCCAAATCTTAAGGAAAAGATCCTAAGGTGCAAGTCAAGTTTCTTAGGAGCTCCTAATAAGGGACATAAGGGTTTTTAAGAGTTGATGATAGTTATTATAATTTATCTTTATGTTCTGTCATAATTTACTCAAAGCAGTGTGTGATTAGGACTAAATCAGAAGGATAAATTTTACTTATGATTTTTCAAGACTTGAAATGAGAATTTTATCAAATTACTTAATTATAGGATTAAGGGCTCTAAATTAATTCTAAATTAATTTTATTACTGATTTTAATGATTTAAATGATATTTTAGAAATGACTATTTTGCCCCTACTTAAGGGTACTTAACTTAAATTTTAGCAAAATGATCATTTGGCCACTATTTAATGGTCTAAAATGCTACTTTTTGGTTAAGGGCTCTAAATTGAATTTTTTTAATGCCAAATGATTCATTGCTGTCTAACATGAAGATACACAGTAAGTACATCAAATTTGGACAATTATTAAGTCCTATAAGACCAAATTTAGGATTTTATGCTATAAGGGCATTTTGGATAACTAATAATTATCATCACTTCCCAAGCATTTCAGTATAAAAATTAAACTCCAACATGAGCATAGTAAATATAAAAGTAAATGACTTAATTATTACAAGCCAATAGTAATTAAAGGAAAGTAAAGAAAGTAATAACTCACTTGCAATTTTAATAAGCTATATTTTTATAATTATTTTAAGCGGAAGCAGCTAGCTTATGCATTTGGTCCAGCTCCACTAGCCTCCAAATGTATCTAATCTATCATATTTTAGTATTTGCATGTGATAGGGCAAAGCTAAGAAAATAGAAAATATAGTTAAACTAAACAGTCTAAGTACAATTTAAGATTAGGCTAAGCATTTTATTATTCAATTGGATATCACTACTAGTTATAACCTAGGTATAAGCAAGGGTGCAAGAAGGTAAGCATAAAAGTATGGAAAAATGAAATTAAATAAAAAGGCAAAGTGAGTTAGAATACTCACATAAATATACATCTTAGCCTGTAAATAAAATAAGGGTAAAAGCATCCTAAATAGTTTAGAAAAGAACTAAAGTGTATATGAAAGTAAATAAAGTAAAGCATGTATATGTTCAAATGAACTTATGCTAAGGAAAAGAGACAGTGAAGCATTTAAATGTAATTTTAACAATATTAACTATAATCTAAATAAATTGTAAACAAGTAAAGTACAATACTAAAATATGAAAAATGCATAGTATAAAAATTAAAGGAAGATCTTAGACTATTAGTCTACGATTCACATTATCTAGAACTATTGAAAGTAACAAAGCTAAAAGCTATGATGAGTCTTAACAATCAATAAGATTAAAGAATATCTCATATTTTAAATGATTAAAGTTATTTTAAGAAAGTACTCATTCTATAGGCAAATGCAGAATGAAGAGAGGAGTTAAACACGTCTGTTTAACAAGTAAAGGAAAGCAGGATCAAAATAAGTAACACTCACATTCACCCTCTAAGAATATGAGATCACTTTATTACTCCTTATTAGCCTACCCTTGGCTTATCCAACAATATAAACCCCTATAGTTTTTAATGTGAAAGTTTTATTCATGCACAATGTCTTATATGAATGATTCAAATGAATAAGGCTCAAATTAAGCAAGCATTCAAGAAAAATTTAATAATTATAACTAAGTAAGTTCCAAAGTTATCTAATTTTAGTGATCTACTTAATGATTGGAGCTAATTGAACCCCCCATTGACTTTGAGATATTAATCTCAAGTCAATTGCAAATAATAGTAATAATTGGGTTTTTGAAAGTAATAGTTTCATTTTATTTATTATGATATAATAAAATAGTTTATAAGTATAATCAAAATAAATAGAAACTAGTTCTATTATAGTCCTAAATTATAAGATTCAATTACAATAACTAAATCAAGATTTATGTGACTAGTAGGAAGAGATTGAGATTAAGAAAATATCAAACTTAAGAAATTAGAAGTTATAGTTTAATTAACTAAAGCCCTTTAGCTAGGTTGTAGTTTGAAGGTTCTATCCAAAACAAATACTAAACTAGCTAAGTTCTAGTAAAATGAAAGATTTAAAGTAAGGGAATGAAGAGATCTAGAACTACAAGTTTTATGTTTCCTAATAATTAAAGGTTAAGGAATTTAATAAGATTCTTAAACTACTCTAAATGAATTTAGGATTTCTATTACTAGCTCCTAAAGAATTCAAGTGAAGACTTTAAGGATTTGGATAAATAAACTAAGCTTTAGTATAATCACTAAAGGTTAATCCTAATTGATTTAATAATATACAACTATAAAAGTATTAGGGCTAACTACTCTTAATGGATGTAACTAATAGATCTAGGGATCAACTACAATTCATATTTAAATTAATTATAGGGTTTCTACCTTAGGGTTGAAAGGTGAATCAAGTAATTTGCAATTAATTCAAGATCTAGAAAATGAGAACTAAGCTCAAACATAAGTGATATAAATTGACTTTGGGAATAATAAATGTGACATGTTAGCTATCTTACGATTTTATAATACCTAAAACATGTAATCTAGGAAATTAGAATTTATCACAATAACATAAATTAAGAGTCAACAACCTAAAATCACTAATTATTTTCCAATAGAATTAATTTGCATAAATCCTTATATCATAAATAGAAAAATAACCCTAAGTATGTCAAATTTGGACAACATTGGAAAATTATGATTTTTGTGACTCCTAATTAGGGTTAAAAAGTGATTAAGAAAATTATAGTTCAAATATTAAATTTGATTTAATATTATTATTCCTCTATTTTTATGAGTAACATGGACTATTTGATCATTTAATTTGGATATTAAATGATCAGATTAGGTCACATGAAATGATGAAATTAATTTATAACTAATTAATTAATCTTAAATATTGACTAATTAAAACATTCATCAAAATAGAAATTGAATTGCATAATATTAATCTACTCATTTTTTATGATCAAAATAGTATATTGATTAAGTATATTTAAAGTTATAATTAAATGAAATTTGAGTAATTAAATATTAATTAGAAACAAATTAATCATTACATCCAATCCATTAATCCTTAATAATTAAACCAGCATTAATCACGGCACAGAAAAGCGGAGGCACAGAAAACCAAGACTACGTGGAATTTAATGCGGTTCCAAAATTGGCGTGGCACGAAAATCCGCACACTGACGTGTCTACTTCAGCAGCAGACGCGCGTCTTCAGCGCGGTTCAAGATTGTCAAACAGTTCGGATCGTCAATTAATCTCGACCCGGGCCGACTCGCCGAGGCCCTCCGGGCCGTGGATAGGCCACCGCAACGACGGCCATCCCTCGCGAGCCATGCGGACGGGGATGAGAGGGACGATACGAGGTAGACGTTCGATCGATCGATCGAACGGCTACGATTAGCCGTTGCATCCAACGGCAAACGGGCTGACGGCGCGTGGAAGGGAAACGGCGTCGTTCGAAAAATATTAATAAATTAATATTAATTAATAAATTCCTAATTTTATTTAAATTTTTAAATTGATTCTAGAAAATTTCCAAATATTCACCCCTAGCTAATTGAGGGGTGAGGAACGCAACGGCGAGGTCGGATTTTTGATCCAATGAGTATTTTAATTTCCCAATTTTCGAGGCATTTAATTATTATTGAAATATTCGTCAAATTTTGACGACTTCCAATTGCCACCAAAACTTCACCCTTAGCTAATTTGCGGGCAATGAGCGCAATGGCGAAGTCCATTTTCCAATCCAAGGTTGATTTAGATAGGTCAACTTTTAGGGTTTCTGAATTTTTAGAAATCAGGATTCGATCTGTTTGACTCCTGATTTGTACTAGGTCTTAGAGGTTGACTCCAATTGACCTAATTAGCACTTAAGATTAGTTTTAGGACTTAAGATTAGTCCTAATTGACTAAGGTAACAACTTGGGTTGTTACAGACTAGCCGAAGGCATAGGCCCTCTCAACGGTCGTTTCGACCACCAATGGGTAGATATCATCTTGCTGGAGCCTTTGCCGTGCGAGCCAAGTAGCAAAGTCACCGGGAAGCAGCCATATTTTCATGCCTAAGTATACGTCTTCATCATCTTCGCGTTCCGAAGAAAGCTGTCGCGGGCTGATACGGGTCGAGCCCAACCCGTGTTCCATTGGGCTGCCACGTGTCGAGTCGAGGTGAGCTGCGGTCTCGCTGTCACCTCCAGGCCACGTGTAGCCACTGGAGTTGATGGGTGGGTTCTGCACCGATTGATGGTTACCGACAGAATGCAAGCATTCGTCCAGGTGGGTCCCGCGCACTGTTCATTTGAATTATTAATTAAATTTGAGTATTTAATTAAAAGGTTTATTTAATTCAAATAATTCTAAAATCTTTAACTATTAATAACTTTTAATCTACTAAATGAAATATGGCAAAATTATATATCACTATGACCAACAAAAATTGAGGATCATTTTGGCACTACCAAAATTCCATTTAGAGCTGTATTTCACTTAATGATATTTAGGACCCCTAAATTATGCCCTAAATGCAACAAAACTTTATTAGGCCATAACTTTGTGTGTATATACCCAAACATACCCAATATGGGTCTCAAAATAATCTGCAAACTCCTAGGATTGTTCTAATAGTATTAGTTTTACTATTTGATTAATATTTTGACTAATCACTTTCGACCCAAACCCTAATCTTCCAAAGCTCATAACTTTTCACACACTAATCCAAATATAATTAATATAGGTCTTAAAGAGATCAGTAAAGCCTCTAAAATAACCTAGTAGTGTTCATTTCACTATTTGGATTAGTATTTGTCAAATCACTTTTAGGACCTAACATTAATTACCCTAATTAATCTAGAACTTCAATTGACCATAACTTGGTCAAATGAGCTCCAAATTAGGTCTTTCAATATACCATTTTGATTAGAAAAACCTAATTAACAATAAATTATGAAAATATTTAAGATCCAATAGTTATATCTCTTAATTAGTTTTAATCAGCTTAAAATTTGATTAGCAAATATTAGCATAATTAATAATTCAAATTGAGTAATTTTAATTTTTGATTATTCCTAGAGTATAATAAAACTTAGTGGTATAGTTGGTTTAGTAATTCTGTGATTTATTTCACTAATCACTCACTAATCACCATAAACCTTAATTATTAACCTTAGAATTTATATTGGCTATAACTTAGCCAATACTCATCAGAATTTAATAATCTTAGGTTCTATGGAATCCTTAGACAGTAAACTTTAATAAACTGGCAAAAATTTTAGATTTTATTAGGTCAAATTACCAAATTGCCCTCATAAGTCAAACTTCTTAATTTGACCTTATTAGGCTTAAAACTTATCCAAAATAGATGTACTTACTATCTAAGCTCATATTAGTCAATAAGTAATCATTCCAATTCAATAAATTTTAGATTAAAGCCCTAATTCATAAAGTTGAATTTTAGACCCTTAAGTAAGGGCAAAATGATCATTTTGCCCAAATTTAAGTTTAAGCATTCTTAAACTTTAGATTTATAATCAAACCTCTAAAATCAGTATTAGAATTTATTTAGAATTATTTTAGAATGGTTAAACTCATTAAAATGATATGTTAAGAAAATATCCTAAAAATCCTATAAATTACCCTAAGTCCTATTTTAGACCTCATAAGGTAAAATTAGTTCATCTTATGCCTTTCATAAGTTAATTATATCATAATAATATTCAAGTAAGATTAAGATTAAGACTTAAATATTTCCTTTAGGACCTTACTTCAAAACCTTGGGGAACTTATTTCCTTAGGATCTAGCTTAGAAATTTAGGTTATAGTTCATCTATTAAGTAAATGGGTACTTAATAGATGGAACCTTGGTTTTATAGCTTTCTAAAATTTTATCCTTTATTTATGATTATTTTATTTTAAAACCTTAGATTTAAGATTAGAGATTCATTTTATTAAAGCTTAATTTTGGTTAATAATATAGCCTTAATTATAGCCCATGAGATTTTGGTTTTAACCTTATACCATTAGGATTATAACCTAATGGATTAAGAAGTTAAAAACCAATACTTGGATTTTACATATTAATCCACCAATTTTGATTAATATTAATCAAGATTGGCTTGGGATTCATAAAAATTATCAATTATGATGTTTGATTTATTATTTAACTTAAATAAGCATCATGTGATTTATATATGTTAAAACTTGATTAGTTCTAACTTCTTTTAACTCATAAGACTGATATTCTAAATTTATACTCGATAGCTAGATGTTGGAGATCCTAAACTTGTATAAGTTCAGATAAGATAGAATGACTTAATTAGAAAATAAAGTGATATCATAAAGTTTCTTTTGTGGTATTTTATACCTTAAAATTTGAATGCTTTGCCTCCTTATTTTGGACTTTATACTTTGACACATTATAGAACATAGTACATTTCTATGTTAATTTGATTCATTCATAAAGCATATTCATAATTGAAAGAAAGAGTTTAACGCAATGAATTATTTGTAACTTATAGTGGAATATATCTTACTTAGTTTGCCTGGACAATGTGACTTTACTTTTGCTCTAGCATGTTTCTCCTAGATGCTCAGATGATACTTTACTTTTGCTCTAGGATATTTCTCATAGATGCTCAGATGATACTTTACTTTTGCACTAGGATATTTCTCCTAGATGCTCAGATGATACTTTACTTTTGCTCTAGGATGTTTCTCCTAGATGCTCAACAGATACTTTGTGGCATTATTTAAATCTGGGATATTTCTTCTAGATTTTTAGATGGAATTAAGTGTATCTTTATTTAAATAGAATTAAGTGATTTTGGATCTAGGATGTTTCTCCTAAATATTTTTAGATGGATTCTTTTAACAGGCATTTACTTTTTGGCAGGACTATATAAGAATATGTCAATATAAATTAAGCTAATTACTTTACATTTTTAGTATACTTCTTTAATTACTGCATTCAGTATATTTTTTCTTTATACAACCCTTTGACTATATTCAACAATTCCTTTAGTACTTATAATTTTTCATGTAAATTATATTATTTCAGCAGCTTGTTTTCACTTGATGGCATGTTAGGATATTAGAACTTTACTTTCAGCACAGTACTTTCATTTTATATTATAAACCAGCATGTACTAAATTGATCATATTACTTAGGAATTTCTTGTACTTAGTAGATTTTTTATTTGTTGCTTAACACTTTTTTACAGCTTGAGTTAAGGTATGTGCTTACCTCACATTTTGATTGGGTTATAATTAAGTCAATTATAACTTTACCCCTTTTCTTTGTTGCTTTACTGTTCCTACTTTGCTTAGATAATTGTGATATCATTAAAATTATAAAATGCTAACCTAAATGTACTTAGACATTTTATCTAATTAGATTTTTCTTTTGTTGGTTGGGGCCATATTATTGTGAAACTGATAATGGTAGACTCTGAGCTTGTTGAGATTGTAGAACCTTCTGAAGACCTTATTCAGGAGGAGGAGCGTGCATGAGAAGACTTTTAGTTATTTCTTTTGCTTTGTGAGGATTGAGTGACTCTACCTTATTTTACTGCTTTAACTTTTAAGTTGTTTTGTAATAATACAGGTTTAAACTGCTTTTCTTTTTATGCTTATGTAGTCTGAGTTGTATAGTTCTTATTTGGATTGTATGGATGTTATTACTTGTCTTTCTTCCGCACTCTGATATATATTATAGTATACTCATTCGGTGATTGTTTCTTTTGCTCTCCTTATTAGGGCATATCTTCCCTTAACATTTGATTAGGAAGGTTCTTTCTTAATCTAAATACTAAGTGGAGGTTTGCTCGTTGGCGACCACCTCTTAATCTCAGATGATTAAGGGGTGGCCGCCACATGTCTGGCCTTGTTTGAGAAAGATAGATGAGTTTCCCCACAAGGGGATTACATAGATTTTAAGGTTTACAAACCCTTACATAACCTCTAGGAGTCTTCTCTTCTTTGCAATGGAGCAACCACCACACCCAAAACTAATGAAGGCAGAAATTTTTTGGATTTTTGCCTCTTAACCCTAAGAAATATGTTAAGATTATATAAACTGCTCAAAACTTGGCTGACTGGGCTGCAGGCATTATAGTGCGCCAGCAGTTAGCATCCAAGAGGTGGGCACTACACGCGCTGTAGCACTCACTGTCCAGTCAGCCCTGTTTTGAGAAACCTCTATATATTTTGTTAACCCATTTTTTAAGGTTAAGAGGCAAAATTCCAAAAAATTTAGCCTCCATTGATTTCGGGTGAGGTGCCTGCTCCATTTCCAAGAAGAGATGGCTTCTAGAGGCTGTGTAAGGGTTTGTAAACCCTAAAATTTGTGTAATCCCCTAATGAAATCTTTTGTTCTCCTCCTTGTTGACATAAGTGTTAGCATTGAACTATGTAAATTATTTTTATTTGTGATGTGATTGCATGCATGTGAATGTTTCTTGCTTTATTTGATTTTACTCATCATCACAAGCTTTGTTCAGCATTAGTTTATGTAATAATTCAAGTTGTTACCTTAGTCAATTAAGACTAATCTCAGTCTTAAATTTGATCCTAAGTGTTAATCAGGTCATTAGGAGTCAAACCCTAAGACCTAGTCCAAATCGATGGTCAAATGGATCGAATCTTGATTTTTAGAAAATCTAAAAACCCTAAACTTTGACTTTCTAAAATGACCTCATATCAAAAAATAGATTTCGCCATTGCGCTCATTTCCCCCAAATTAGCTAAGGGTGATGTTTTCGTGCAAATCGGAAGTCATCAAAATTTTGACGAATATTTTAATAATATTTATATACCCCGAAAGTTGGGAAATTAAAATACTTGCCAGATCAAAAATTCAACCTCACTGTTGCGTTCCTCACCTCTTAATTAGCTAGGAAATGATGTTTGAAAATTTTGGAATTTTGAAAAAATATATATATTATTTTATTATTTAAACTTAACGACGTCGTTAGCTAAATAGACATTGCCGTCAGAATCCTTAATGGCGCCGTCTAATCAGACGGTGCCCATTTGTCCATTGGATCCGATCGATCCAACAGCTCGGAGTCGTCGTCTTCGACGACTCCGCTCGCGCGACACGCGGACGTTGCGCCGCTCGGGCACGCCAACCAGGGCCTCCCCAGCCCTTGCCCACTCCGTCGTCGGCCCTATAAGAGTTCCCTCGAGCTCAGCGGCCCTTGTTTGAACGGTTTGAGCTCGAAGGCGTATGGATTGAACCCGAAGACCGACTAATGATCCTAAAGGTACCCGATCTCCTCTCGATCTCTTATTGATTACAATTATTGTTATACCCATATGTAGAATGCAAGCATTAGGATCAATCCAATGGTCTGATCGAGCACTTGATCGCTCGATCAAACGGGATTAGGGCTTCTTCCCCAGAGGGTTCGATGAAAACCCTAGAAGCCGAACCGTCGCGGGTCTCGGGCCGAGTCGAGCTCGACCCGCGGGGAGCTGAGTCCGGGTCCACGTGTGCGGTACACATGGCGCTTGTGGGGCCGTCTCCATGCGTGGCACCCTTCTACGGGGCCACGTAGCGTCAGCTGGCAACCACGTGTCCGGTGGATCCCGCAATGCCACGTGGCGCTCCACGGACACGACTCGTGGCACGTGGGGTTCACTTCTTATGCCGCGGTCTCTTCGACTGCAGCGGTGGGACCCACACGCATAGCAGTGCCCAATCAGGCACTGCTACGTGTCAAGGTGGGACCCACTGCCTCATCGCGCGTCAGCCGTAGGACCCGCCGCAGTTTCCGCGTCCAATCACAGCGTGCCACGTGGCAACCGCGGGCCCTCGTATTGAATCCGACAAATATGTAATGATTAATAAATAATAATTATAGTTATATTCTGTTAATTAATGTTAATTTGGGATTAATTAAGCAGTTAATAATGGATTAATAATTAATTTGACTAATTAATTGATTATTAATATTAACAGTAGGATTTTTAGTATATTAATTATTATTAATTATAGGATAACTTTTAATTAATTAAGATAACATTAACTATTAACTAATTAATACTAGCTAATTAATATTATATAAGATAGTAAGTGTAACTAATTAAATTAAACCTAATTAAGCTTATTTTAATGATAATTTAACAGTAATTAAACATTGATTAATTAATATTATTAAATTAATAACAGTAAAGATTAAATAAACAATAAATAAATTAAGTTTAATTTAATTAAATAACAATTAAAATAGAAATTGACTAATTAACAATAGACATATTGATTAATTTATACTAATTATAGAGTAATTAATGATTATATTAAGATAAAATAGTAGTTAACAAACTGTAATTAATTAATATAATTAATCAGGATTAATTAAATCAAATGAACAGTAAAATATAATTAATTTAGTTTAATATTATTAAATAGTATTAATACTAATTAATTATGATTAATTAACATTAATTCTAAAACTAATTAAACAGTAATTTTAATATTTAAAATATAATATTTTAATTAATTAAATAACATATTAATTATTAATTAATTAATAATTAATACTAATTAAATATAGATTAGAGATAATTGATTAATTAATTAATAATATAGCAAATTCATTTTCTTACTTTAGGAATGAACAGTAAAATAATACAATTTGAATAAATAAATAGTAATTTTATTTATTTAAATTATTTTATTTAAAATCTTTAAGAGTTTAATAGTTTTTTATACAATGATCCAAACATAGTCAATATAGGTCTCATTTTACTCAAAAAAATAAAATGAATCAAATAACGTAATTCAAAAATTAATTTCGGGGTACGAATAACGTAGTGATATTTTAGGACTTAAACAAATCCTCACAACTTTTGACCTAGTTGTCCAAACATAAGCAATATGGGTCTTAAAATACTCGGGAGAATCGCCTCAATACTATAGAAGTATTAGTTTCTCAATTGGAGCTTAGTTTGAAAAGTAACATTTATGACCATACTCTAAAAATGACCAAAATGCCTTTAGAATTCAATTGACCATAGCTTGGTCAATTCAACTCCAAATTTAGAAATTCAAAGTGCTAACCAGCTTAGAATTCCAATATCATCAATAAACCGAAATAATATTTAAGATCTGAAACTTAGAAAATCAAAAAATGACCAAAATACTCATAATCTTAGTTAGGTCATAGCTTGACCATTTGAAGTCTAAACTAGGTTTATTCCCTATCAACACACCAAGTATATTATAGGAAAGCTATAGAAATTGAGTTTGTTGAAATTGGACTTTAAACAAAAAAAGTTTGGTTTTTGTCCCCCGTTGACCTACAAAATTACAAAATTGCCCTTAGAATTTGAAATAGCTATAACTTAGTCATTTGACCTCAGAATGCATTGTTCTTAGACTCTATGGAATCCTTGAATAGTAAATGACAGTAAATTATAAGATTTCCCCTTGGTCAAAACCTTAGTTTGGACCTATATGATCTATTTTTTATCCAAATTGAGTGTACTTGCTATCTATCTTCATGATAGATAGTAAGGAATTATTTGGCAGTAAAAAATTCCAAATTGGAATCCTAATTCAACTTAGTAGCTTTTTGAACCCTAAAGTAGGGGCAAAATAGTCATTTTGCCCAAATACTAGGTTCATTATTTTTAAGACCCTAGATTATCTTCTAAGTCAATAAAATTAATATTAGAACTATAATAGTATCATCTCAAATGTTAAAAATCAGTTATAAGGTCAAGATAGTTAAAATTCCTAAATTATCTCCAAGTCTTTTCTTTAGGATCTTTCACCTCACATTAGGACTACTCCTGAGATTAGGATTAGATCATATGTTAGATTTTATTCATTAAGAAATAGGGTTTTTCAATGAGTAAATCCTGAGTTTCTTAGTTTTTAGGTTTTACGACTTTTTTTGATTATTTTGTCTTATAACTCTATATTTAGGATAGGAGATTCATCCTATTATGATTAATTTGATTAATAGGATTTACCTTAACCAATAGATCACTTTTAGACTGAAACCTAGATCTTATATCTTATCCTTTTAGATTATGTGATTAAGCTCAATTTTGTGGTATTTAATCTATAATCTATAATTTAGTAGATCTTGATCAGATCTTAGGTAGAACGTCTAAATCCATCAAATTAGGATATTGTGATTTTTTTGTTAACTTATAGTCATACTTGATTGAATTAGATTAGAACTTGATCAGTTATAATCATTTTTAACTTATAAGGTTGTGCTTCTAAGTTATACTCGATAGTAGGAATTAGAGATCCTGAACTTGTATAACTTGGAATAGTTAAAATGGTTAAATTAAAAAGCAAATAATTTCACTATGTTTAGTAGAGTCCCTTACTTACTAATTGACTTTGTGCTATGTAGTCCTTGAATTTTGTGCTTATTCTTCCTTAAATATGTCATATAATAAAAATATTATTGCATGAAGATGAAACTTAGAATATTAGGAAAATATTTGCATTTGGGTTCAGTTTATGGTAGATTATGGTGCAAATTACTCCAATGGACAGGAGTAAGGAGAGATTGGGATGCTTAACATCACTCATTGAGGAGAGGGTGTTAAGCTTGGGACCCATTTAGTCTTGCAAGCATGCTTGACTCCTCAGCTATTTTTGAAATAATCCACAAAAATAAAAGTACAATAATTAAAATATATTTGCATAAGTATTATCTACCCCTTCAGTCATATTGTACTATATTGTTATATTATGTCCGCCCTAACCTATAAAGGCTACGGGAATATATTGGGTTGGATTGGCTAATTTTTTTTGATATGGCAACTATAAGTTCTGTTTTAGTTCAGCTTACTGTTTTTTATATTGTTGATACATTTTATTTTAGTTAGCTGTATTTTCCCTATTTTACTTGCTTACTTGAGTAGATGCATATATAGGATGCTAGACTTTACTGCTTATTATATGTACCATTTTTAGATTTATATTTTTAAATTAGCATATGCCATATGATCATCAACATATTTAGGTTAGACTTCTCTTTTCAATATTTTTACTTACTGTATTAGATATGTATGCCCTACCTTATTTAGTTTACTTGAGGTGTATTTTTGCCTTAATTCTTGCTTAGTTATAAAAATTACATTTAAAACTTATCCTCATTCCCTTGTATGCTTACTTGCTCCCATGTTAGATAAATATTTCATTTGGTTTAAAGTAAAATGGTGATATTAATAAATGCTTAATAAATTACTTGTCTAAAATGTACTTAGATATTTTGTCTAACAAGATTTTTTTTTATTGGCTGGGGCCCTAGTATTGTGAAACTGATAATGTCAGATCTTGAGCAATTTGAGGAGTCAGTGCCTGAAGAGGAGCCGTACATAGAGGAGTCACAACAGCTTAGAGCAGAGGATGTATAGTTACTTTTATATTCATTGTGAGGATGAGAGTATTTTATATCATTTTCTAAACTTTAATTAAGAGGTTGTAATAATACAGGTAGTTGTAACTGTGTTTATTTTCTACACATTATTATTTGATGAGCTATATTACTATTTCTTACTTAATGTATGGTGAATGGATGTAATGTTTATTTCTTTTGGCTTCTGCACTTTGTATATATGTTAGACTTAGTGATTAATTTTCATAAATATTATGTGCACATCCTTACCATATTATTGGATTGTGGATCTTACCTAATCCAATAATAAGTGAGGGATTTGTCAGAGTGACACTCTACTCCTTAGCCTAATGATTGTGGGCTTAAGGAGCGGGGCGCCGCAGTTTGTAATCCCAAGAGACCCCTGTGACGACCCCAATATTGAGTAGTAACTAAACTTGACATTGATACGTCGCCATAACACCTAATACTGGATTAGAAGGAAACTAACCCAACTCATTAGATGTTGTGTTTGGCTAATGATTCAGAAGAAGGTCTTAAGTTAAGATGCAAGAAATTTTTAAAACTATGCATGATGATACAATATGAGATGTACGTATAAGTCAATAAATTCTTATAATCTTTCTAAGTAAGTCTTAAGAATTTTGGCATGACTTCTACTGTATTTGATCAAAAGAAACACCTATAACATCAACATATAAGCCTTTCATTTAATTGGAAGATTAATTAAAAGGATTAATAACCTAAACTAATATAAAGTCAATCCATTAAATGGGATTGCTTATTTCCAATTCTAATAATATAAAGTGAGAAAAAAAAAATATATGAAGCAATTCTCTATCCTAGGATACACACATCCTACATCATTTAAATCAATAAGAAAATGAGAAAATAACAACTAAATTTCCAGTTAAGTATGCAGCTAATTCCAATTAAGTATGCATTTAAATGAATATATCCATTCATCCCAAACCAAGTATTTTAGTAAGAAGTTTAATTTACAACATAAGCATAGTAATTATAAAGCAAATAACTTTAATTGTTACAAGCCAAACTAAATAGTAAGAAAGTAAATAAGAAAATTTCTCTCTCTCACTTTTAATAAAAGCAAGAACTTAGAAAAAAAAGCGGAAGCAAATAATTTCTCTTAAGCGCTTGGTCCAGCTCCAATATCCTTCAAATACACCTGATCTATCATATTTTGGCATTTAAATATGATAGGACAAAGCTAATAAAAAAAAAATGGTTAAACTAAATAGTCTAATTACAATTTAAGATTAGGCTAAGTATTTTATTATTTATTTTGGATATCACAACTAGTTATAATCTAAGCATACGCAATGGTGCAAAATATAAGCATAAAGGTATGAAAAGGACGTAAGGAAAAAGTAAGGGAAAGTAGAGTGAGTTAGAATTCTCACATAAATTTATATTATAACCTGTAATTAAAACAAAAGTAAATGCATCCTATATAGGCTAGAAAAGTACTAAAGTACATATAAAAATAAATAAAATAAAGTATGTATATATTCAATGAACTTATGCTAAGTAAAGAAAAGAGACAGTGAAACATCTAAATGTAATTATAATAATATTCACTGCAATCTTAGTAAATGGTAAACAAGTGAAGTACAGTACTAAAATATAGAAAATGCAAAGTACGTAAACTAAAGGAAGATCTTAGACTATTAGTCTAAGAATCACATAGTCTAGAACTATGGAAAGTAAAATAGCTAAAAGTTATGATGAGTCTTAACAATTAATAAGATTATAGAAGATCTCATATTTTAAATGATTAAAATTATTTTAAAAAAGTATTCATTCTGCGGGCAAATACAGAATGAAGCGAAGAGTTAAACACGTCTATTTAACAAGTAAAGGAAAGCGAGTTCAAAATAAAAAATACTCACATTCACTCTCTAAGAATGTGAGGTCTCCTTATTACTCATAATTAGCTTGCCCTTAGTTTAACTATCATGTAAACCCCTATAGTTTTTTTTCAATGTGAAAGTTTTATTCATGCATAATATCTTATATGAATGATTCAAATGAATAAGGCTCAAAGCTAAGCAAGCATTCAAGGAAAAAAAATTCAATAACTACAACTAAGTGATATCCAAAATTATCTAATTTAAATGATCTACTTAATGAATAGAGCTAATTGAGCTCCCAATTAACTTTGAGATATTAATTTCAAGTTAATTGTAATTAATAATAGTAATTTGGGTTTTGAAAATAATAGTTTCATTTCATTTTTATGAGATGACAAATTAGTTTATAAGTATAACAATACAAATAGAAACTAGTTCTATTCTAGTCCTAAACCATAAAATTTAAATAAATTAACTAATCAAGGCTTAGGTGACTAATAGGGAAGGATTGAAGTTATAAAATTAACAAACTTAAAGGAAATAGAAGTTAAGGTTCAATTCACTAAAGTTCTCTAGCTAAGTTATAGTTTGAAGGATCTATCAACTCAAATACTAGTCTAACTAGGTTAAAGTAAAATAAAATGTTTAAAGTAAAAGGATAAAGAAATTAAAAACTACTACTTCTAGGTTTTCAAAAAGTTAAACATTAAGAAAATCAATAGGATTCCTAAACAATTCTAAATGAATTTAAGACTTCTATTACTAGTTCTTAAAGAACTCAAGTGAAGACTTAAAGATTAAAATGGAATGGTCTAAGCTCTAATCTAGTCATTTAAGGCTAGTCCTAGTTGACTCACAATCTATAACTATAAAAGTATTAAGGCTAACTACTCTTAATGGATGTAATAAATAGATCTATGGATCAACTATAATTCAGATTGTAAATCAATCGTAGGGTTTCAATCTTATGATTGAAAACAAAATCAAGCATTTTTGTAATTGATTCAAGTATCTAGAATAATGAGAAGTAAGCTCAATCACATGCAATATAAATTGATATGGAAAGTAATAAATGTGACATATTTTCTATCCTAAAGTTTTAAGTACCTAAAACATGCAAATTTAAGAATCTAGAAATTTTTACAATAACACTAATTAAGTGGCCAAAAACCTAAAATCGATAATTATTTTCTAATGGAAATAATATACATATATTTGCAATCCTAATAACATAAGGAGAAAAATGGCACTAAGTAGGTCAAATTTGGACAGCATTGGAAAATTAGGGTTTTCGGCACTCTTAAGTAGGGTTAAAAATGATTAAGAAAATTATGATTCAAATCTTAAATTTGATTTCATATTAATATTCCTCTCATTTTATGAGTGAAATTGACTATTTGATCATTTAATCTCGATAATAAATGATCAAATTAGGTCACATGCAATTATGAAATTTATTTATAATTAACTAATTAATCTTAAATATTGACTAATTAAAACATTCATCAAAACAGAAATTAAATTACATATTATTAATTTACACATTTTTATGATCAAAATAGTTTATTAAATCGCACATTTTAGTTTAGTATTTTTAAAGATATTAATGATATAAAGTTTGCATTAAAATTAATCAAATATGGTTTAATTAATATATTCCATTTAATCAGTAAACGTCGACACTGAAATTGAGACAACAATAACGTCATTTCCTAAATTTCATTCGGTCGTCTATCTTGACGGATCCTTTGATCCCTCTGATCGAATGATAGGACGGCTCAAGGTTATCTCCTACGCGCGACTCACACGTGTCGCGGAAGGGAGAGGCACGTCGCAGGAGGGCCTCCTGCGCATCATCTGCATCGCTGAGGTCTCTCTCATGGCTCGATTAAGACCTCTAGGACCTTGCGCGACCGAGGTTTACCAGCATGGACCCCTGTGAAGCCAGAAGAAGTTCGGAGCGAGCTCAAGTTTCCCAGTTCCTCGATTAAGTACTTCGCTTTCCCTTCGCTTTAATTAGTTAAGCATTCTAGGATCATGGATAGATAATATTATTGTAATACTGTCAGTTATTCGATCGATTGAAGCTTCGCGATCGATCGATCGCTTTATTTTTCATAACCCTAACCCTAAGTTCCGCCGTTTGGAGGTAGGCGAAGGGGCGCTCGATGCATCCCAGACCGGTCCAGAACCAACCGGTTCGCTTCGACCGCGGGCCGGCCACGTGTCAATTCACCCCGTAAGGTAGAGGGTCCCATGCGCACAAAGGGCACCCTCTCAGTCGGCCGTGTGTCGTTTGTGTCGGCCGAGGGTCGAGCCCGCTGTCTTTTGCAGTAGGCGTCAGTGGGGCCCATAAGTCAAGCCCCAGCGAATCCCATCGCGCCACATAATCACTGCGGGGCCCACCGTCGCATCGTCTGCCGGTGCGGGTCACACCTATAGAACTAAAATTGATTAATTAATATATATATATATATATAAGTAAATATTAAACAACTTTAGCATATATATGTATATCTATACACATATATGCATTTACATTTATATAACCTGATAATTAATAATGGTAGCAATGTAATAATGAATTAAGTAAAAGTACAGTGATAATTACATTAATAATTAAATGAATTAATAAAGTTTACTTAGATTTAAATCAAATTAAATAGAATAATTAAATTAATAAGTGGCAAACTTTAGACACCCATATCTTATAAAATACACATCCAAATTATTCAAATAAATGTACCAAATTAATCAGAAAAAATCAAAAAATTTAATGAAATCATTTATTTCGCTGTAGGATCAATATTTCACTTAATGACATATTAGGATGATTTAATTAATTACCAAAATATATATTTCATTTAAATCATCATAACTTTTAAACCACCAATCCAAATATACCCAATATGGGTCTTAAAGTAATCAAAAAATCTTAAGAATTAATCTAGTAGTGTTTATTTTATTGTTTGGATTAGATTTGGACTAATCACATTTATGAATTAATCCTAATTAGGTCAATTAACCCTAAAACTTCAATTGATCATAAGTTGGTCAATTTAACTCCAAATTAGGTGATCCAAATATCCATTTTGATCAGAAAAACCTAATTAACAGTAAACTCAAATATATTTAGAATCTAACAGTTATATTTCTTAATTAACCCTAATTTCCCTAAAACTTGATTAGTAAAGATTAGCAAATTTAATAATCTAAATTAAATAATTCAAGTTTCAAAGAACTTCTAGAGTATATTAGAACCTAGTGGTGTTGTTGGTTTAGTGATTTGGTATTTAATTTTTATTAATCACTCACTAATCATCCTAAACTTTAATTAAGCCATAACTTAGCTAATTGGAGTCCAAATTGAGCCTACTACTAGTCAATATGATCAATGAATCAATTGTGATCTATAGCCACTGGTTTTACTTAATTTGGACACTAATTGAAAATGTTAGGATTTTTTCACCCTTAATTAAGAACCCCTAAATTATCATTTTACCCTAGAATTTGTATTGGCTATAACTTAGCCAATACATATCAAAATTTGATGATTTTAGGTTTTATGAAAATCTTAAGACATAATCTACAGTAAATTAACAAAAATTTTAGGTGTCATTAGGGTAAATTTACCAATTTGCTTCTATAAGTCAAATTCCTTAATTTGACATTATAAGGCTTATTACTTAACCAAAATTAATGAACTTACTATCTGTAACAACCCAGGTTATTACCTTAGTCAATTAGGACTAATCTTGGTCTTAAATATAATCATAAGTATTAATTAGGTCAATTGGAGTCAACCTCTAAGACTAGTCCAAATGAATAGTCAAATAGATCGAATCCTGATTTCTAGAAAAAAATCTAGAAACCCTAAAATTTGACCTACTTAAATTGACCCCAGTTTGAAAAATGGACACCGCCATTGCGTTCATTGACCTCAAATTACCTAGGGGTGAAGTTCTCATGTCAATCGGAAGCCGTCGAAATTTTGATGAATATTTTAATAATATTTAATACCAGCAAATCGAGGAATCAAAATACTCGCGGATCAAAAATCTGACCTCACCGTTGCATTCCTCACCCCTCAAATAGCTAAAAAAAATGTGTTTGAAATTTTAATTTTTTTTTTTAAAATAATAATTTTTTTATTATTATTGTGGACGGCACCGTCTGATCGGACGGGTCCATCAGGATCGTCCGATCCGCTCGAATTAGACGGCCCGCAGCCGCGATCCGCGACCCGCGATCCGGGCCATCCAGGCATCGCGGGATTGAACGGCTCTCCACCCGTCATCCTCATCTTCTCCGCTGAGCTTCCACGTGGCGCGTCGCCGCTCGCCTCGCCCAACTGGCGCCCGCCTAGCCTCGCAGGCTCCGCCCCGAGGTCCCTTAAGGCTTAGCCTCGTCATTAGGGCTCGAGCGAGAGGTCCAGGAGTTGTCGATCGAGCCTTCGCCGAGTCTTCATCGCGACCGTCAATTCCAGGTATACCCCAAAACCCCTCCGATTCTCGTTGAATTGCTACGATCCAAATTCGCATAGCTATTCCATGCCATTGATTGTCGAGTAGATGGACCCGATCAGACAATCAATGCTTCGATCGGTCGGAATCGGGGTAGGATCCACAGTTGAATTTGTTACCCGTAGCCGGCTCGAGTAGTAGGTCCTACAGTTAGGATTTGCCAGCGACTCCAACCACCTCCGGCGAAGGTCCGCCCGCCGACGTGTTGGCCTCGTCAAGCGCTATCGTCGGCCGTGCGGGCTGAGGTGGTCCGGCGCCGGGACGGCTGGCAAAAGCCGTGCCCTAGCCCGGCGTCCTCGGGACGCCCCGCAAAGCGGGTGACGTCCGGGTCGGGCCGGGTTGACCCGAGCCCGACTCGGCCGCGTCCAGGTCATCAGTAAGCCCGTGTGGGGCCCGCAGCGCCACGTGGCATCCTCCAGGCATGCCACGTGTCACGTGGGGGCCCACCGCCAGATCCCGCACCTCTTCAGCTTCGGCCGCGGGGCCCATTGCGCCACATGGCAGCCACTGGGCACGCCACGTGTCATGTGGGCCCACTGCCTGAGTCTTCAGGGCCTCTCGGCTTCCACGGTGGAGCCCACTACGCCACGTGGCAGTCTTTGGACATGCCACATGTTAGGTGGGCCCACTATTAGGTCTCCCGAAACCTTTTAGCTTCCCCGCGGGCCCACCGAGCCACGTGGCAGCCACCATGCATGCCACGTGTCATAGGTGGGGCCCACTGTCATCTCAGACAGATAATTAAATAAATTAATTACTGATTTGTCAGTAATTAATTATTATTAGCGATTAATTAATTGTAATTAGTACTAATTACTTTTAAACAGTAACTTATAAAATTAATTAGTTGTAATTAATAATTAAAGAATAATTAGGAATATTTTAATGTTAATTAAATCTTAAACTATGATTAGAATAATTAATTATTATTAAACAGTAACTGTAATTAATTATTCTTAATTTGATAATTAGCAGATAATTAAAATTAATGAAACAGTGATTAGGCTTAATTATTTTTCAACAATAAAATAATAATATTATATACTTAAATTAGTTAAATATTGGTTAATTAATATATAATTAATAATTAGGTCTTAATTAATCATAGATTAATTAGGGATTAATAATTTTAAAAATTATATATATAACTTTAGGATTGAACAGTAAATTAATTCAATTTGAATAAATGAATAGTAAAATAATACAAATTGTATTTTTGAATAGTAAAACTTAAAAGTTTAATAACTTTTTGTAGGATGATTTAAACATAGCCAATATAGGTCTCAAAATACTCAGAAAAATAAATAGAATCAAATGGCGTAATGTAAAAATTAATTTTGAGGTACGCATAATGATGTAATATTTTATGACCTCTTTAGGATCCCGTAACTTTTGACCTAGTTGACTAAACATAGTCAATATAAGTCTTAAAATGCTCAGGAGAGCGGCCCCACCACTATGGTAGTATTAGTTTTCCCTTTTGGACATCAGGACAAAATGTCAACCCTAGAATTCTTAGTGGACTTTAAGAAAAATTGACCAAAATACTCTTAGAATTCAAATGACCATAACTTGGTCAAATCAACTCCAAATTCAAAAATTTAAGATGCTAACTAGTTTAGAATTTCAATGTCATCAATAGACTAAAATAATATTTAGGATCTGAATCCTTAGAAATTTAGAAAATGACCAAAATACCCCTGGCCTCATTTTGGTCATAACTTGACCGTTTTGAGTCTAAATTGGACGTACTTACTGTCTATCTTTAAGTTAGATAGTAAGACATTATTTGAAACAAGCAACTTCAAATTGGACCCTTAAAATAAAAGTTGACTTTTAGACCCTTAAAGTAAGGGCAAAATAGTCATTTTGCCCTAAGATTGGACTAAGTACTCTTAACCTTTAATTAACATTCCAAAATATTAAAACCAATATTATAATCGTATTAGTGACATTTAAGTGAGTGAAATCAACCCTTAGGTCAGATTCCAGGATTTCCTTAGGATCTTAACACTACACCTTAAGAACCCTTCCTGAGACTAGAACTAGATCATAGGTTAGAGTTCATTCATTGGGTAAATAGATTACTCAATGGGTAAAACCTTAATTTTATTAGTTTCTAGACTTTTCTTTTATTTTACAACTTATTTTGATTAATTTATCTTTTAACCTTAGAGTTAAGATAGGAGATTCATCCTATTAAGTCTGATTACTTAATAGGATTTGCCTTAATAAGTAGATCACTCTTAGAATGAAAACTAGAACTTAGGCATTATCACATCTTGGATTATGTGATTAAACCTAAATCTTGTAGTGTTTAATCCATAATCTATAGGCTTAGAAGATCTTGATCAGATCTTAAAATAAAACTTCTAAATTCACAAAACTAGGATGTATTATTCATTGATTCAACTCATAGTCATCTATCTGATTGAATTAAATTAGAACCTGATCAGTTCTAATCCTTTTTAACTTATAAGGATGAGTTTTTAAGTTATGCTCGATAGTAGGAAAATGGTGATCCTGAACTTGTGTAACTTAGAATAGTTAGAATGGATAAATTAGAAAACAAATGATATCACCATGTTTAGTAGAGTCCCTTGCTTCTATTTGATGATTGTTGCTATGTATTCCTTAATTTTTGTGTCATATTTCCTTGAGCATATCATATAAGACATTTGATGCATAAATAAAATATTAGGAAAATATGGAGACTCCTTAGATTCCTTGTGAAAATATCAATATGATTGATTAAAGATAATAATTGTATGTGTTAGAGCTGCCTCTCAGTTTTGACTTCTTTGCCTAGTCTCCTTGTTGACACTAGGAGAAGACCTTATTTATATCTTCTTGCTTAGTCTCCTTGTTGACACTAAGAGAAGATCTGTTGTGTTTTCTTTGCCTAGGTCTCCTTAATGACACTAGGAGAAAATCCTATATATCTGCCTAGTCTCCTTGCATGATGCTAGGGTTATATAATTTTGTGCCTAATCTTCTTGATGACACTAGGATCCCTTTTTTTTCAGTGGGCTAGATTAGCTCTTTTCTGTATGGTAGTTAGTACGCAGATGCTTACATATATGTGTAGTTTTGATATGTTATATGCTTTTCAGCATTTTTTTTTATTTATTCTATCAGCTATTTTCTTTGTACTGCTTATATATTTTAGGATGTTAAAATTTTGCTGCTATTTATATGTATCACTGCTGAGTTATTTTATTTTAATTTGCATATTTCTTTTGATCACCAGCATGTTTAGGATGTAGTATTTCCTTCCAGTACATATTTAGTTATTTATATTCATATGCCTTACCTTGTTCAGCTTGCATTTGAGGCATATCTTAGCCTCTCTTTTGCTTAAGTTATAAATAATTATTTATAGCTTTTCCTTCCTTTTTGTATTGCTAGTTGCTCCCATATTTGTATGGTTGTTGTTTAGAAATTGTAAAATGGTGATATTACAAAACACATATAAAACTTATCAGCTTAAAATATACTTAGACAATTATCTAACACAAGATTTTCTCTTTTTTTTAGCTGGGGCCCTACATTGTGAAACCGATAATGGCAGATCTTCTTCAGTTGGACGATCAGGATCTTGGTGTGGAGCCATATCTGGATGAGGAGCCTGTGGAAGAAGCACCTGTTTAGTCTTTCTTTTATAAGTGAGAATGAGCGCATTTTGCTTTCATTATTTTAAACTTAAATGGATATAATAATACAGGTACTCGTGACTGTGTATTCGGATTCTATGCTTATATTCTGAGATATATTTCCTTATATTTATGTTGTGATGCTTGGATGTTTCTTATTGTAAATTGCTTCCGTACTCTATAATGAATTCTTATTAAGTGACTGAATGTTTGATTCTATGCTTACTTCTTCCCTTATTAGGTGGATTGTGGATTTCATCCAATCCAATAATAAGTGAAGGGTTAGCTAGAGTGACACACCACCCATTAGCTTAATCTTGTGGATTAAGGGATGGGGCGCCACACTATCTAAACTCATATTAGACAGTAAGTAATCACTCTATTTTAATAAATTTTAAATTTAACCCCTAATTCATAAAGATGAATTTTAGACCCTTAAGTAGGGGCAAAATAATCATTTTGACTAAATTTAGGGTTTAATTATTTTAAGTCCTGAATTCATTCTTAAATCATTATATTTAGTAATTAAGGTGGTTTAGACTTTAGTTCTAAATCCAAATTTGGAAATTCAAGTAAAATCCTATATTTAGTTTTAAGTAAAAACATAAGTATAAATGTAGTCCTTTTTCCTTCCTTTGAACTTCTTAGATCACCCATAGGTCTTATAACATTAGTTAGGATGTGTGTCCGAGTGCTACTCTGAGTACTTAAGAACCCTAATTCCTAGGATTAAGGATAGAGCTTAGGTTAGAATTCATCTAATGAGTAAAATAAGTTACTTATTAGGTGAAATCTTAGTTTTAATAGTTTATAGATTTTCATAGTTTATTAAATGATTATTTGATCTTTTAATTTTAAAATTTGGATTAGAGATCTATCCTATTAAATTTGACTTAATAAAATAAAATTTGCCTTAATATTAAATCAGTGAGATGGGATTAAACTCTAGTCCTTAGGATGACCTTCTTATTAAGTAATTAAACTTCATTCTTTGGAGTTTAATCATTAATCCTTTCAAGCTTGATTTAGTTAATTAATATTGGGTTTGGGATTATTTAAAATAACAAATTAGGATGGTTGATTTACTTATTTAATCATATAGATGACATTGATTTAGTTATAATTAGGACTTGACCAGTCCTAATTATGTTCAACTCATAGGATCGTGATTCTAAGTTACAAACAGTGTAAGAATTGATAATTCTGAATCTTATGTAATTTAGAGTAGTTAGAAGGATTAAATTAGAAAATAAGTAATATCACAAAGTTTGTGAAGTGCTATTTATTACCTTGAAATTGAAATGCGATGCTTTCCTTATTTTGAGCCTCATTACATATTTGGATACATTACATTGAACATGGAATATTTGATGAATATTCTATATTAAACTTTGAATACATTCATATGGCATTTTCATAACTTAAGGAGAAAACTTTATGAAATAAACTTTATTACATTTTGTGGGTTATGTCTTACTTAGCCTGCCATTTAGTATAACATTACTTTTGAGACAATTTTTTCCTAGAATACTTTCCTAGTGCATGTTACTTTTTCCTAGGACACTTTCTTAATGCGTGTTACCTTTGCCTAGGACACTTTCCTAGTGCGGCATACTTTAATCTAGAACACGTTCTTAGATTGTCAGATGGACTTTATGTAATAACCCTAGTGTTGTTACCCATCAATTAGTGACCTGATTGACTCTAGTTCTTTTCCTATAATAGTCTTAGGAGTCTCCATTTCAATTTTCGCACGATTTGGAGATCATTTGGCAATTTCCAATATTTCCTGGTTTTCTAATAATTTGGAGAATGCCTAATTTACTTAGCCCTCAGAATCAAAAATAGAGTCTACCATTGGACTCACCACACCCAAATTAGCTATAGGTGATATTTTGGAAGTGTTTCGAAGTCGTCGAATTTTCCCCGAATATTTTAATAATATTTTAATTACCTAGAAAATTAAGATAATTAAATTGATCTTCAATCAAAAATCTGACTTCATTTTTGAGTTCACCACACCTCAATTAGGTAAGGGTGAATTTTTGGGATTTTTCAGAGTGCGTTTGATTATTTTATTTTGAGTAATAAATTATGCTTAACTAATTAATTAAATAATATAATTAAAATAATTAATATATGTATATATATATATATTTAATAATTTAATTTCTATCAGTTTTTCCAAAAGGTGGGGATCCCGTGTTTTACTTCAAACACGAGACAACCGTTCCTTTTAATCGGAACCGTTGGATTCTTTTAAACCAAATCTAACAGCGCCGATTTAAGCCTGCAGATCCAGCCATTGGATCGATGCTTAGATCCAACATCATGGATCATTCACCTGTATATCTTCTTTCCCTCCCATGCTCTACCCTGATAACCACTCAAATGGTCATGGACGATCGCAAGCGCTCACCCCAATCCAGCTATCCCAAGGAGCGCATTATCATCCCAGACCATCCTTGATCCTGAGCTTTTTGCTCATTGCTAATCGAGGGATTTCCATTCTTCATTTTTGGGAGCTTAATAAGGCGTAGGATCTACCATTGTGAATTCATCATTAATCCTTGAATCTAGTCAACGACATAATTGACTTTCTTCTACTAGAGCTTTGTGTAAGTATCTGAGCTTGTGTGAGTCGATCGAGCTCTAGAAGAAGCAAGAAGATCCACAACTGATCCAGTCATGGCAATCGCGTGTCAAGGAAATTGACCTGGTACACTACTTTAATTACCTCTATCAATATTTTCTTTAATTTTGTATATTGTTAATCCTTAATAAATTGGGATGGCCTAGTTCAGTTAAATTTCTGAACTGAAAATTGTATAGCTGAATGAAAAAGGCGGCAAATCATGTATCAAGTTCCTGTCCCTGCTATGAGGAGTTAAATTTTATGCCAATTCTTCTTAATTATTATTTTCTAGAATGAATGGGGTAAATTTATTCTTATCTGTGGATTGGTGAAAGACTAATGTATGTCCTCCTCATTTCGCTTTTATTTTTGCTATGCGTTTTGCAAACCATTTACTAATCAATATAATGTGATTCTTTCAGTTGAGGTCTTCACTTTAGGTTATCGTAAGATGATTGTTAGTCTATAAATTGATTTAAATTTTTGTTAAAGTATGTTCAGTTTGCTCTGTAATGCGAACAGGGAGGGGGAAATTAGGGCATCGTTTTATTATACTTTAGCTCAATCTTTCGACATCTCTGTAAAGTGTGGATACTTAGTAGCAAGATACTTCTCTTTTAAAAGTATTTCTACGCCATGAGGGGTCCCGTTGCACCTATGCACAGATGCCCTAATTTCCCTATCCCCGTGGATTGTCGGGGACGATAATGGGTCGAGAAGCATCGCCCTTGAACCAGACGGTTCAACAAACGTTGAACCGTGCTGATTCATCACTATCCATGTGGCTCACCCTGGTAAGTCGCACTATTTTGTTTATTTAATATAAGTAAATTATATAAAATGATTAAGGAAATAATAATACATTTAAATTAATATTATTAATATTAACTAAAGTGGATTTTGATATAGTTATAAATTGAAAAATATAAATGCAAAATATACAATATTATATACTATTTTGATCATAAAAATGTGTAGATTAATATTATGCAACTTAATTTTTATTTTGATAAATATTTTAATGGGTCAATATTTAGGATTAATTAATTAATTACAAATTAATCTTTGTCATTTCGTGTGACCTAAATTGATCATTTAAGATTCAAATTAAATGATCAAATAGTCAATCTCACTCACAAAAATGTGAGGAACAATAATATGAAAAAAAAATTAACTTTTGAACTGTATTTTCTTAATCACTTTTTAACTTAATTAGGAGTCATTAAAACCCTAATTTTTCCAAAGTTGCCCAAAATTGACATACTTAGTGTCATTCTTATCCTTATGAAATAAGAATTTCATTATTAAGAATAGATAGTCCTAATTCATTAGTAAGTGTAGAATTGTGAATCAATTAGATCTAGTTTTAGTGATTAGATTAGAACTTAGCTTATTCATCCTAATCCCTAAAACCTATTTGTTAATTATTTTAAGATGTAGTAATAGGAATCCCTAATTTACTTAAATTAGTTTAGGAAACCTATTGAATTCCTTAAACATCAATTAACAGTAAACATAGAACTTGTAGTTCTTAAGTCTAGTAAGTACTTAAACTAAATCTTACAATTTCTTATGACTTAGCTAGATTAATGTTTGTTTGATTAGAACATTCAAAATATAACCTAGCTAGTAGACCTTAATGAATATTAGTAGATTTACCTTAGTTCCAATTTTCTTAAGTTAGATAATTTCTTATTTCAATCTCTACCTATTAGGTACCTAAGCCTTGATTTAATTATTATAATTAGATCTTATATTTTAGGATGAGATTAAGAGCTAGTCTCTAACAACAGCAATTATACTTATAAATTATTTTGTTATATCATATTAAATGAATTGAATCTATTACTTTCAAAATCCCAACTACTATTATATTACAATTAACTTAAGATCAATATTTCAAAGTTAATTAGAAGCTCAATTAACTCTAATCATTAAATAGATCATTAAAATTAGATAACTTTAGATATCACTTAGTTACAATTATTGAATTTCCTTGAATACTTGTTTAGCTTTGAGCTTTATTTATTGAATCATTCATATATTATATTATGTATAAATAAAACTTTCATATTAAAATTACTAGGGGTTTCATTTGGTGGATCAATCTAGGGCAGACTGAATAAGGAGTAATAAGGAGACATCACATTCTCAGAGGGTGAATGTGAATTTTTAGGACTTGACCCCAATTTTCTTAGTTGTTAAATAGACGTATTTAACTCCTCATTTCATTCTAATTATACCCACAGAATGAGCATAGATTTAAATAACTTCAATTAATAAACATGTGAGATCTTCAATCTTATAGATTGTTAAGACTCATCATAGATTTTAGCTATGTTACTTTCCATAGTCCTAGGCTATGTGTATCTTAAATCAAAAATCTAAGATTTTCCTTCAATTTCTTTACTATGCATTTTCTATGATTTAGAACTGTACTTTACTTGTTTACAGTTCATTTAGATTACAGTGAATGTTGTATAATTTCATTAAATGCTTCACTATTTATTTTCCTTACTTAGTATAAGTTCATTTGAACATATACATATTTTACTTCATGTACTTCATATGCACATTAGTTTATTTCTAGCCTATTTAGGATGCTTTTACCCTTGTTCTATTTTGAAACTAGAATGTATATTAAGTGAGTCTTCTAACTCACTTATTTTCCTTACTTACTTTTTCTTACTTGTATGCTTACCATATTGCACCCATGCTTATGCTTACTTTGTAACTAGAACTGTGATATCCAATTATGACATTAACATATTTAGTTAATCTTAAAACGTACTTAGACTGTTTAGTCTAATCATATTTTTTATTTCTTGGCTTTGCCCTATTATATTTAAATGCCAAAAAGTGATAGATCAGGTGCACTTGGAGGCTAATGGAGCTGGACCAAGCGCTAAAAATTAAATTGCTTCCGCTTATTAAAAATATTAAATTATAGCTTATTAAGAACTTCAAGTGAGCTATCAAATTTCCTTCTCTTATTAAGTTTACTGTTGGTTTATAATAATTTTATTTACTTTAATTTACTACACTTGTTAGAGTTTAGAATTTACTTAAATGCTTGTGATGAATGAATGGATGAATATATTGAATAGATGAATGGTTATAAATGTATAAAATTTGCATGTTTACTAAGTCTTTCATTGCATACTTACTTAGAATGATAATAGAATTCATTGTATATTCATTTGTTTATATAATTGGAATCTAGTTCCTTATTGAAGTAATAGTCTTTGTATATCTTCATGTGAGTATTGAGTGTTATGATGAAGTAATACTTATGGTAGATAATTGTTACACATGTGATTTCTACCTTTAAACTTTAGAATTATAAATGAGCAATCCTATGAAATGGATTGAATTTTATTTTAGAATTGTAAATGAGTAATCCTATGAAATGAATTGAATTCTATCTTAAAATTGTAAATGAGCAATCATATAAAATAGATTAAACTCTATTTTAGAATTATAAATGAGCAATCTTATAAAAGTATTGAACTCTATATTAGAATTGGAGTTAAAGTGTAAAATACCAGAAATTCTTATCAAATTGTTTATTAATATTTAAATAATTTGGAACTCAGAATCAAAAACAGAGTTCGCCATTGGACTCAGTAACTCCAAATTAGCTAGGAGTGTTATTCTGAAAATATTTGAAAATCGTTGATTTTTTCCGAATATTTTTCGATCACTCAGAAATTTTTGTCAAATTAGGATTCCAATTTAAGTCAAATAAAAATATAATAAAAATATCCTCTTATAATGCCTATTGAAAGGATCCTACTGTAAAAATTTGAGTGCATTTAGGATCCTGGATTATCCTGAATAAATTTATAAAGTTCAAACTTCAAAGGCTAATAATATAAAAAATATAAATTAGAATTTAGAAATTTTTATATATCTATGTTAAGCATCATATGAGGATGCTATGTTTTAAATTTCATTAATTTTTGAGTTTCTGATTTATCATAATTAATTTTCTAAGTTTTTCACTTAAAAATCAATATAAAATAAAATACTTGTTCAAATTCAATAATTTTTAAATACTTGCGTTCGTCTCATCGAGACAATCGTTTCAATACTAAGTTTGTAATTTTGGGAGTTCAAATGACTTCGAATCTTGGTTCAAAAATTCCAGCTGTTTATTTTGATCCAATGCTGTTTAAGATCACAAATTTGCTTATATCATAAATAACCTAACTTTTTTTTTCGAAAACCTTTTTCCTCTTTTCCCTCAGTCGGAAGTTTTGCATTCTTCTACGCAAGCCGACCCCTCACGCGACCTAATCCTATCTTCGCACGATGGCGCGACACATGCCCTCTCTCTCGCACGACAACACCTTCCCCTCGCCTTATCTTCTCTTCATTCCTCCATCTGTCGAGCCGAGACGATAGGCTCCAACTCCATCCATATCCTTCGGCCATTACTCTTTATTATGGAAGCAGCGTCATGAGGGACGACTGAAAAGGAGCGATATTGCAGCAAATCCAAGCCAACTCCTCCTCCATCT
Organism: Gastrodia elata; assembly: GCA_016760335.1. NCBI lineage: Eukaryota > Viridiplantae > Streptophyta > Magnoliopsida > Asparagales > Orchidaceae > Gastrodia > Gastrodia elata. The sequence continues at coordinate 104,143,201 of CM028670.1, read as the reverse complement.
GGCCGAACCCTCTCCACTCGCCAAGCACCTTCACTCGCCGAGCCTCCTTCCAAGCCGAGAGCTCGATCGCATCTTTCCCTTAGCAAGGAGCCGAGATAACAGCGCCTCTTGAACCTCTGTTAGCAACTAAAGGTTCTATCCTACCTAGTCTTAATCAAATCTGTATTAAATACATAATAACAAACTTGATGATATATTTATATAATTAAGAGAGAAGATAGCACAAGTAAGATGTGGTCTATTTAATGCTTAAGTTGTTCTTCACATTCCTAATATTTAAACCTTCTTACACACTACTCTAAAATCACATCGCAAAAATCACCATTTAGTAATTTTAGCACTAATATAAGATTATTTATTGGTCTTCTTTTTAACTCATAACTCCTTGAAAATGACCTTATCCTCTTTGTAAAACTTGAAACGAGCAAGATGTTTTCTTGGACTATATTAATGGAATCTAATAATTTTAAGAATTAAGTTTTGCTAGTTGTTGGAAAACACTTTTATATAATTAATTAATTCCAGGAATCGGAGAAAGAACTTTTCTGCTTTGGCAAAAGTTACAAACCCATGTCAGAGTTGAATCATCCTTGCAAAGTGAATTGAGTTCAATTAAATTTTTGTAAAAAAAAAAAAAAAAAAAAACCAGCATTGAGTTTAGAAATTAGAGATGGTGAGTTTATTGGGTAATTTCTTTGAACCTGTAAGGGGCGCATGGACCTTGTATCTCTAAATCGTCCTTATCTATATAATTCTAGATGGAAACACAAAGTCGCTGTTTGATTTAATGATTGAGGTTGATTGCAAACCAACTCAAGCTTAGTCGCTTATTGAGTTTACAAGCCCAGCTCGAATGGCGACTCAAGCTTGAACAAGATTGAATTGTTATTTAATAATATTGTGAGTAGAAAAGCCAACCTAAAGATTAATGCCACTAGGAAAAGTCATTTGTTTCCACTTTTCACAAAAGGTAAAAATAACTCTGAAATCAACCTGCTGTTAATCTATATATTTATCATCTCCTTATATATTATCGAGCCTCTTTACAACTAAACAACCTCCTAAAATACTTCATATTCCTCCCTAAAAGCATTGTACATTAAAATTTATTAGAGTAAAATACAAGAATTTAATTGGGACAGCTTTGTTGTTACCTAAAACTATATTTTTTATTATTATTTTTTGTTACATTATTGAACAACTGAACTCAGCCACATCTTCCAAAGATATGTTCTATATGAAGTTAAAATGGTTCATGAAAATGCTTTCTATTTAAACTCTCTTGTTTTTCGTTTATAAGCCTCAATCCCCTTATTTGTTAGCATTGTCTGCATCCTTAACAGTCACTTAATCTATCATCCTCATCATCGAAATACTGTTTGTCCATTGCCCTTATCATGTCATCGAAGGCCTTTTCATCCTTCACATTTAATTCCCTTAAAACTTATGTTGTTCCAACAACTTTACAATTTCAAAATGCCCAAACCACAACATTTTTCCTTAGAGATTCAGTACACCAAAGTAAATTATATCTTTAGTTCTAGCCAACAAATGCGAAGACAAAGTAAAATGATGCAACAGTGATGAAGTGAATTTGGAGTTTGGAATTGACTTTAATAATTTCATGAATCTGAGACTGAAGTGGTAACTTCCTCAAAGTCTAGAAATTGCCTTGATCATTTATTTCTTTCTTTGGCCATATCAAACGACCTTGTCCCTTGTAATTAAAGTCTCACCAAGCTAATCAAGGAAATCAAAGCAGTCACATGATCTTTAATAATATTCCATTCATACAAAGCATCAGTGTCATGAACCCAATTTGGTGTTAGAATTAAAATAAATCTTCTATTCAGCTCCGAAAGAGTTATTCCAGTTATCAATATATAGAGCCACAATGAGTCTTATTAAATGATTGTGACCATTTTTAGTTTTAAAAGATTATAATTAATTCAATGAAATCAAAACACTGCCATTAATTTTTAATATTATTTTTTGGATAAATGCTCCCTCTTTTAATAAAATCATTTGCTGCCTTTAAAATTAAATAAATCTAGTTTATTTTATATTCAAATACTAATTTTAACAATGTTATTCTTGCAGTTTGAATTATAAAATTAATACAAGAATGCTAAATTCAATGTACAAAATATCACATAAAGCTGCTCTTATAAATGTTAATTTTATTTCTACATTTCCTTTTCATAGGATGTATAAACTGCTTAGTTTAGAACTAGAAATGAGCAATCCTGTAAAAAGGATTGAACTCTATTTTAAAACTAGAAATGAACTCTATTTTAGAATTGGAAATGAGCAATCCTATAAAAGGGATTGAACTTTATTTTAGAACTGGAAATAGTCAAAATATTGACTTATATTTGATTATGTAAAATTTGTTTATTTGAACAAAAATAAAGGAGATTCTGCTGAAATTCTTAAGAATTTTAGGACTTAGAAAATTTATGGGAATATAGATGTTTTCACATGTTTCTAGAGTTTCATATATATGATTATAAATATTCACTTCATTTAAAAGTATTAGTCATAAAATAATCAATTAGATAAATCCAAATATCAAATATCATAAAAACTTATTATTACAAATCATGTTAAAATCATAAAGCATTAAATTAATAACTTAAACTATTTTTGGCAGATCAAAGAAATTGAATTGATTGAAATTATATCAAAATAGTCAGGTACGCAAATTTACTTATAACTTTCATTTCAGTATTCTTATTTTTGAGCCATTTTCTATTTGAGTATTATTTATACTGCTTACCGCTTTTTAATTTGCAAAAGAATGATATCAAATAGCATGTAAAAAAAAGAATGAAACATGATATATATATATTTTGTGGTATTTGTCTTTGGAGGGTGGAACACAACATTGAGAATCTGTATAGATTGGGCCTGCTGGCAGCCCCTGGGAGTTATATGGAGGGATTTAGCCTCTTGTAGGAAGTAGGCAAATCCAAAGGAAAGACACACCATCAGTTCATATTTTGAGTAAGCTACCGACGGGTAGCGAGATAAGCTTCCTACAGGTTATGCCTATGGGTTTACCCATTTGGGCTCAAGAGTCTATGGACTCGACTTATTGTTACAAATTCTTTTGATAAAATTTACTTATTTCATGCTTTACAGTTATATTGAATTTCATAGCTAACTTGCAGGGCAACTTAAATTTGGAAATTTACTTTACTTATGCAGATATTTCAGTCACTTTTATGTTTGATTTAAACCTATTTTAGGATGCTAGAATTAGTCTTATAAGAATGATTTGCGTACTCCTACCTGACTGGTAACTGTGTTTTTCAAGTTTTGAAAATTAAAATTTAGAAGATCTGCCAAATAAAAGAAGAAGAAATAAAGAAGTAGGAGAATGTAAATATTTCATATTTATTTTATAAAAGATAAACTGTTATAAAATTTCATATGTATTTTGGCTCTATCTTTAAATGTATAATTGGACTTTGGACTTTTATTATTTTATGTCATTTTATTTATAAAAATATATGTGTTTACATTTGAGATGAATTATTCTTTAAAGACTCTCGAACTTCGATCCTCGATCGCCACATAAAGTGAATTGAATGCATGTTAGTTTAGGTTGTCTTTTCTTTCAAAATTTAACTCCCATTAGAATGGGAGCCTTACATGTGAACTTGCAGGTGTTTCCTTAACCATTTACAATGGAGACTATGCCAAAAATTTTAAGAAATTTTTGACTTATAATTTTTAATAGAAATGTACTCATAATTCACATGTAAAATACTCAACAAATACTTAGATTCCATATCTAAGATTGTAAGCGATATTGTCAATTATTTAAATTATAAACTCATGTCTTCTTACTTATATCACATGCTTAGTCATATTTCATTTTCATCTTTTAAATCCATATATTGAAATCTTACTCATAAACTACTAAATACCATTCATATTTTTCCTTCCATCCTAACTTAAGACCCTCTTCTAATGTGGCAGTCCTGCCCCGCCGTGGTCCTGTTAACCCTTAAGTTAACATGATTATGGTGGAGGGGTCACCAAATGACAAGGTCCCTACTTAAAATTGAATTAGACTCATGTTCTAATCCAACTTAAATAAGGACTTTGCCATTCAATCCGAAATATCATCACTAAATGATCATACATGAACTCAGAGTGCGGAAGCATAAAACATAACATCCATCCAATACAGTATAAATACAACAATACAGAATAAGTAAAGTACTGAAAGAGAAATATAAACCTGTATTATTACAACATTTAATAAGTTTAAAAGAACTGAAAGGAAACTCTCAATCTCACTAGAAGAAATAAAACTAAAACTACAGATCTTCAGGAACAGGCTCCTCCTCCAATGGCAAGCTCTCCACTGGATCTGCTGCTCCAACAAACTCAGAACCTACCATTATCAGTTTCATAATGGTAGGGCCCCAGCCAACAAAAGAAAAATTGATTAGACAATATGTCTAAGTATATTTTAAGGACAAACAATTTTTATTAAGTTACTTGAATATCACCATAAACCAGTACTAAAGCAAAAAGGTGCAGAAAGCGTACAAAAAGAACAGTAATAAGTTATAAACAAATAGTTTATAACTAAGCAAATATGAAGTAACACATACCTCCTCCAAGCAACTGCAACAAAAACAAGTAAGCAAAAGACTAAGCAAAACTGTAAGAAAAGTACAATCTAAACATGCTTATGATCAAGCAGAATATGTTAGGGGACATATAGAAATCGAACAGTATAAAACTGAAAACAACTAGCATCCTAGGTAAGCATAAGAAAACAGTAAATAAAACTAGCATCCTATATATATATAACACATGCAGGAAAGCTGTAAGTGAAACAGTGCTACAACACAGAATATGCAGGTAAAACAGTAACTGAAAATGAAAACTACAGTGACCATCTAAGTCACTCAAACTGAAAATATACTCAGCAAATCTTAGCCTGATGAGCTAAGAAACTCTAAAATGAACATCACTGAAAACTCTTAGCCTGATGAGTTAAGACGGATCTAAATGTAAGTGTACTTGAATTAGTATATCCATATCAGAATCCTGACTCTATAGTCAGTAGGGCGAGAGTCTATCCATCCTATCCTATGGATTAGGCATGGCCAATAGACTGTCGGACATTAAACCCTCGAAAGGTTGCCGACCTCGAACGAGTTGATCGAAGAGGTATACTAATCAAGCTACACCTTACCAAAATTACTCTCAACTAGTACTCACCATGTCCAATCCTGATTAAAGAGCGCAAAATCTATTTCTCACCATCCTGGGAATTATTTCAACCAGATATGGATAGACTTACCGACAGTAACAAACCAGTGTGATATGCCGAACTCGAGGATTGGAGAGGCATACTAGTTAAGCCACAACTTTCTGAAAACTGAAAACATCGATCAATCATGAATGATATGTATGCAATTCAAAATTTAACATGAGATATTTGTCAAATATCCTATGTCCAAATATGTGTACAAGGTAAGGGGCCTCAAAATAAGGTATGCAAAGCATCAATTCAAGGTGAGCAAGAGACTCTATCTAAGACACAGGTGATATCTGTTATTATCTACTTTATTTGCTCTATCTATTCTAAGTTATATAAGTTTCAGAATCATCAATTCTTACACATTCTGTAACTTAGAATCACGAATCCTACTAGTTGAAGATAATTAGGACTGGCCAAGTCCTAATTATAACTTAATCAAAAGACGACTATTTGGTTAAAATGAATAAATCATCGACCTAACTTTGTTTTTTAAATTCATCCCAACTTCACCTTGATTAGCCAAATCAAGATGAAAAGATTAAGAATTAGACTCCAGATGATGGGGTCTAATCACTTAATCTAAAGGTATAATCTAAGGGTCTAAGTTTAGAACCCAAAACTCACGGAATAAGTTAAGGCAAGTCCTAATGATAAATCAATTCATTAGGATAGATTCTCTATTCTTAATTCTAGGGTTTAAAAATCAAATAATCATTTAATAAACTAAGAAAATCTATAAACTAGAAAACTCAAGGTTTCACCTATTGAGTAACCCAATTTACTCAATAGATGAATTCTAGCTTAAGATCTATTCTTAATCTTAGGAATTAAAATTATTAATTACTAAGAGAATCTCTCAAGACACACATCCTAACTAATGTTATAAGACCTAAGATATGATCTAAGAGTGATTAAAGAATGAAAACACTCACTTAGGACTTAGGAATTTTCCTTAAGAAGCTAAGATTAAGATTTTAATCAAAGTCTAATTTAGACTTGAATTTGATTAATTTCAGTTCTAAATCATTATATTTACTGATTTTAGTGATTTGAAACTGAAATTAAGATTTTTAAAGGCTAAACCCTAAATTTGGGCAAAATGACCATTCGCCCCTACTTAAGAGTTCAAAAGATCAAATTTTGATCAAGGGCTTAAATTCTGAAATTTTCTTTTGGAAAATGATTCTTACTGTCTAATGCAAGATTAGAGAGCAACTAAATTAATTTTGGGTAATTATTAAGCCATATGAGATCAAATTAGTGAATTTGACTCATAAGGGCAATTTAGTAATTTGACTAAGTAAAAGTTAAATTTTCTTTCAGATTATTGTTTTTTACTGTCTAAGCTTTTCATCGAATCTAAATTTGCTAAATTCTGATAAGTATTGGCCAAGTTATGGCCAATACAAGATCTAGGTTTTAAGGTTAATTAAGGGATCCTTAATTATATGTCAAAAATTCTAACTTTACCAATTAGTGTCCAAATTAAGCAAAATTAGTGGCTATGATTTACAAATAGCCCACTGATTATAATGACATGTGGTAGGTTCAATTTGGACCTAATTTGACTAAGTTAAGACCTAATTAGGGTTTAGGATGATTAGTGAGTGATTAACAAATTTAATCACTCAAACACTAGTCCAACCTTACAGATAGGTTCTAAATGGTTCTAGGAGTCCTCTGAAACTTAAATCATTCAAATTGGATTACTAGATTGGCTAATATTCACTAATCAAGATTTAGAGTAATTAAGGGTGATTAGCAAATCTAACCATTGGATCTAAAATTGTTTATAGATTACTGTTAATTAGGTTTTCCTGATCTAAATTGATATTTGGATCATTCAATTTGGAGCTCTATAACCAAGTTATGGTCAATTGAAGTTCTGGGGTTTATTAGGGTAATTAGGATTAGGTCCTAAATGTGATTAGGCTCAAACTAATCCAAACAGCAAAGCTAACCCTACTAAAATGATTCTTAGGGTTTTGTGAGTATTTTAAGACCCATATTGGGTATATTTGGATCAATCTACACAAAGTTATGAGCTAAATAAGATTTGTGACATTTAATTTAACTTAAATAAACCCTAAATATCACTTTGATAAATATTGATTCTACAGTAAAATAAATGGCATCATTAAATTTCTTACAATTTTCTGATCAATTTGATATATTCAATTTCATAATTTGGATGAGTATTTTAAGAGTTATTAAGGTTTAAAGATTTGATTTAATTGATTTATTAATTCTGTTAATTATTTTAATTATTCTGATTTGATTTATATATATATATATACATATAAATTCAATTATTATTAAAACGTTTTAAATATATAACGTATTTTATATAATGTTTATATATATTTTTAATTTCAGGACACGCGGCGCAAGCTCACTGGCTGAGCGGCAGACGGTGGGCCCACCATTGCCACATGGGGAATAGTGAGTTGCTGAGCGCTGACCGGCGGGTCCCACACCTTCAGACGGACGAGACGACCGCTGATCCAATCGCCACGCGTCGACGCGGGATTCGCCAGCGCCTGCCAGGTGGGTCCCACGACGCCAGCCGAGTGGACGGCGTGCGTTACACGCTGTGGGCCCCACGCGAACTTCCTGGATGCCGACACATGGGGGCGGGGGATTTTGGATGAGTGAACCCGGCCCGGTTCTGCCACGGCATGGGGCTGGACCGGTCTGGTCTGGACCGGTTCGAGTACTGCAGATCACCCCCGACGGAGGCGCAAACCCTAGATTCTACTGTAGGGAGTCGGCAAATTTTGGCGAAAATAGGCTCGATCGACATGATCCAGACCGATAGATGCTTAATCCATATCACGAAATAGGAAAACGAAATTGAAATCTTGCAGATTATTAACGCATTTAGGAAGATTGGAAGTACCTGATTAACGGTGAAGGATCGATCGGTCGTGGATGAAGGTTCAGGCGTTCGATCTACTTCACGCAAGATAGGTTTTCAAAAATTCCTACTCAGGAACTCAACACAGCTCTTAAGGAAGGAGCTCTAGTCGGTGGAGATGGCGGTGAGGAAAGCCCCTGGCGTGCGAGGCTTGCAGCGCTGGCGAGATAGGCAACGCGTGATGCCTCACTCGACATGCGTCGAGAACGAAGCGACTCGTCCGTCCGATCCCAGATCGGACGGACACAAATGATCCGTCCAATCCAAACGGCGGCTTAAAAGAATTTTAATGGCATCTGGTTAAAATGAACGGCGCCGATATCTCAATAAAATAATATTAATATTCAAATTATTTGTATCGATTTAATTAATTAATATTAATTAACTAAATGCAAATCCAAAAATTTCGAATAAATCACCCTTAGCTAAATGAAGGGTAAGGAACGCAATGGCATACTCAGATTTTCATTTCGACTAGTATTTATTTATTTGATTATTTAGGGTATTTAAATATTATTAAAATATTCGACGAAAAATCAACGACTTCCAAATGCCTCCAAAATTTTACCCTTAGCTAATTTGGGTGTTCTGAACGCAATGGTGAAGTCGGATTTTCAATTTGAGGTCTAGATAAAAAGTCAATTTTTCTAGGGTTTGGGATTTTCCAGAATTCCAGATTTGACTTTGTTGACTTCTAGTTTGACCTAGGTTTCAGAGATGAGTTCTAAATTACTTAATTAGTGACTTAGAACCTTAATTAAGACTTAGATTAGTCTTAATTGAGAAAAGTAACAACCTGGGTTATTACATCTAAATCCTTGGCCAAACATAATATTTAATGATTTATATTAGCTTTCTTCTAATCTAGTATTAGGTATTGTGGTGACGCGTCAATATTGAGTTAAGTGATTTCCAATATTAGGGTCGTCACACTTTACTTTTTGAAAGGATTAAGTAGGGGTATCTCCACACATTACTTTTACTTTACAGTTACTTTATAGTTACTTTTCAGTTACTTTACAGTTTCTGACTTATGTTTACTTTACAGTTCAATATATTTCTTATAGTACTTTTATTCATTTCAGTTCTTTTAAATTACACATTTTTTATAATCTTCTTTATTTCAATCACTTGACTTTATTAAAAGCATGTTATGATGCTAGATATTTCCTTCTCAATACAGTACATTTACTTTATATTATAAATTAGCATATTTATTTTGGTCATATTAGTTAGAACTTTTCTTTGTACTTAGTAGATATTCATTAGCACCTTACTTACATTTTTATGCAGCTTGAGTTGAGGTATGTGTTTACCTCACACTTCGTTTAAGTTATAATGTATTATTATAACTTACATTTCTTTCTTTGTTGCTTTACTGCTATTTTATGCTTAAGTTAGTTTTATGATATCATTAAACATAGAAAAATGATTACCCTAAAATGTACTTAGACATTTTGTCTAACTAGATTTTTTTTTTGTTGGCTGGGGCCATATCAATATGAAAACCGATAATGATAGATTCTGAGTTATTTGAAGAAGTAGAACCTTCAAAGGAGTAGATCCAGGAGGAGGTCCCGGTTGCTGAAGATCCTTAGATTATACTTTCTAATTTCTTTATACTTTTGCATTGTGAGGATGAGGGACATTTTATTTCAGCTTCTAATTTTAAATATTTGTAATAATACAGGTTTAAATTATACTTTTCTTTTCCTACATTTTACATTCTGAGTTGGATGTTTCACATTTTGTTATGGATAAATGAATGTTACTATAACTTGTTCATTTTTCTTGTGCACTCTGATTATGTAGTATACTCATTAAGTGATTGTTCTTCTTTGCTCTATTAAAAAGGGGCACATCCTTCTCTTAAGATTAGATTGGAGTCTTAATCTTCCAACCTAATATTAAGTAAGGGATGTGCTAAGTGATGACTACCTCCTAATCCAGATAATTAGGGGGGGGGGGCGTCACAGTTGGTATCAGAGAACTCCATAAGGTGTCTGATTGGAATTTATATTCCTATCTACCTAATGGATAGTTCTTCTGCCATACAATCACTAAATGAATACTATGATGACATCCATATTACCATATACTCGGAATGAAAGGTATGAAATGGAAAAGTACTTTCTTAATTAGTAAAAGTTAAGAATGAACTAAAACTAAAAAGTGATAGATAATTTAATAACTTAGAAGAATATTTATAAGATCTCTAGGATCAGAGAAGTTGAATAATTAAAACTTTACCTTTGTACTATAAATTTGAGCTAATATTAGAAGTTCTAAGTTCAAGATTTTATGGAAGACAAACTCTTTCGTATGCCATCTCACCTTCAGAAAACTAGATCTTCCTTATTTGACTAAAAAAGTTACTCTAAGCACATAGAATCTATCTTAGATGAAGTTGAAAATCTCGATCACATCCTTGTTGCATTTGCAACCTCTCTACTACAAAATGAGAACCGTGATGGACTACTACCTCTTTTGAATTCTCTTAGAATAATAGAGAAAGTATTTAATGATTATATTAATTCAAACTACTTTGTTATATCCTTTTCATTTTAGTAAAATTATCCTTAAAATAAAAGGTATTTATGAAATATTATAACTTTTCCTTTAAATACTAAAATTAATTATATCCATTTTAGAATGAATCCTACAACTCCAAACCTCAACACTACTAATTCTTCAAATAGCAATGTCAATGAAGTCACTTTACTCAGAAATATGGTGACTATCATGTTAGAGAATCAACTCCAACAAGCAGAAACAATTCAGAAACTGGTATCTACTATAATTCTGACAAATACTGGTAACTCTTTTGTATCCTTTACTTCTTATACTTCTCATTCGTTTATTAAGGAGTTATTTAGTAATTTCTTAAAATTTAGACTTCTAATTTTTAAATGGAAACTTTTCTCCACAAATGCTAAGGTTTGTCCTAAATAGATCAAAAATAATATGAAGCGTAAGTTTTATTAAATGGGACCAAACCTGATGTGTAAAAGACAACACCCTTATGGAGACTGCTATCATTATGATTACGGCTACTATACATGTTGTCATCATGGTCACCAGTATACTCATTGCATTGCTAAAATGACAATAAATGGAGTTTTAATTGATCATTCTCGTCTGAATCAAAGTTCTGTATCACTCAACTCCAGAGTAAGGAATCAAGAATGACTCTAAAATCTCCACTACCTGCAGAAGAGCATCCAACTGACAAGGAGCAGATAGCTGCTCCTAAACTTTAAGAGCAAGATCATCTGGGAGTAAAGGGAACTAATAACCACGTTATCTTAGGTCTCAGGTACACATCGATTATATCAATATTTTCAACCTTAAAATTTATTATTACATACAATGTTACTTTGTAATGATTTAACTATGATTATTCATTAAATTTGAATCTTACGTATAAGTATAGTTATGTATTCATAATGTCTCATCCTTAATTAGTCGATTGTCTTATTCCTTAACTTAATCCAATCAGACCTTAGACTCTTTTGGCAAAGCCATATTTTATGACTTATAGAAATGATTCTTCTTTTGAGAAGTAACTTACCCAGTTTGGGTGAATAACTTCTCATTTCTAAAGGTTGGATTGATTTAAAGCCTTAAACCTATTGGTAGAATAAGTCACAATTATGACTTGAAATATCTGCCTATATTATTCCTCAAATTCCAAGCACCTCATTTTCTTGGAATGAATATTTCCATTTCCTTTGGAATGAGAAACTATAGAACCTTATATAGTTAAAATAAAACTCTTAGTAATAATCAATGATTGTATCTTATCATAAATGATAAGCAATCGATTGTTTGATTTATTTTGTTAACTCTTACAAATTCAACATATCAAATCATCTTATGTGATAGGATGCAATAGACTTCTCTCATATGAGGATAAGTATCCAGGTTGGATAATCACACTCTTTATCCAAGTATTATTCCTTAACCAAAGATAATTACTTGGTTAATAAAAGAAGCCTTGGAGTGAATTAATTTTTATGAAGTATTCACCATATATATTCCTTAATATATAAGATTTCATAGTGGTTAGATTATTTTAATCTGTATGTATAAACTCATAAGTTTAGCTATAGTGAATCCTATTTCATTATTAGTCTTAGTCTAATGATGATGATTTTATTTTAAATATAGAGCCCATTCCAAGTCAAAGTATCTTTATTCTTTGAAAATTAAATCTTCCTTTAAGTTGCAAAGCATTTTGAATTCTAACTTTTGGGTTATAATTCATAATTAATTTCTTGGAAATACCTTTTTAGTTAAGCTACTTATGGTAACTTAATAAATTGATCCTGTACCTTTCCTTGTCCAACTTGATTTGGATGGGAAATTCTATTTCCTTTATTATAATCTTCATTAAATGATGAATATCACTTGAGTAAATAGCTTATTTGTGGAAAAATCATATTCCCTTTTAAATAAGAAAATTTCACTTCTCAATTAGTTTGAGTTCAACCTTTGAATATGCGCCTAAGTCGTGATATGACTTAAGCATTTATTGATTCTTCCCTTGAAATTAATTCTCATTCAAGATGAGTTAAATATAACCATTAGATTTCTAAGCCACATATTGTGACTTGGATCATAGCAACCAATTCTAGAAACTTTGGCATAAGTAATATAATATAATCTATGATCATAACCTTAGTTCTTATTAAGCCTCATAGCACTTATCCATATGGATGAGTGAGTTCTTTGATATTACCAAGTTAAAGCTTATGACTTGTGTTAATAGCAATTTTTCTAAATCTTAGGTGCTAAGCATCACGTGTGACTAAAACGACTTAAGTTCTCCTTAATTTGAACTATGTATCCTAAATGGATATTGATCATTTTTGCCTTAATAGAACCTTTTGGTAAGAGATGAATGTCTCTTTATTAGTTCAAAACTAGTATGGGCTAATCCCTATAGTAGTCCATCCTCATCTTATCCTTAGTTAGAAATAATAAGTCAAACCATTTGGATTCATTATCAAATCTAGATTATAATAATAGATCGTTGTCCAAATTCCTAAATTCTAATAGGCTAAGCAATCAAAGAAGGACCAATTCTTTGATGCCAAATCTTTGGATTCCAATTCATAAAACTAGAATCTTTGTTATCCTTTAATCCTTGCCAAGTCTTATAATGGCTTAAGTAATTGTCTAAATTTTCTTAAATAATGAATATCACTTAAGAGTAAAACCTCTATGATCTTTAATCCTTATAACATCTTTTACTTAGTATGTGATGTCACCTACTAAGTACTAATCTTATCTTAGTGATAAGCCATAAGTTATGAATTTAAAAGCCAACCTTCAAGCCATTAAAGTTGTATTCTATTTGGATGGATATTAGCTCCTCTTTCCCTTTATTGCTATCCTTATTAAGTGATGGTTATCACTTAAGCTTGGTTAGTTTCCTTCAAAATATTAAAGTTTTGGATTGGATTCTAAACAGGAAAATCCTTAAGTATTCAAATGTCCTAAAACAATTCAATCTGCTAAGAAATCTATTGTTGCATTGTGGCAAGGTGCCATAAGTGCAGTTTAATTATTATAGAACTTTATGTGCTTGTAAAACTCCTTTAGCTTCTAATCTTTAAGTGAGAGTAACTTAATATTCTCATGAAATTTATTTTCTAATTCCTATCTTCTCTAGTAAAAATTCAACCAAATCTAAGGCCTGTCAAAATCCTGAATAAAGGTCAAATTATCTATTTGGTGACTCTTCCATTCCAATTGGATTAATATATACTCATTTGAAATTCTATAATCATACTTTCTTATTTTCATTACATTTCAAATTGTCGTTTCATTATATTTCATTCTTTCAACTTGAGTGATGTCGAGGATGACATCATTCTTAAGTGGGAGAGTATGTAACAACCCAAGTTATTACTTAGGTCAATTATGACTAATTAAGTCCTAATTATGATGACAATATCTTAATTAAGTCATTTAGAACTCACCTCTAAGATCCAGTCCAAATCAGGAATCAAATGGATCAAAACCTGATTTTTGAAAAAATCCAAAAACCCTGAAAATTGACTTTTTATTTAGACCTTAGATTGAAAATCTGACTTCCCTATTGCGCTCTCCACCCCCAAATTAGCTAGGGGTGAAATTTTGGATGCATTTGGAAGTCATTGGATTTTTGTCGAATATTTTAATATTATTTAAATACCTGAAAATTCAAAAAAAATAAATACTTGTTGAAACAAAAATCCGATCACGCCGTTGCGTTTCTCACCCCTCAATTAGCTAGGGGCGATTTATTAGAAATTTTTGGAATACAATTTATTAATTATTTTTAAATAAGAAAATCAATTTAAAATGAATTAAATAATAATATATTTAAATAAAACTAAACGGCCGCCATTAGGAATATACCTAACGTCATTTCCTAAATTTCATTCGGCCGTCTATCTTGACGGATCCTTTGATCCGTCCGATCGAATGATCGAACGGCTCTGGGTTATCTCCTACACGCGACTCACGCGTGTCGCGGAAGGGAGACGCACATCATCTGCACCGCTGAGGTCTCTCTCATGGCTCGATTAAGACCTCTAGGACCTTGCGTAGCCGAGGTTTACCAGCTTGGACCTCTGCGAAGCCAGAAGAAGTCCGGAGCGAGCTCAAGTTTCCCTGTTCCTCGATTAGGTACTTCGCTTTCCCTTCCCTTTAATTAGTTAAGCGTTCTAGGATCATGGATTGACAATATTATTGTAATGCTGTCAGTTATTTGATCGATTGAAGCTTCGGGATCGATCGATCGCTTTATTTTTCGTAGCCCTAACCCTAAGTTCCGCCATTTGGAGGGAGGCGAAGGAGCACTCGATGCATCCCGGACCTATCCAGAACCAACCGGTTTGCTTCGACCGCGGGCCGGTCACGTGTCAATTTGCCGCGTAAGGTAGAGGGTCCCACGCGCTTAAATGGCACCCTCTCAGTCGGCCGTGTGTCGTTTGTGTCAGCCGAGGGTGGGGTGGCTGTCTTTCGCAGCAGGCGTCAGTGGGGCCCACCAGTCAGGCCCCAGCGATTTCCATCGCGCCACGTAATCGCTGCGTGGTCCACAGTTGCGTCATCTGCCGGTGCGGGTCCCACCTACATAAATAAAATTGATTATTTAATATATATATATATATATATATATATATATAAGTAAATATTAAAAAGCTTAAGCATACATATGTATATATATATATATATGTATATCTATACACACATATATATATGCATTTATATTTATATAACCTGATAATAAATAATGGCAGCAATGTAATAATGAATTAATTAAAAGTACAGTGATAATTACATTAATAATTAAATGAATTAATGAAGTTTACTTAGATTTAAATCAAATTAAATAGAATAATTAAATTAATAAGTGGCAAACTTTAGACACCCATATCTTATAAAATACACATCCAAATAATTCAAATAAATATACCAAATTAATCAGAAAAATTCAAGAAATTTAATGAAACTATTTATTTTGCTATAGGATCAATATTTCACTTAGTGACATGTTAGGATGATTTAATTAATTGCCAAAATTTTCATTTCATTCAAATCATCATAACTTTTAAATCACTAATCCAAACATACTCAATATAGATCTTAAAGTAATTAGGAAACCATAAAGATTAATCTAGTAGTATTCATTTTGCTATTTGGATTAGATTTGGACTAATTACATTTAGGACTTAACCCTAGAACTTCAATTGACCATAAGTTGGTCAATTTAACTTCAAATTAGGTGATCCAAATATCTATTTTGATCAAGAAAACCTAATTAACAGTAAACTGCAAAAATATTTAGGATCTAACAGTTAGATTTCTTAATCTACCTTAATTACTTGAACACTTGATTAGTAAAGATTAGTAAATTTAATGATCTAAATTGAATAATTCAAGTTTTAGAGAATTCTTAGAATATATTAGAACCTAATGGTATAGTTGGTTTAGTGATTTGGTGATTAATTTTTACTAACCACTCACTAATTACCCTAAATCCTAATTAAGCTATAACTTAGCCAATTAGAGTCCAAATTGAGCCTACCACTAGTCAATATGATCAATGAATCAATTGTGATCTATAGCCACTGATTTTACTTAATTTGGACACTACTTAAAAATGTTATGATTTTTTGACCCTTAATTAAGAACCCCTAAATTACCATTTTACCCTAGAATTTGTATTGGCTATAACTTAGCCAATACATATTAAAATTTGATAATTTACAGTTTCTGACTTATGTTTATTTACAGTTCAGTATATTTCTTGCATTACTTTTATTCATACAGCATTTTCTGTAATCTTCTTTATTTTAGTCAGTTTATGTAATAACCCAGGTTGTTACCTTAGTCAATTATGACTAATCTTAATCTAAAATACAATCTTAAGTGCTAATGAAGTTATTAGGAGCCAATCTTTAAGACCCAGTCTAAATCAGGAGTCAAATGGATCGAATCCTAATTTTTGGAAAATCCAGAAACTCTAAAATTTGACCTATTTAAATAGACCTCCGATCGAAAAACGGACTTCGCCATTGCACTCTTTGCCCCCAAATTAGCTAAAAGTGACATTTTCGTGTCAATCGAAAGTCATCGAAATTTTAACGAATATTTTAATAATATTTAAATACCCCGCAAATTGAGGAAATAAAATATTCGTCGAATCGAAAATCCTACCTCGTCGTTGTGTTCCTCACCCCTCAAATAGCTAGGAAAACCTATTTGAAAATTTTAGAAAAAAAAAATTATTATTTAAAATAATGCATAACGGCGCCGTTAGAAACCTTAACCCACCGTCAACTTCTCTAACGGCGCCGTCTGATCAGACGGCGCCCATCCATCCGTCGGATCGGGTTGATCCGACGGTTGCGACGCGTCGTCCCACCTCGTGACCTCCGCTCGCTGCCACGCGGCGATCCACCGCGAATCTGGCCTATCAGGGGCTCGGCGCACTTCGCCAGGTCTGCCTGAGGGTCCATAAGGACCCTCCCCACCGTCCTGAGCCCGGATTTTGCGAGTGATTGCGCTCAGGAGCCCCGGGAACTCAAGAAGCTGAACCATAACCAGCAATCGACACTTCAGGTACCACAATCTCCCCCGATCCTTTGTCGATTCCTATGATCTAAGTGTCTATGTGTAGAGCACACTCTGCTCGATCAATCCAACGGTCCGATCGGGCTGGTTCTCATCCGATCGGACGAATAGAGTGATTCTTCCCGAAGGGTTCGGTTTACGCCGAACCCTAGAAGGCGAGGGGTCACGGGCCTCGGGTCGAGTCGGGCCCGACCTGCGTAGGGGCGGGTCCGGATCCACGTGTGCCAAACACGTGGCGCATGATTATCGTAGTTTAGTTCAATATATATTGCATCTCTATACTTGCCCCCTCAAGGCCGAGTATATCTTCATTATCTCTCTAGATGTTGGATTGTTCCATCCTGATATATCTGTATTGACCATAATAATCACTTGTGTGGAACTCATAGTACATATCTTTTTTTCATCACAAGATATTTATTTCACACTTAGATAAACGATAAAAATTTGGCACATTAAAAATAAAATAAATGGCAAATCATCAATAATATATAAAAGGCTCAAAATGTAGAACTATAATAGTAGTAAAAATGATAATAGATGTAACAAGTAATATCCAAATACATTTATGTTTGATTTACAATGATGTAATACTCAATGATATGATCCATTTGAAAAAAAATATTTTTATAATTTTATTAGCGTTTTAAAATGATTATTAAAATATATCTTATTGTTTCTATCATAAATTTAGGTTAGTTTAGGTTACTTTATTCAAAATCTTAGAATGTTCTTAAACTTATTTAAATATTTCAAAAAAAATCTTATTTTTACTCATTATGGTTTTTTAATTAAGAATTATCATTGAATTTAGATTGATCTATTATCTCACTAATCTCATTGTACACATATATACTTCAATTTAATTTGATCTTTAATTTCATTAATTAAGCATTAGTACACAATTTAAGCTTTGATTTGACTCACTAGGGTATTGTGTATATGATAATAATATCTTATTCACATTTCACAACACACGCACACACGCAAGCAGGGCCTCCTAAGTGAAGCTCGTGAAATTATTGATGGTTGTGTGGAGAGATGCTTTTCACTTGTGCATCTGTTCTATTTAATATCATGTTCTTAGCTGCCACACTCGGCTTACTATTTGTCCGCGCTTCCTTCATATTAACATAGATGGAAGCAGAATGGGAAATAAATTTTGGCATCCAGGCTGCGGAATCGCTTAGAGTCGATGATCTGATTGACTTCAAAAACCACGACCTTCTCCTTTCTTCCTCTTCCTCTGCTGCCCGAGCTGGCGGTGACGCCCGCCTCCTCCCCGCTACCGGCGAATTTTCTTCCGCTGGCGGCGGCTATAATGCCTCTTTTGCGGACGACATCTACATTCCTGTAAACAGATTACTTTTGAAAATAATATATAAATGCTACTCTTGAAGTTATATTGATGAATGCATTGTTACTAAGGATACTTATATAGAATAGATGGAAAAAATGTGCTAAGTTTGCTTTTGTTCTGTTTCTGGTCATTGTTAACTCTTTCCTTGGTTCCATGATTTTTGCTTTTAGCAAATTATTATGAATCTTATGTAAATCTATTATAGCTCTGTTTTGATTTCTTTTATTTTGGAATAAAATTTTAGGCCTCGAACCCTCAAAAGAAATTGTTAACTAATTTAAGATTTGAGTGTTTCTTGTTTTTGGTATTTAAGTTCCAAAAGTTGGTTATTGATAAAATGATAAGAATAATAATTTTAGGACTTTTTATACTTTTTGGTCTCCATTAAATATCTTTCCAGATCTGACAATCTCTTTTATTTTTAGAGAAATCGGAGTCAAAATTGATTGTATCATAACATTATCTTCAATTTCTTAATAACTAGTTAAGTTTTTATCTAATACTGAAATCCTTTTATTAGATGGTGTAATCCCAATGAATTACTTACAGTTTATTTGCATATTTTAATTTTGATTCGTAAACATGAATGATGAAATGCGAATGGGAAAATTACGGGATGATATATTAATAAATAAAAAACAGAAAATATTCATGCCTTCTATGGTTCATATAAGAATTTTAGATGTGAAGCATGCAATTATCTGAAACATTTTCAGCTTGCAATCACTGCCACCATTGATTTGATGTCTCTGAGGAATGGCAGAGCGAAGAAGCGGCAGAATTGGAATGGCTATTTTTGGCAGGTTGATTCATGCACTCGTGGCTGGGAGCTTTGTGGTGCGCGGCCGAATGGATGGTTTCTTTTAGTATGTATTGGAATTTGTATTTTATATTTTTGGAGACCCTTTTAGGATATGCTCTGGGGTCTCCAATTTTTGAGTTAGCTTTGGGCTTTTTCGTTATAGGTTCTCATGTAACCCCCCAACCTGAAATGTATCTTTTGATTTTAGATTAATAAAATTTACAGGTTTTTCTAAAAGAAATATATATATATATATATATATATATATATATATAATTTTTTTTTTCCAGCGCTCTCGTTCTGAGGCGTTCTCTTGGCGATTCTGAAGCGATTTAGGGTTTCCTCCCCGGCACTCTGCCGGCGGCCTGACGGCTTCGTCAGCGCAACCTGCTGGTTTGGGTGATCTCTCTCCTTTTTCTCTCTGCTTCCTTTTATTTCTGCGGGTTGCTTTCAAAGCTTCTAAAGTTGCTTGGCTGGAGAACTTTTGTTTTCCCCGGCAACTTTGGTTAGTTTTGTTAGCCTTGTTTGTTTTCTGTGTTATTTTGTTTTGACTTTTATTTTAGTTAATGGATCCTGCGGTCTGTTCCTTTCGGGACATTGTCGCTCTCGATAACCCCCCTATTTCTAAACCTGCAAGCTCCTTTAATAGGCGGTCCGGCTTTATTCTTCTCGGATGAGGAGGTTATTCAACTCTCGAATCCCCACTCCCTCACCCTTGTAGGTAAGTTTGCCCGAACTAAACTTAGTTTTGGGCTTATCCTGGGTTTCATCAATAGCCTCAAGCTCATTGCACCGGTTAACATAAGATCATTTGATGCGCACCGTGCTTTTTTTACCTTTCAATCGGATTTAGACTATGCTAGGGTCTTTTCTAAAGGCTCTTACGATTTAAAAGGAAACACGATGAAACTTTGTAAATGGGACTCTTTTTCGAATGTGACCCACGACGTTCCAATTGTCCCAATTTGGGTGAACTTCCCCGGCCTTCATTTGCAATACACTTCCAAAGATATTCTTTTTAATATAGGCAATGCCATTGGCAAACCTCTTAAACTTGATCGAAATACTGCATTAAACAGAAATATTACTGCCCCTCGTATCCTTATTGAAACAAACATAGCTGCTCCCCCACCCAAGCATATTTGGTTAGGATCGGTGGAAAGGGGTTATTCCCAAGAAATTTGCTATGAGAACATGCCATTGTATTGTAACTGGTGTTTCACTCTAGGCCATAATTCGGAGTCATGCAATCACAGAAACCAAAACTCCCCCTCTCCCAGTTCTAAAATTTTAAATCTGGCCGCTCCCAATAATGTGTTAAGTCCCACAACTAATGAAGGATTGAATGTTTTATCTATTGTGGAACATATTCAAACTGGAGAGCTGCCCCCGGCACAAGGTAACTCTTTTACTCTCAAATTGTAATGCTGATCCTCTTAATTGTATTGTTGCTGATCTAATTGCAAAAGATAAAGAGGTTTTTCAAAATACAGAAGATGTTGTAACACAAGAAAATTTGATTATTTCTGTTTTGGCTGCTCCTTTAATTACTTGTAACAACCCGAGTTGTTACCGTAGTTGATTAGGACTAACCTTAAGTCTTAAACACAATTATAAGTGCTAATTAAGTCAAGTGGACTCAACCTCTGAGACCTAGTCCAAATCAGAAGTCAAACGGATCGAATCTTGTTTTTTGGAAATCCAAAAAATCCTAGAAAATTGACCTATTTAAATTGACCTCCAATCGAAAAACTGACACCGCCATTGTGATCCTTGATCCCAAATTAGCTTGGGGTGAAGTTTTCATGTCAATCTGAAGTCATCGAAATTTCGACGAATATTTTAATAATAAAAAGACCCCGGAAATCGAGGTATCAAAATACTCGTCAGATCAAAAATCCGACTCCACCATTAAATTTCTTGACCCCATATTAGCTAGGAAAAACATGTTCAAAATTTTCTGTAATTTAAAAAAAAAAAATTAATTAATTACTTAACGGTCGTCATTAACTATTTAACTGTTCCGTTAACTGTAGCTAACGGCGCCGTTAGATCGGACGGCGCCATCGCAGCCGTTGGATCTGATCCAGATCCAACGGCTCCAAGGTCGTCTCCCTCGGCTTCGTCGCCCGCACGCGACATGCGGCGCCCCGCCGCGAAATCCAGCCAATCCAGGCCCTCCCCGGCCTCGGCGAGGTCGCCGGCGGGTATATAAGACCCCGGCCGACCTCTGGGCTCCGGGTTTGCGAAAATCCGAGCCCGGATCGAGCCAGATTAGAGCCCCGAAGTCCAGCCCTCGTTCGTCGTCAAATTTCAGGTACCCCGATCTCCCCTCTCCGTCGTTAGATTTGTGAATTTTCTTCTTGATTATTATAGATCTTAGGTCTGATTGTCGATCCATCGGACCTGATTGAGCTCGATCAGGTCCGATCAACCCAAATCTGGGTTTAGATTTTTTCGAGTTTGGTCTGCCGAAACCCTAGAATCTAGGGTTTAAGCTTGCTGGCGATCCTGGCCACCTCCGGCGAAGGTTCGCCCACCGGCGTGTAGCCCTCGTCGAGGGCTACCGTCGGTCGTGCGGGCCGAGGTGGTCCGGCGCCGGGAAGGCCGGCAAAAGCCGTGCCCTAGCTAGGCGCCCTCGGCCCGTCTCCGCGAGGGAGACGAAGTCCGGGTCGAGACGGGTCGACCCGATCCCGACCCGCCCGAGTCGGGTCCGCATCAGCCGGGTGGGGCCACCAGGCCACGTGGCGCCTTCTGGGACTGCCACATGTCCAGTGGGACCCACCAGCCGAAGCCGCGACCCTTCGGCTTTGGCCGTGGGGCCCACAGTGCCACGTGGCTGCCAGCCGGCATGCCACGTGTCACGTGGGGCCCACAGTTCGAGCCCCGCGTGGCGGTTCGGCTCCCCAGTGGGGCCCACAGCGCCACGTGGCAGCATCTGGGCCCGCCACGTGGCAAGTGGGACCCACTGCCACGTCAACCGCGGCAGTTCGGCTCCCCCGTGGGGCCCACAGTGCCACGTGGCAGCCTCTGGTAGTGCCACGTGTCAGGTGGGGGGCCCACTGCCCAGTCACCCGAGCTGACTCGGCCCCTGTGAGGCCCATAGTGCCACGTGGCAGCCTCTAACAGTGCCACGTGTCTAGTGGGGCCCACTGTCTGTTAATTTAATTAATAATTTAATTAGTGTTAATTAATTACTATTAATGATTAATTAATTACAGTTTGTGGTTAATTAAGTTAGGATTAGTGTTAATTACTTTTGAACAGTAACCTTAATTAATTAAGTATAATTATAGATTAATTAAGGTTAATTAAACCTTAAATAGTAATTAGGATAATTAATTATTATTAAACAGTAAAGTATAATTAATTATTCTTAATTAGATATTAATAGGTAATTAAGACTAATTAAATAGTGATTAGCCCTAATTACTTTACTACAATAAAAATTAATTAAATAATAGATTAATTAATGTTAATTAATAATTAAGCCTAATTAATCACAGATTAATTAAGGATTAATAATTTTAGAAATTTTATATAAAACTTTAGGAATGAATAGTAAAATAATTCAATTTGAATAAATGAATAGTAAAATAATTCAAATTGTATTTTTGAATAGTAAATCTTAAAAGTTTAATAACTTTTTGTAGGATGATCCAAACATAACCAATATAGGTCTTAAAATACTCAGAAAAATGTAAGGAATCAAATAACGTAATATAAAAATTTATTTTAGGGTACGTATAACGAGGTAGCATTTTAGGACCTCTTTAGAGTCTCATAACTTTTTACCCGGTTATCGAAACATAGGCAATATGGGTCTTAAAATGCTAATGAGAGTGGCTCCATCACTGTAGTAGTATTAGTTTTCCCATTCTGACATCAGGACAAAAAGTTAACCCTAGAACTTAGAGTTGACTTTAGTGAAAAATGACCAAATTGCCCTTGGATTCAAATGGTCATAACTTAGTCAAATCAGCTCCAAATTCAAAAATTCAAGAAGCTATCTAACCTATAATTCCAATGTCATTAACATACTGAAATAATATTTAGGATTTGAACCCTAAAAATCTAGGTAAATGACCAAATTACCCCTAGCCTTATTTTAGTCATAACTTGACCGTTTCACGCCCAATTTAGGTGTACTTATTGTCTATCTTTAAGTTAGACAGTAAGGAATCAATTAGAACTAAGAGAATTTAATTCTGACCCCTAAATCAAAAGTTGACTTTTTGACCCTTAAAGTAGGGACAAAATAGTCATTTTATCCTAAGATTGGACTATGTACTCTTAACCTCTAGTTTGCATTTCAAAACTCGTAAACTAATGTTATAAAGATCTTAGTGACCTTTAAGTAAGTGAAATCAACTATTAGGTTAGATTCCAGGATTTTCCTAAGTCTTTAGCACTACACCTTAAGGACCTTTCCTAAGGCTAGGAATAGATCATAGGTTAGAGTTCATTCATTGGGTAAATGTGTTACTTAATGGGTGAAACCTTGATTTTAGTAGTTTCTAGACTTTTATTTTATTTTATAACTTATTCTAATTATTTTGTCTTTTAACTTTAGATTTAAGATAGGAGATTCATCCTATTAAGTTTGATTACTTAATAGAATTTGCCTTAACTAGCAGATTACTTATAGAATAAAACATAGAACTTAAGTCTTATCCTTTTTGGATTATGTGATTAAACTTAATTCTCGTAGTGTTTAATCCATAATCTATAGGTTTAGAAGATCTTGATCAATTCTTAGTTAGAATGTCTAAATTCATGAAATTAGGACGTATGATTTATTAATTTAACTCATAGTCATCTAACTGATTGAACTAGATTAGAACCTGATCAGTTCTAATCCTTTTTACGTTATAAGGATGAATTTTTGAGTTACACTCGATAGTAGGAAAATGGTGATCCTTAACTTGTGTAACTTGGAATAGTTAGAAGGTTAAGTAGAAAATAAATGATATCATCATGTTTAGTAGAGTCCCTTGCTTACTTTGATGATTGTTGCTTACGCATTCCTTGATTTTTGTGCCATATTTTCTTGAGCATATCATATAAGACTGTTGATGCATAAATAAAATGTTAGGAAAATATGGAGACTCCTTAGATTCCTTGTGAAAATATTAAAGTGATTAACGAAAAGAAGATGATTATATGAACTGCCTCTAAGATATTTCCTTATTGCCTAGCCTCCTTATGTCGCTAGGGGAAGGACCTGTTTTGTTGTGTGCCTAGTTTACTAGCCTCCTTATGTCGCTAGGGGAAGGACATATTTTGTTGTGTGCCTAGTTTACTAGCCTCCTTATGTCGCTAGGGGTACACCGTTGGTGCCTTAGCCGTACTGGTGTTAAGGTTGCCTTGTATGCTTAGTTTACTAGCCTCCTTATGTCACTAGGGGCATACAGTTGGGCCTTAACCGTACTAGTTCTAAGGCCCTTCGCTTGCTTTGTTTGCTTATTTGCTTAGCCTCCTTATGTCGCTAGGGGTACACAGTTTTATGACTTAGCCGTGATGGTGCTAAGCTTCTTTGATATTCGATGGGCTAGAGTAGCTCTTTTCTGTATGGCAATCGATACATGTATGGCTTTATATGCAGTTGTTATTGTTTACTTTTTCAGTATTCTTATTCTGTCAGCTATTTCCTTATATTGTTTTTATATATATTTAGGATGTTATAATCTTGCTGCTATATATATGTACCACTGTTGAGTTAACTTATTTTAATTAGTATATTTTCTGTTGATCACCAGCATGTTTATGATGTAGAATTTTTCTTACTGCACTTGTTCAGTTATGTATATTTATACGCCCTTCCTTATTTAGTTTGTATGTGAGGCGTGTCTCAGCCTCTTTCCTTTTCTTTGCTTAAGCTATAGATGATAGTTTATAGCTTTCCCTTTTCTTTGGTACTGCTTGCTGCTCCTTTACATATATATATATATGTTGCTTAGATATTGTAGAATGGTGATATTACTTAACACATAATAATTCATCAGCTTAAAATGTACTTAGATAATTGTCTAACCATATTTATTCCATTTCTTTGGTTGGGGCCCTACATTGTGAAACTGACAATGGCAGACTCCTTTCAGTTAGACGAGCAGGAGTTAGGAGTGGAGCCTCACCCAGAGGAGGAGCCCGTGGAAGAAGCTGTCGTCTAGTTCCTTTATACTTCGAGTGAGGATGAGTGGTTTACATTCTATTTTTTATTTAAACATTTTAAATGATGTAATAATACAAATACCATTGACTGTGTATTTGGATTATATGCTTATATATTCTGAGTTCTATTTTAATATTTATACTGTGATGCTTGGATGATTTATATTTTCTTAAATCGCTTTTGCACTCTGTACGTTTACTTATATAGTGACTGTTAGATTGATTTTATGTTAATCCTTCCCTAATTAGATGGATTATGGAGTCTATCCTAATCCAATGATAAGTGAGGGGTTAGCCAGAGTGACACCCCACCCTTAACCTAATCCTTTGGCGGATTAATGGTGCGGGGCGCCACACTACTACTGCTTTAAATTTGGAAACTTGTGACATTATTACAAATGATCATATTAATAAAAAACTCCCTGTAAACGTGGTGGCTCCCCATCTGGATGAAGTTCCCGTGGGTCTGGAGGTTGCTCCTAACTCTGATTTAACTGCTGGTAATGAAGTAAGTATTTCTGCTTCTAATTTTTCAGAACTGGCTCCTGCTTTATGTTGCTTGGACAATGATAGCTTCCTTTATGCTGATAAATTAATTCCAAAGTTTGTTGGAAAAACTTATATTAATGTCGATAGTACAAGTTGTTCCCCTGCTAACTTGAATGATGAAATAAGGGTAGAATCTAGTTTTATCAAAGGTGCTAATATTTTGTGCGGACCTGCTGCGGAAGGTCTCAATTCTTCTGGAATTTTTTTAAGGCTTGCTTTTGATGTTTCTGATATTGAAAATGTTGATGTTGGTAATGATGAAAATGTTGTTTCGGCCATTGAAATTACTCCTGTTGATTCTGTTATTGAAACTGCTGTTAGCAATGCTGAAAATGTTGTTGTCGACTCTGTTATCGAAACTGCTGTTGGCAATGTTGGTAATGTTGAAAATGTTGATTCTAACTTTGAAATTACCCCTGTTGATTCTGCCATTGAAATTGCTCCTATTAGAAAGGAGGTTGTTGCTAAAAGATTTTATGCTGATAAAGATTATGCTGAAAATGTTTCTGTTTTAGTTTCTCATGCTACTTGTATTGATGAATCCAATAATGCTATTATTCTCCCAAATGCTGTCAATGCAACAAATCTGGATAATGGAAATTCTGGAAGTTCTGAATCCATTTTGTTAAAAAACTGTAATAACATTGTTACTTTTGCCAAACCTAAAACACCTTTGAAAATTAAAAAAGTTCAACTTAGTTCACACAAAATGCCAACATCAAATAGATACAAATCTCTTGTGTTACTGATTGATAGTGAAACTGTTGAAACTGAATGTCCAAATGATGTTTCTAAAAATGATAAATTTATTATGGCTCTGCTGATCCCAAGTGGATCATCTTCTGTCTCTTAATGAATATTCTTTGCTGGAATATCTGAGGCATTGGAAATGACTCCTCAAAAAATAGACTTAAACATCTAACTTTTGAAAAAAAATTTTCAATTGCTGCCATTTTTGAACCTAAACTTAAAAGAGAAGCCCTGAATTCTGTGGGTCGTTTCATAAAGTTGGAAAATGTTTTTTGTTTTGATTCTAATAGAATTTGGGTTATGTGGAATAATCTATGGAAAGCTGAGATGATATCTCAATGTTATCAAGCTATCCATATGCATTTTTTCAACAATGATCACAACTGCTTCATTACTTTTATGCATGCCAACAATTTAAGATCTGATCGTATAGCTCTTTGGGATTTTTTAAAAGATTGCAGCTCCTCCACCCTTCCTTGGGCGGTTGGAGGAGATTTTAACGCCATCCTCAAAAACTCTGAATACAAAGGCTATGCGAGAGACCATTCGAAATCCTCCTTTCATTTCAATTCTATTATTCTCGATTGTGGTCTTGAAGATTTCAACTATACTAGTTCTCCTTTCACTTGGAACTCCGGTAGAAAATTTGCTAGACTTGACAGATTTCTAATCAATAATATGTGGTGTAATTCCTTTTCCAACTATGAAGCTTCCTCCCTAAACTCCACTGTATCTGATCATAAACCAATTACTCTTTCTTCGTGGAACCAAAATAAGAACCTCCATAAATCCTTTAGGTTCCAACACTTTTGGCTTGAGAGAAAAGATTTCTCCCAACTTGTTCATTCGATTTGGAATGAAGATTGTGGCTCTTATGGTCTCATTCGCCTTGTTGAAAAATTTAAGAAACTCAGGAAAGAGATTTGTCAGTGGAATAAAAATGTGGTGGGTAATATTTTCAATAATATAACCCACTTGAAAAATCAAGTTAACTGTTAAGAATCAATCTTTGAGTTGGATCCCTCTGATGCTAATAAAATTGAAGTTTCTAAAGCTAAAGCCTCCCTCATACAAACCCACAATGATATTGAATCTTTTTGGAAACAAAAATGTAGCATAAATTGGACTCTTCAAGGTGAAAGAAATACTTCCTTCTACCATAACTGGGTCAAAAAAGAAGGCACATAAATCACATAGCAAAAATTACCCCTCCTAATAGACCGTCAATTACGGGAGCAGAAGATATTCAAAACTCTGTTGTTGCCTTTTTTCTTGAAGCTAGCCAAAATCCCAATCCCAACTTCACTCCTTTAAATCTGAATCTTCCTTATCCTCAACTATCGAAGGAAGATAATGCCTCTTTAAATGTTATGCCTAATGATGAGGAAATTTGGGAAGTTGTTAAAAATCTTAAGAAAAAACACTTGTCCTGGTTCTGACGAGTTTCCTTGTGAATTTTTCCACAAATTTTAGGATGTCCTTAAACTAGATGTCTGCAATGGTGTCAAAGAATTCTTCTGCTATGCCCGTTTACCTAAATTCTTCTCTCACACCATGTTATCCTTAATCCCCAAAATTGATAAACCCTCTTAGTGGTCTCAATTCAGACCTATCAGCTTATGTACCACTATAAATAAGATCATCTCCAAATTCCTTGCTAAAAGACTGCAAAAACACCTTAACTTCCTCATAGAACCCAATCAATCTGGATTTATCCCTGGTAGGCAGATTCAAGACAACATTTTGGCCACACAAGAGCTTTTTCATAGTTTAAAAAATAAAAACAAACATCTCAATCTAATTCTTAAATATGATCTGGAAAAAGCTTTTGATAAAATTGATTGGCATTTCCTCTCTAGAATGCTCAAGTTCTATGATTTCAACGAAAGCTTCATCCTTAAGATCCAGAACCTTATTCAATATAATTATTTCTCGATTCTAATCAATGGTAAGGCTAGTTGGTTTTTTAAATCTGAGCGTGGGCTTAGACAAGGTGATCCCATTTCCATTTTGTTGTTCATCCTTGCTTTCAATTATTGGTCCCTAAACATTAATGCTTTGTTCAAAAATGACCCCACTCTTCACTTCAAAGTTAGAGGCAATTTTTTGGTCTCTCATATTGCCTATGCGAATGATATTATCATTTTCTGTAACTCCAACGGAAAGTCAGTTGAAAAAATTCAAAATCTCATTGGCTACTTGGAACAAATTTCTGGGCTTAAAATTAATATTCAAAAATCTCAAATTTTTGTTAGTCCAAAGCCTCAACTAGAATGATTAATAGACTTTCAGATTTGCTGAAAATTAAGGTTGGCAAGCTCCCTTTCAAATATCTGGGCATCCCTATTGCCATTGGCCATAATAAAAATAACAACTATATTAACCTCGTCAATTCCATTTTTAGTAAACTTCAAGGCTAGGAACTTAATTATCTATCTCAGGGTGGCCGTTTGGTTCTTCTCAAGTTCGTCCTAAACACTATTCCTCTCTACTGGCTGGAAGTTTCCTCTCCCACTAAAAATATTCTAAACAAACTTAAAGGCATCTTCAATAAATTCCTTTGGGTGCACCCAAACTGCAGTAAGATGATCTGGTGCTCTTGGGATGCTCTCACTTTTCCTACTATTGAGGGTGGGCTGGGTTTTAGATGTTTACACTCTTTACATAGAGCCTTTTTTCTTAAATTGTGGTGGAAATTCAGATCTTCTAATTCGATTTGGTCAGAAATCCTTCTAGCCAAATACTGTGCTCGTTCCCACCCCTCCCAAACCACTCAGAAAATTTCTGACTCGATAACTTGGTCTAGAATGCTTGCTTTCAGAGAAGTAATTGAAGATAATATTACCTGGGAAACCTTTGACACCTCTACCTCTTTTTGGTTTGATTGTTGGTATTCTTCTAAAATTTTAGCTAAATCTGCCCATGTTATAAGGAATCAAAAACTAACTATTGCTGAATGCCTTAACACCAACAATGAATGGAAAACTGAATTTCTTCAAGTTTTGCTTCCTATTGAAACTGTTGAAAATATCATCAAGAGGTCTCCTTCGTTGGACAATTCTAAAGTGGCAAACTCTCCCTTTTGCTACAATGGAAAATTCCAATTATCCTCTCTTTGGCACGTCTGCAGAATCCACAAGATGTCTGATTTTCCCAATTGGATTTGGAATAATTGCATTCCAAATCTGCTTGGTATATTCCTATGGAGGCTTTACCACAACTTTATTAGTGTGGATACTGTCCTCCAATCCAAAGGTTATAATCTTGCTTCTAGGTGCCAATGCCGTTTGTCAAATGTGGAAACTATCAATCATCTTTTTTTTAACAATTTGTCCAGCCAAATCATCTGGTCATCGCTGAATGTTATGCCTAATAATACTCATTGCCCTATTAACATTAAAGATCTATTAAATCGCTAGCCCATCAAAAAAAAGGTTCATGTGGGCCTATTATTTGATAGTTTTACTCTTTGGCACATCTGGAATGCTAGAAACAAAGCTAAACACCACATGTCTCCATTCAACACTGTGAAAATTGTTAATGAAATTAAAAAAGAAGTCAACAAAACCATCAATGCTTTCAAAGACTCAAATTTCAGCTGGAAAAATATAAAAATTGAGTATGTCAAATAATTGCTCTTGTGATTTTTTTCAGAATTGTTTGCTTAAAGTTAAAGTTTTTTGCTTGGAACTCTTAATGCATTATCTTACTATTAAGGTAGCTTTCCATAAGTCTTGTGGGCTGGACTGCTGCTGCTGGCTAAGTCTCAAAATTTATTTTTTTACAAATAGTCTTAATGCTGCTGAATGGAATAACTTAATCTTTACCAATCAGAACTTAGTTTCTTGTCACAGGTTGCTGAATCTCTTAAATATGAGCAGGTTTTTCAAAATTAATAGTTACCTTTTTCATTTGTTGATTTGCTGGCTAGCTCTGAAGTTTTTATGCTATAATTGTGTTTTGGGTTTATAGCTGGTTCACATAAGATGGTTGGATATTAGTGCGTGGCTGTGCTGGTCTATTTCGCGCTGTCATACTTTACATATGCATTGGTTTTTGCTGTCCTGGGCTACTTTTAATGCGAAAATGCACTCTGTCCCTATGTCTTCTATGCGTATGAGCTCTCAGGCTTGGCGGATTAGTTGGTTTCAAGCCGGTTACGTTGACAATTTTTTGATTGTTATCGGTTGCCATAAGTTTCGTTTTATCCATTATCCTTTTAATTGCCAAAATGTGCTGTGGGCTAGTGCTGGGCTAGTTTCTTGGCTTCATGTGCGAGATTTTGCTTTGCTCCAGAAGTCTGCTGGGGTCTATTTCTCAGATCCCGATTCTGCGATTCTTTCCGTCACTTTTTTGTATCTCGTGTGCAATGCTCGCTCTTTTGCTGCGGGAGACGTGCCTCTTTGGATTGAGATAGTAATTTCCTCTAATATTTCGTGTAGGAGGTTTATGTTTTTGTTGCAGGTGTGGGATGGTTTCTTCTGCAGGTTTGGCTCTCGGCCTCTGATTAAGTTTGTGCGTCCCCCTGCGCAGCCTAAAGGTATGTGTTCATTTCCTTCATTTAATATTTTCTGCGAGCACATCTTGCAGGACCCTTTGGATGCTTGGATCGATGAGTTGAAGATTGTTCTGAACTTTTATGTTTTAGACACTACTTTTAATTATTGTATAATGTATTTTTACTTTTGGTTGGACCTTTTAGGATATACCTTGGGTCCTTCCTTTTTCGGGTTAGTTTTTGGACTTTTAGTTATAGGATGTGATTGTAACCACCCAACCTTCTCGTGTATCTCTTTTTTCATATCAATAAAATTTACAGGTTTCTCATAATATATATATATATATATATATATATATATATATATATATATATATATATATATATCATCTTAATGATATATAAATCTACATCAACCAAAATTGAATTTCTTAATATCATCCTTAAGGACATCTGATAGTCTTTTGGAGGGCTCTTCTGGTTCTAAAATTATAAAATCAGCCCCATCAAACCCAAAAAAAACACAAATTTACAATGTGCTTGCACTCGCACTAGCCGATAAATAATTTGATATGGAAACTCAAAAATGAGAGATGGTCATCATGATGTGCAGCTCCTGTCATCAGCTGGGTGTGCTCCTTGGGCGTGCTTGATCCTCCTAACAGCATTATGAGCAACCTGGTTATCTTATGGTTTATGATGAAATGTGATGAGCCTCGTAATAGTTGCATCTAGGCCCTCTTAACAAAGGCATAACTCTCAAGTAATGAAGTCAAGTGTCCTTGTATCATGCTCCAGAACTTTAAGAGCTAAGAGGTGCATCATTAAGAAATAAATGATAGTGTTTTGAGTCTACTCAAGTGAGGTGCTTCACAACAGTGACGCCAGTAGGTCCACGACTATCGAACTGAGTAAGAATTGTGGTCTCAACACTCCCAGATGTGGTGGGTCCCCGACCAGTTCTTGCACCAGTAAAACATGGGACCAACAAAGCATAAATCGTGCAGGCGAAAGCTTTAGATGATCTTTAAGAAACTTTCATGTGTCATCATAAACCTTAGCAGCTTCCCTCCATGCTTCTCCTAGGTGATGGCGCAGTTAAACTTCCTGCCGAAAATAGGGGGCCGACTGTCTTCCTGGGCTGCGTGAATGGCATCCTAGAGGTCTCCATGATGCATGGACCACCCCGAGCTGTAATTTATTTCTTGCAAGGATGGTCACTCGGGCCAAGATAATCTGCCTGTTGCGGTGGATAGACTAGCCATATAATAACTCTTCCTATCATGAAGCTAAAATAGTGTTAGTAAATATACCTTTTTTTGTGGCCATGTAGGAACTGTTTAAAATGTTTTCGGCCAACTTCCCTTCCTTGTGTGCGTGTCCTCTTTCCTCTCAACCTTGTGTTCATCAACACGATCTTCCTAGCTGTGCAAAAATTGGCGTTTCTAAATCGGTCAATGTGGTGACTCATGCCGGATTATGGGACTAATCCAGCATTTGATGTTTAATATCTGATCCGCATGTTCCTATTGGGTTGTACGAGCATTCCAAACATTAATCTCAAATCCATCGAGATAAAATAATCCATTAATTTTAATTAAAATTAGTAGAATATAAAAAATCATTTATACATCATCAAATTCTTATGACAACATTTTTTTTCACATTTGTATCTATTACCTATCATAAGTTGATATATATATATATATATATATATATATATATATATATATATATATATATATATTGCACTCTAGGGTTCCCTTGCGCCGCTCGTGTCTCGACTGGGCGTCATCGGTCTCTCCCCTTCGCCGGCTCGGCCGATGGAGACTCGTCAGTCGGTGGGCTGGCTTCTTCTGCTGGTCTTCCCGGGTAACATCTTTCTTTCCCTTTTCGCTTTATTTGTCTTTTTGCTTTGTATTTCCTCTGTTTTTTGTTTGACTCGTTTTTGCGCTTGGGGGTCGCTGATCTTGGGCTTTTGTTATGAGTTAAATGGCTGATTTCCCCTTGTTAAGATCTTTTTGGGAGGTGTTGGAAAGCCCTCCCTCCAACACCATTCCGTCTAAACCTATTTCTTACTATAATGGTTGCCCTGCGATTTTTTTCTCGGATGCTGAAGTTTCACTTTTGGCAGCCCCCTTTGAACTTACTTTAGTTGGCAAATTCACCCGAACGAAGCCCTGCTTTGCTCTCGTGCAAAGATTCATCAATCGTTTAAAACTTTTAGGTGTTGTTTCTATCTGTTCGCTCAACACCTTCCATATTTTTCTTAAGTTCTCATCTGACTTAGATTATGCAAAGTGTTTCTCTAAGGGTTCGTATGACATTAACGGTCACACTATGAAATTGTTTAAATGGAGTCTGTACATTGATGTGCATTTTGATGTCCTTATTGCTCTTGTGCGGATTAACTTTCTGAGTTTACGATTGCAGTACACTTCGAAAGAGGTGCTCTTTAACATAGCTTCAGCTTTTGGGAAGCCCCTGCATCTTGATAGGAACTCAGCAACCCAACGTAATGTCGCTGCGTGATGCAGGGCAACACTAGGGTTTGGTGTTGCCAGGCTCTAATGCAATCCTAGGATTTGTGAATGCTTGTGAATGCAGATGTTTTTCTTTAAGATGTATTTGAAAATTTAAGCACTTTTCGCGCAGCCGCTTTAGATCAATTAAGCTTCAGCATTTAACTACGAAGATTTCACAGTAATTTGAAAATAACTTTCGTTGGCAATGGAGTGTCCTGAGCCACGAACATGAAGAGCGGTCGGCACTGGTTCCGGATCAAAGGAAAGGCTCCGGTCCGGAAATGTAACTCGCACTTCAAGTTGTACTTGCCATGCGGGTGTGTTCGGTGGTGTTTCCATTCCGAAACCACTCGCAACGACCTAATTTAGATTTGCGCTCCTACAAATAATTTCTACCCGAAAATCGCACAAGAAATTAATTGAATAAATTCAGTTTATGGTATGGAAAGAACGAACACACGTCGGTTTAAACTGGGAGCGAGAAGCGTGATCCGAGTAGATCTCTTGCAGCGGCTAGGGCAACGATGGCTGGGCAGTGGAGGCGACTGGACAGCAGTGGCTGGGGCAGCGGCGGCGGCGGCAGCAGGGGCAGCGACAGCAGCTGCGGCTTGCAGCGCAACAGCGGCAGCCGGGGCAGCAGCGGCGAGTGGTGGCCGGCAGCGGCAGTGGCAGCAAGGGCAGCGGCGGCTGCTGGCAGCAGCAGGGGCAGCGGCGGCTGGCAGCAGGGGCAGCGATGGCGGCTGGCAGCAGCGACAGGCGGCGACGGCGGTTGGCAGCAGCGACTGGACAGCAGCGGTGGCTGGCAGCAGCGGTTGGGCAGCGGCAGCGGCAGCTGGACAGCGGAGATCGGGTAGCAGCGGCGGCTGGGCAGCGGCGACTGGGCTGGTGGCAGCGGCTGTCCTGCAGGGAGAGGTCCGAAGGCAACAAGGGGAGGGGTCCGGAAGGTGGCGACTAGGGTGTAACAACCCAGGTTGTTATCATGGTTGATTAGGACTAACCCTAAGTATTAAACACAATTATAAGCGCTAATTAGGTCAAGTGGAGTCAACCTTTGAGACCTAATCCAAATCAGGAGTCAAACGGATCGAATCCTGATTTCTAGAAATCCAGAAACCCTAGAAATTGACCTATTTAAATTGATCTCCGATCAAAAAACGGACACCGCCATTGCGTTCATTGACCCCAAATTAGCTTGGGGTGAAGTTTTCGTGTCAATCGGAAGTCGTCGAAATTTCGACGAATATTTTAATAATAAAAATATCACGGAAATCGAGGTATCAAAATACTCGTCGGATCGAAAATCTGACTGTGCCATTGAATTCCTTGACCCCAATTTAGCTCGGAAAAATATGTTCAAAAATTTTTTCTGAAAGATGTAAAAAAAAAAAAAAATTAATTAATTATTAATTAATTAATTAACGACGCCGTCAGATCAGACAGATCCATCCGGACCATCCGATCGCGCGTGGATCCAACGGCCCTCGGCCGCGATCCGCGTCATGCGGTCTGGAGCGATCCGGACCGTCCGCGATCGCACAGATCCGACGGTCCGGAGGCATCTTCCTCGCCCTCTCCGCCCGCGTGACACGCGGCGGCCCGTCGCGGTTGCTGGTCAATCCAGCCGCATACAGACCTCGGCGAGGTCGTCGTCCGGTCTATAAGACCTCGGCCGACCCATAGGCTCCGAGTTTGCAAAAATCGGAGCTCGGATCCAGCCGAAATCAAGCCCCGAAGTCAGCCCAGATTTTCCGTCAAATCCCTTCGCTGATCCGACCTTCAGGTACCCCGATCTCCCTCGTTTACCGTTCGATCGTTACAATAATTATAGGATATGTAGATTATGATATCATCTACACATCCACCATTCCGATCGGGCTCAAACTCTCCCGATCGGGCGCACCAGACCCCCGAAGCAGGCGGGGTTCGGTCCGCGGAACCCCCGGAAGACGAACAGCCGTGCCTTCGGGCCGAGTCGACCCGCGCCCGCCCCGCTCGGGTCGGGTCTGCGTCCGCGCGGGTGGGGCCCACCCAGCCACGTGGCAGTGGGGCCCACCCAGCCACGTGGCAGTGGGGCCCACTGCCTGGGTTTACCCGCAGCGGTTTGCCTCCCAGTAGGGCCCACAGTGCCACGTGGCAGCCGCTGCACTGCCACCTATCAAGTGGGCCCACAGCCCCGTCGCCCGAGCTGAGTCAGCAGCCGTGGGACCCACAGTGCCACGTGGCAGCCTCTGGCGGTGCCACGTGTCTGGTGGGGCCCACTGACCAGTCAGCCGTGCTGAGTCAACAACCCATGGGGTCCACTGTGCCATGTGGCAGCCTTTGAAGGTGCCACGTGTCAGTGAGGCCCACTGTTGATTAATTAGAAATTAATTAAGTTACTGTTAGTGTTAATTAGCCCTAATTAACTACAATTAGTATTAATTAACCCAGGATTAGTGTTAATTACTTTGAACAGTATATTTGATTAATTAATTATAATTATAAGTTAATTAGTATTAAACAGTAATTAGGATAATTAATTAAACAGTAATTAGCTTAATTACTTTTGAACAGTAAAATATAATTAAATTAATTCATAATTAATAAATAATTAGGACTAATTAAAAAGTAATTAACACTAATTACTTTGCTACAGTAAATGATATAAAAATCAAAAATATTAAATTTAAACTTTATGAATGAACAGTAAAATAATACAATTTGAATAAATAAATAGTAAAATAATTCAAGTTGTATTTTTGAATAGTAAAATTTAAAAGTTTAATATCTTTTTGTAGGATGATCCAAACATAGCCAATATGGGTCTTAAAATACTCAGAAAAATATTTATGATCAAATGGCATGATATAAAATTTCATTTCGGGGTACGCATAATGAGGTAGCATTTTGGGGCCTCTTTAAGACCTCATAACTTTTACATGATTATCGAAACATAGTCAATATGGGTCTTAAAATGCTCAGGAGAGTGGCCCCATCATCGTGGTAGTATTAGTTTTCTCATTTGGACATCAAGACAAAAAGTCAATTCTAG
Source organism: Gastrodia elata (assembly GCA_016760335.1). NCBI lineage: Eukaryota > Viridiplantae > Streptophyta > Magnoliopsida > Asparagales > Orchidaceae > Gastrodia > Gastrodia elata. The sequence continues at coordinate 104,106,179 of CM028670.1, read as the reverse complement.
AATTTAGAGTTGACTTTAGTGAAAAATGACCAAAATGCTCTTGGACTTCAAATGGCCATAACTTGGTCAATTTAACTCCAAATCTAAAAATTCAAGAAGCTACCTAGTTTATAATTTCAATGTCATCATTTTCACAGAAATAATATTTAGGATTTGAATCCTAAAATTTAGGGAAATGACCAAAATACCCCTAGTCTTATTTTAGCCATAACTCGGTCGTTTCTCGTCCAAATTGGACGTACATACTGTCTATCTTCAAGTTAGACAGTAAGGAATTAGTTGGAGAAGAGAAAACTCAATTTGAACCCATAAATCAAAAGTTGACTTTTTGGCCCTTAAAGTTGGGGCAAAATAGTCAGTTTACTTAAAATTGGAAATGCGTAATTTTAGCCCTTAATTAAATTCTTAGGATACTAGGATTAATAATGTAATCATATTAGTACCATATAAGTAAATAAAATAAGTCATTAAATTGAATTCTAATAATTTTTCCTAAGTTTTAAGCATCCCACCTTAAGGACCTTTTCTGATATTAGGACTAGATCCTAGGTTAGAGTTCATTCATTGGGTAAATTAGGTTATCCTATAGGTGAAACCTTAGTTTTGGTAGTTTCTATATATTATTTTATTTTACAACCCATTTTGATTAGTTTATTTTTTAACTTTAGATTTAAGATAGGAGATTCATCCTATCAAGTTTTGATTACTTAATAGGATTTGCCTTAACTACTAGATCACTTATAGTTTTAAACTTAGAACTTAGGCCTTATCCGTTCATATTATGTGATTAAACCTAAAATCTCATAGTGTTTAATCCATAATCTATATGATTAGAAGATCTTGATCAGATCTTAGTTAAAACGCCTAAATTCACAAAACTAGGATGAATGATTTATTTGTTTAATTCATAGTGGTCTATCTGATTGATCTAGATTAGAACCTAATCAGTTCTAATCCTTTTAATTTATAAGGATGAGTTTCCAAATTACACTCGATAGTAGGAAAATGGTGATCCTGAACTTGTGTAATTTGGATAAGTTAGAATGGTTAAGTACAAAACAAATAATATCACCATGTGTAGTCGAGTCCCTTGCTTACTTGAATTTGTTGCTACACATACCTTGTATTTTTGTGCCCTATATTTTTCTTTGAGCATATCATATAAGACATTTGATGTATAAATAAAATGTTAGGAAATTATGGAGGCTCCCAAGATTCCTTATGAAAATATTAAAGTAAATAAGTGAAATGATAATAAAGTGATGTGATTGAGCTGCCTCTCAGTGGTTTTCTTTTGATCAGACCGAATGTTGCCCTAGCCGTATCGTGCTAGGAGTTGCCCTAGTCATACTGTGCTAGGATATTTCGGTATGATAGTTGGTGACCTAACCGTATCGAGCTAGGAGTAGCCTTAGTCGTATCGTATTAGGGCCATATATGTGACTATTGTTGGCTTAGTCGTATCGAGCTAGGAGTAGCCCTAGCCGTATCGTGCTAAGATCTTTAGTTTCTTTTGGCGAGCTAGTGTAGCTCTTTTCTGTATGGCAGTTGACGTATTATAGATTTATATGCAGTTGTGGTTATTTCAGTATATTCTTTTTTTTAGTCAGCTATTTCTTTGTACTGCTTTATATATATTTAGGATGTTAGACTCTTGCTACTATATGTATATATCACTACTGAGTTATTCATTTTTAATTGGCATATTATTTTTATTGATCATCAGCATATTTAGGATGTAGAATTTTTCTTCCAGTATTTATTCAGTTATATTTACACTCATATGTCTTTCCTTGTTTACTTGTTATGCGAGGCATGCTTCAGCCTCTTTTCTTTGCCTTATTTATACTATAGATCATAGTCTATAGCTTGCTTTTTTATTTGTGTTGCTTACTGCTCCTGTATTTACACATTATGCTTATAAATAAATGGTAAAATGGTGATATTATATAACCTTATTAATAATCAGCTTAAAATGTACTTAGACAATTGTCTAACCAAATTTTCTCTTTTTTGACTGGGGCCCTACATTGTGAAACAGACAATGTCAGGCTTAGAGCAGTTTGAGGAGCCTGCACCCGAGGAGGAGCCTTACTTAGAGGAGGCGCAGTAGTTGGGGCCAGAAGATATCTAGTCATTTACTGCCTACGAGGATGAGTGGATTTTTAACATTTATTTTGTTAAACTTTAATTGATATAATAATACATGTACCTATAATTGTGTGTTTAGATTTCACTATGCTACTTTTCTGAGTTATATTTCTATTCTTATATATATTATGATGCTTGGATGTCATTTATTTATCGCTTCCGCACTCTGTATTTTTACTTATATAGTGACTGCTCGATTGATTATGAATTAACCTTTCTCTAATCAGGTAGATTGTGGATTTTATCCTAATCCAATGCTAAGTGAGGGGTTAACCAGAGTGACACTCCACCCTTAATCTAAACCTATTGAGGGTTAAGGGTGAGGGTCGCCACATAGGGTTTGGAGAGGGAGGATTTGGAAAGTAGGGTTTCCCGGAGGAAACAAGAGCCGTTCTCGCTGTTTGAAGAAAACTCAGAATTTTTATTTATCAAAAACTAAAATTAACATACACATATTGGGTATTTATAATACCCTCAAAGCAATCTAGACCTTAGAGTGTTTTTAATAAATGATCGGAGGGCTAATATTCGTCCCTCCGATCAATACATGAAACGGACAAAAATAAATGCAAAAATAAAAGACTTCCAAACACGTCCAAAACATCATCCCTAGCTAGTTTGGAGGTGACGAGCGCAATGGCGAATTCGGATTAAATATCTTAATTTTCTTATTAATTAAATATTATTAAAATAATACAAATATTAAATTGAGCTCCAAATCATTCCAAATCTTTAGGGATTGATTCTAATGACTATATGAACTCAATTGAATGATAATTAGGATGCAATTAAGCTAAATAACAACCTATGGTGTTACAGCAAGTCATCTCCCATTAGTGGCATGGGGAATAATAGGAGGGTCTTGCGTGCACAGGAGGGGGAGGAAAGGGCTCAGATGCGGAAGAGATGATGTAGTGGGTCCCAGGCGTAGAAGGAAAAGAAGAAAAATGGATTTTTGAAATTAAATTAATTTAATTAATTAATATCTTCAAATTTTAATTAATGCATTAAAATTAGATTTATAGACGAGCTTCGAAAAATCTCAAAAATTTACCCATAGCTAATTTGGGGGTGAGAAACTCAACGACAAAGCCAAATTTTATTTTCAAGATCAATTTAATTATCCTAATTTTTGGGGTATTTAAATGCATTAAAATATTCAGGGTGGCGAGCGCAATGGCGTAGCCGAATTTTGATTTCGAGGTCAAATTAATTATCTCCATTTTGTTAATTAATTAAATATATTAAAATAAACATAATATTTGATTGAGCTCCAAATCGCTCCAAATTTGCAATGTTTGATCTAAACACTTTATGAAGACTAATGGAGATGATTATAAGTTGATTTGACGGATAACTACTGATTAATAACTCTTGGGTTGTTACATAAGGAAAATTTTGCTCACCTTTTATTTTAGTCGATCATTAGGTGATACTTCCATGTTGAGGTGTAAATAATAAAATTATATTCTTAACCAAAGTATGCTACATTATGAATAACATAAAGTGGTATTGAACTCTTATTGTGTTAAGCTTATGGGGTTAAGGTAAATGCATACTCGCTCCACCCAAATAATCTCAAATAATCCTTATTTAATATATTAACATTTGATGGAGTTGGTGATTTACATGAATTTATTTAACCCAAAGATATCATGTTTGAACATAGCATAAGGTATTTTAGGTCATATGCATCTATTCACATAAAGCTTAACGAGAGCTTCTCATTACGATACATACTCTTTATTGTAGATGACCTAAGCATAGATTGATCTAAGAAAGTGTCATTTCAGTACTTCTTGAGTTTATTTATTATTTAAATAGGTTAGATTTATATATAATTATGTATTTATGTGCATACATATTAGTTAACTTATACTCAATGGGAGGTTTCATTCATATTCCTATTCTTCCTTAACTAATGAGTTTCTTCGTTATATGTATTATCTAGTCATATGCGAGATTATCTACTTTCAAATTTTATTCACAATTTAAAACATACAACTATGAAATCACCTTAAGTTGTATCATGTACATTCATGAGGTGCTCTTGATGTCTTAAAAAATGTCTTTATTTGTTCATGTCTTATCCATTATAAAAGCACACAAATAAGTGAATCATAGCATATATTAACATTATTTTTCATTAATACATAATACTATTTTATGAGAATAATATCCATACATATATTGGCCTTAACTTGGGCTTATAAGATTTGTTCTCATCACATTATTTCCTATTAACTTCCTCATTGTTGAATCACTTTCATTACAACACATCACTCATTGCATATTTAATTCAACTATCATTGGAACAAAGTTTTGACTAATAAGCCTACTTATGATGGTTATTCATCAATACCAAGGTAAGAATAAGTTTTTCATAAGACATGCCTTTGCCTTGACATAAGTTCATAATACTTGAACACTACATGGATTAAAATAAGCATTATGCATTTCATAATAAAATTAGGCCAGTATAAAATACACATTATGCATTTCTTAATAAAATTAAACTAGCATTCAAGACATGCTTCCAATGATAAAATGATACACAGCATGTCATTGATTAAAATCAATGTAAAATGGTGAGAGGGGTTTTTTCATGAGGCAAGTATGCCCAATAAAGAAACCTCTAGTCTTAATAAATCAATTTCTTATGTTAATCCACCTAAATTTTCTATCATTACTTGTGGTTCCTAACAAAATCAATTACCAAAATAGCTCAAGTAGTCTAAGGCAAAGCATTCATGCAACAATCAATCCATAAGGGACATTAGATGCAAGGTTCTATGAAAGACTACCCCAATGGATTTTATGGAACCTCCATATACATCATAGAATTCATGTATTGAGTATTCCATACAATAAATAAAATTACAAACTATTACTTTTTAATGGATTTTAAATAAATCTTCATTGGAATAACAAGTCATGCATGCAAGTCATATTGAATGTTAAAGGAAAATCACGATACATGGTGATTATCATGGGTGGTGCTTGGCTGTAAGCTTTGTTTGAATTTTTCCACGAACTAATTGACCTATGACTCGCTTGCATTGCACTTGAGCTAGCCCTTGTTAGTATAAAAAGAGAAGATAGGTGGTCCAAGAGTTCCTCTATGGCCTGTTGAAGGTTGTAGGAGTCCAACAGAAGATGAGTTGAGTTAATAATCATCAATCAAGCCGATCTGAATGGGGAGACTACGAAGGTGGAGGGACCATATTCAGAATGATAGAAAGCTTTTTAAGTTTAGAATCAGCTATTTCCAAATTTCATAAATTATTACTTTAATAACTAATAATAAAGTTACTGCTCATTATTATTATATTATTATTGTCAATTTTTAATTAATGATAATGTAATTTCTTTAGCACTCAATGTATTTAATAAAGATTAACAATTACTATAATAAGACAATAAATCATTGAAGTCATTTGTTTTGTAATGCAACTTAAGACCAATCTAAATGTTAGGTTCAATTACCCTTATTGAGATCTCTTGAACAGATATTAAGGATTCTAAATCAATGCGGAACAAAGCTTCAAGTCGTCGTGCAAACCAAATAAAGCAAGAAAAACTCACATGCAAAATCACTCACTGCATAAGACACAAATTTACATAATTCAATGCTAACACATAAAACCACAAAAAAGAGAGTAAAAATTTTCACTATGCAAAGAGAAGATTACAATGAGTTTGAGTTAACAAGCTCTTACACAAACCCTCGGAACCTTTTTCTTGCAATGGAACAGCCACACCTTGTAAAACCAATGGAGATTGATAACTTTCTATTTTTTTACCTCTTAAACCTAAAAATAAGTTTATATATTGTGGCGGCCGGAGATCAAAGTTCGAGAGTCTTTAAAGAATAATTTATCTCAATTGAAAATATTACATTTTTATAATTCAAATAGGACATAATAAAATGATATAATCCACAGTCCTTTTATACATAGAGCCAAAATATATATGAAAAGTTACAACAGTTTGAATTTTACAAAATATGAAATAAAATATTTACATTCTTCTGCTTCTTCTTCTTTTAAATTTGGCAGATCTTCTAAGCTTTTTAATTATCAAAACCTGAAAAAGTCAGTTTACCAATCAGGTAGGAGTACGTAAATTGTTCTTATAAGAATAAATCTAGCATCCTATAATATGTATGACTCACATATGAAAATGACTGAAAATCTGCATGTAAATAAAGCAATTACTAAATTCAATTTCTGCCCTGCAAAATAGCTGTGAAAATTAACATATATGAAATAAATTTTATCAAAAACATTTGTAACAATAAGTCGAGTCCGGAGACCCCTGAGCCCAAATGGGTAAACCCATAGGCATAATCTGTATGAAGCTTTCTCGCCACCCGTCGGTAGCTTACTCAAGTTAGGAACTGATGGTGTGTCTTTCCTCTGGATTTGCCTACTTCTAAATCCCTCCATATAACTCCCAGGGGTTTGCTAGCTAGCCCAATCTGTACAGATTCCAGTTTTGCATTCCACCCTCCAAAGACAAACACCACAAAATATATATAAATTCTTTTTGTTACATGCTATTTGATATAATTCTTTTGCAGATTAAAATACGGTAAGCAGTGCAAATAATACTCAAATGGAAAATGGCTCAAATAAGAATACTGAAATAAGACTTATAAGTAAATTTGCGTACCTGACTTATTTTGATAAAATCAACCAAATTTAATTTCTTTGATCTGCCAAAATAATGAAATTTATTAATTTAATGTTTTCATTATAATTTGTAGTATTATGATTATAAAATGATTATTTTGTTTTATTAGAATTATTAAGTTATTTAATTATTTATGCCTTATAAGGTCAAATTGGGAATTTGACCTTATAAGGGCATTTTAGTAGTCTTTATAAAATTTTTGTTAGTTTATTAAAAATTATATCCTAAAGTTTCTAAAGAGTCCAAAATTATCAAATTCTGATATGAATTGGCTAAGTTATAGCTAGTCTAATTTCTAGGATTAATAATTAAGGTTTATTATAATTAGAAAATGATTAGTGAATTTGGTCACAAAATTATTAAACTAATTATATATTTAGGTTCTAATTTTCTTTATGAGTTATTTAAAACTGAAATCACTTAATTTGGATTATTATATTTGCTAATATTCACTTATCAAGTTTTTAGAGTAATTAGTGTTAATTAGGAGATCTAACCGTTGGATCCTAAATATTTTTACAGTTACTAAAATTTAGGATTTTCTGATATAAATAGATATTTGGATCACCTAATTTGAAGCTAAATTAACTAACTTATGGATATTTGAAGTTTCTAAGTTTTAGAGGCTTAATTAGGGTTATGTCTTAATTATGATTAGTCAAATTTTAATTTAAATAACAAAATAAATACTTCTAAAATATTCCTTAGATTTTTCTGAGTATTTTAAGACCCATATTTGATATATTTGGACTAAGGGATATAAAACTATAGTCATTTGAATATTTGCAATATTTCCTAATTAGTTTAATATCCTAAAAATATCATTAAATGAAATATTGATCCTACAGTGAAATTATTGGCATCATTAAATTCCTTACATTTTTCTGGTTATATTAATTTGTATAATTTGGTTAAGTATTTTAGGAGTTATGGATTTTTAAAGTTTTATAATTTTATTTAATTAAATGTATTTATTAATATTTAGTTTAGTTAATTTATTCTAAATAATTTAGAAATATTTATTTTATGTTATTATTAAAATATATTTTATTATTATCTGATTTGATTTATCTTATTATTTTATTATTTATTATATTTTCCTAATTTATTATTTATTAATAAAATGTTAATTATATTTTATATTAATGTTTTTATTTAATTATTTATCATGTTTGATTATATTTTTAATTTATTAATTATAAATTTTCTAGTTTATTCATTCTGATTTTACTGTTTTTATTTTATTTTATTTGTACGTATATAATATCATAAGAATTTAAATTAATTAAATGTATTATTTTTATTTAATAAAATTTGTTTATTAATTAATTAATTATTTATTTATTTATTTATAAAATTTTCTGTCTGTTAATTACATTTAATAAAATGTTATTATTAAATCTAATATTTATATTATATTTCTGTATTTTATTATATAGTTTTTAGTTTTATTTAATATATAAGATTTTAGATATATTTATATATATATATATATATATATTATTAATATTTATTTTATGCAGAAGGTGGGACCCACGCCAGCCGACAAATGAGACGGCTGGTCTCTGTCGGACACATGTCACCGCGTTAGTGGACGGGGACTGACGGCGGGACCCACTTACTGTCTTAGCAGTCGTCGACCTGGATGCCACGTGGAGCATCCTGGTGTGGACACGTGGCTGTAGAAAATTAAACCCGGCCCGATAAGCCATGGTTCAGGACGGGACCAGTCTGGCCTGGACCGGTCCAGTTACTGTGGATCATCCCCGATTTTTGAGCGAAAGGAGGATCGGGGAATCCACCTAGGGCATGAAACACTGGACCATTCCGGCGATTACAGGACTCAACTCGTACGCAGATGGATAGGGCGTGACGAGATTTATTTGCTAATGCCAAAATGTCAAATGAAGATGACCGGAGTAGCTAACTATTATTAGCCCTAAAATTTCTAGTGTTAGGATGATTGGCCTGCAGTCGATCGAGGTATCACATAAAATTGACATCGAATTGAAACATTGCAATAATTTAATGCGCAAGTAAACCTAGATTGATTTAATAATTTCAAAAAAAAAATCCAAGGCAGATGCAATAGACATTTTTTAGATCATAGCATTCAATTTCAATTTGAAATTTGATTCACATAATCGATATAACATTTCTTGCTTACGGAATTGAGATGAAGGATACAAGTTTGTAGGGGAGGTTCATACCTTAATTGAGTGGTTTTAAGGTTTAGGGTTCCACCAACTTAGGGTTAGAGAGCTTGTTCCGGGATGAGGAGCTTTACTAATGAAGCTTCTTCTTTATGAAAAACTTCCTTAGATAAGTGATACAAACCCTTATCATGCTTCTTCGGCGGTGGGAGGTTACGCGTGGGAGAGTTTTCTGCGTGCCGCGTGCGCTCTTTGCTCGACACGCGGAATATAAAGGAAGAAGATGATGGAGTGACCGTCCGATCTTTGATCGGACGGTCGAAATCTAACCGTCAATCTTAACGCAAGCAACGAATGGCGTCAAACTTTAAGTGAACGGTGCGCTTAATTAATAATTAATTATATAATTATTTAATTTATCAATTTAATTATTTAAACTTAATCTTAATAAATATTTTCCAAAAATTTTAAAAAAAATCATTTCTAGCTAATTGAGGGCTTCTATATATAATGGCGTACTCAGATTTTTGATCTGACAAGTATTTAATTACTCAAATTTTCAGGTATTTAAATAATATTAAAATATTCGTCGAAAATCTAATGACTTCCAAATGTGTTCAAAACTTCACCCCTAGCTAATTTGGGATTGGTGAACGTAATGGTGAAGTCAGATTTTCAATCTGAGGTCAAAATTATTTAAATATTAAATAATAATTGAGAATGAAATTTTGGTATTTTACATTCTCTCCAACTTAAAAGAGATGTCGCCCCAACGTCAATCTAAAATTTAAAGAGATTTACAAGATTAGAATCACTTACTAGTGAAATAAGTGAGGATATGCTTTCCTCATACTTGATTCTTCTTCCCATATAGCTTCTTCTTTACGACAATTCTTCCATCTAACCTTTATCATGGGAATGGATTTACTTCTTAACTTCCTTTCATCTCGATCTAGAATCTCTTCTGGTTCAATTACATAGCTTAGATTTGGTTGCAAATTGATATCTTCTACTTCTACTCTCATTGAGGGTTCAGATAAACACTTCCTTAGGGAAGAGATATGAAACACATCATGCATCAGACTCAGATGTGCTAGAAGTTTGATCTGATATGCCACCTGGCCTACTCTTTTCAAAACTTCAAAAGGTTCAATAAATCTTGGACTTAACTTCCTAGAAACTCCAAATCTGGAAACTCCTCTGAATGGGTTCACTTTCAAATAAACAAAATCTCCAACAGAAAATTCAATATGACGATGATGAGCATCAAAATACTGCTTCTGCCTGTCTTGAGCTGCTTTCATTCGATGATGAATTAATTTTATCTTTTCTGCTGCCTGAAGAATCAAATCTGACTTTAATATCCTATTTTCTCCAACATTATTCCAGGATAAGGGAGTGATACACTTCCTTCCATAAAGGGCTTCATAAGGAGCCATTCCAATGCTTGCCTGAAAATTGTTATTATAAGAGAATTCTATTAATGGAAGATGATCATCCCAACTTCCTCCAAAATCTAAGACACAAAGGCGAAGAAGATCTTCTAGAGTTTGATTCACTCTTTCAGTTTGTCCATCAGTCTGTGGATGAAATGTTGTACTCATGCAGAGCTGTGAACCAAGATCTTGATGGACTGCTTTCCAGAACTTTGAAGTGAATCTACTATCTCTATCAGAAATGATGGTTTTTGGAATACCATGTAACCTTACTATCTCTTTTAGATAGATCCTTGCCAATTTGTCTACTGAATCTGATTGCTTAATGGGTAAAAAGTGCGCTGATTTTGTAAGCCTATCCACAATTACCCAAATAGAATCATTATTGGATTTTGAACGAGAAATTCCAGTTATAAAATCCATGGAGATATCTTCCCATTTCCATTGAGGTATGGCTAGAGGTTGGAGTAATCCACCTGGTTTCAGATGTTCTGCTTTTACTAAATTACAAGCTTCACACTTTGATATGAATTCAGCTATACTTCTTTTCATTCCTGGCTACCAAAAATGTGATTTCAAGTCTTTATACATCTTATTATTCCCAGGATGAATTGAATATCTAGACTGGTGAGCTTCTTTTATTACTTTAGTTCTTATCTCATCTTTATTTGGTATTCATATTCTGGATCCACACCAAATATTCTTATTTGAATCTAAATTCAATTCTAAGTGCTTTCCTGATTGAATGGATGCAAATAAGGAGCTATATTCTTCATCAAGATGTTGAGTGCAAAGACTAGTGTTAGGATGAGGAGCTTTACTAATGAAGCTTCTTCTTTATGAAAAACTTCCTTAGATAAGTGATACAAACCTTTATCATGCTTCTTCGGCGGTGGGAGGTTACGCGTGGGAGAGTTTTCTGCGTGCCGCGTGCGCTCTTTGCTCGACACACAGAATATAGAGGAAGAAGATGATGGAGTGACCGTCCGATCTTTGATCGGACGGTCGAGATCTAACCGTCAATCTTAACGCAAGCAATGGATGGCGTCAAACTTTAAGTGAACGGTGCGCTTAATTAATAATTAATTATTTAATTTATCAATTTAATTATTTAAACTTAATCTTAATAAATATTTTCCAAAAATTTAAAAAAAAATCATTTCTAGCTAATTGAGGGCTTCTGAATACAATGGAGCACTCGGATTTTCGATCCGACGAGTATTTAATTACTCGAATTTTCAGGTATTTAAATAATATTAAAATATTCGTCGAAAATTTAATGACTTCCAAATGTGTTCAAAACTTCACCCCTAGCTAATTTGGGGTTAGTGAACGCAATGGTGAAGTCAAATTTTCAATCTGAGGTCAAAATTATTTAAATATTAATAAATAATTGAGAATAAAATTTTGGTATTATATATATATATAGGCAACTCAAAATTTGTTTAACTAGGCCGCAGGCGTTATAGCGCACTGTAACTCCTAGCTTTCGGGCACCCGGCCGCTACGGCGCGCTGTAGCGCCCTGATGTCATTCTATAGCACGCTGCAGCGCACTGTGGCGATCCTCCAAACCTGCTCTTCAAACAACACTAAATGTCTAAAGAATAGTATTATCCATTAATTTGATTTTAATCAAGTATATTCAAACAGCTGAAATAAGATAATATTATTTACAAATATGAATACAAGGAATGAAATAAAATAACTTATTTGTAAACATAAATAGACAATGTTGTAGCTCAATAATTAATGTTATAAAGTTATTATATTATGTTTTGAATTTAATTCTTATTTATGAATTTTAAATATATAACAAATATAGGATCAATAAAATTTGAACATAAGACCTAAGAAGATAAATCAATGGGCTATAACAACCTACACTCCAAAAGCTAGTATTAAAAACACAAAATAAAAAGCAGAACAAGCCTTCAAAACCCAAAGCTGATGGCAAAATAATTTGTTCATAAATGAATAGAGTACAAAGCATCAGACTAAATAGAAATCAAGAATTCAATATAAATCGATTAAAATAAGATACATCAATTGAGGCAAAACAAAAACAAACAAAACAATTACATAGGAAGCATATATATATATATATATATATAGAGAGATATTTAAACCTGCTGATATGGTGCTCAAAAAAACTCATTTATTTGGACATCATTTTATCAGTGTTTATTTATTTATATTAAAATAATACAAATATTATTTTTAAAATTTGTATAAATGATATTCAAATCTCATTTGATAAATTTTTTTAGGTGCTACATCAACGAGTCTAAATAACATTTCTCATTTTTAAAGCTTTTGAGAAGGCATCCCAGGATCAAACCCAGCACAGCTATGACTACAACAAACTTGAAGGAGAAGCTTCCGCTCTTCCTTTTGCTCAATTCCTGTTTGAGAAGTTCCTGTACACAACCGAATTATAGAATAAAATCATGTACAATTAATTATGTGCATATAATTGCTTCTATGATTACTTATAGCTCTTAATGATGTGTAGCATTACTCAATATTTTCTCATCATTTATTTCGAAGATGGATTGGATGCAAAGTTAAAAAATACTTTTGAGTAAAGAAGTTATTTTTTGTCTCTCTGAGTTGCTGTATATTGAAACTAATTTGAATTGCTAGATGGAATTTTAGTATGAATATACATATAAAATCCACAAATAAAGCTATGATAGGAAAAATGGCAGAGAAAATCATGCATGGAATAAATAATGGAGAACAGTATACAGTTAAGCTAAATACATGGATTAATCAAGGATTGATGAAAAGTACTTCTAACCAGTCATGCTTTCACAAATAACACTTTGGTCTATGTAGTTGAACTCTTGTACGCACGACAATCCAAACAAAAGCTTGCTGGAGTCGGGAAGGACTGCCGCCTTCTTCCCAAGATTGTCGTAAGAGAGTACTAACAAACAACTAACAATCACAGGATAAAAAACGAGCATACATAAATACCAAGATGTTTTTGTGGATCTGTAGTCGCTGCACTTGCGTCCACTTGGGTATTGGATCGTTTACTATTACTAATAAAAAGAAGAAAAGAAAAGAGATTACAGTACACTAAGTGCCACAGCTCTCCAATGAAAATCTCCTTTTCAAACCATAACAAACCCCTAAAACAGCTGACCCAAAAACTGAAACACTCCCAACTTCTTCAAAAGATAGGGGAAACGAAACTAAGTGATCACCTGCAAAAGAGCAGTCTGCACGTTCCTGTCATGAATGCATGAACCCTGATGTTCAGATGCAACATGCAGCATCAGATCTGGGACGTCAAGAACGGCCCAGCACATTGAAAATCTTCATACACCCAACAATCTCCCGCCAGAAGAAATGTTCATTGAGTCTATCTCATTCATTCCATCTATGCTGATCATGATATCATATATCAAGTGTGGTGCTTGCTCCCTCCGTTAATCACAAAATTCTTCATCTAGGGTGGCATCTTCATTTCAAGAACATGAAGACCTAGATGGTCTTCACGTTCTTGAAAACGAATCAATGCCAAGTGATTCAATTGGAAAGAATCATTGTCAAGTGAATCTTCTCAAGAGGCAACATCACGCCATCTAAGTCTGCACCTAACTATGTATATTAATAACTTGCCTAAAAAATTGTTCAAATTTGCATCGATCTTTTTTCCACAAAGAGCATCATTGATTTTTCTTCAGAGAACCAAGGAATCCTCTTCTCCTTTCCATGGCTCCTTTTTCTTGTATCTTCCACAAGCCAGCTAGCTTCTCTCACTAGCACTCAACACTAAAATCTTATCTATCAAAGCATGTTACACCATTGTCAACTAATTCACATTAGACTTCATGTACAACTATTTCTTTGCACACTTGAACACAACTTGATACTCTACAATCTACCGTGTCAATCCTTTCCTTTCAACATATCCACTTAATCTGCAAGCCTCTTTCCATCTGATGACCTTAACAATGATGCAGAGCCGATTGCCTTCCGACAGCAGAAAAAAATGCCAATAAAGAACTCCATTACACAAAGGTTCTGCTAAACCTCCTAAGCAGCACTATGATGACTATTAATGGCAACTATCATCATATTTTCGTTGCCAGGTGTACAATACCCCCCTTCACTTTGCCGTAAGCCACAGCCATGGGACTCTCAACACTTTCCCTAATTCTCCACCAGATAAATTGTGCGTGCAATTGTCTGACTCATGGAGATTGCCCTTCTCTTAAACCTAAGACATGTTTGACACCCCGCCCCTTCTATGGTGCTTAATTGCTGGATTTTAATATGAGCAACTCTATTTCCTGCCATCTTAGAAGGCTCGTCATTAGCAACATAGACCTTTCCAAATTTTGCAACAACCAACCTATTGAATAAATAATATCATTACAATAAAAAGACACAAGTGAGCTTAAGATTCATAAATTTATAACTTTCAATGTAGCAAAGAAGGACATCTTCAAAAAATGTGTTGGTAGAATGCGCCTACTGACCTTCTAGATTAGTGCTGTGCATTAATTTCTAAAGTGACCTTTTTAGTTCTAGTTTCAACATAGGATCTCTTGATCGTTTGATTCTCATCTTCCCGTTGACTTTGTTCTCATGTAGTTTTTATACCCTGCTGAAATCTCTCTTCCTCTGCCCGCAACACATAAAGTAAAACTAAATAATTTCCTCTGAATTTCCTTCTATGTATATGCTTGCTACAAATCATGTTCCTAATGTTATCAAAATTTGATTGAACACTACCCAATGCACCTCTAATTAAAATCACCATTTATGACCAACTCATTATAAAGATGACAGAAGAATCATTACCATAACCTCATCATCAAGTGTGAAATTCATATCTATCAATACTATCATGATCATATTGAATTTATTAATATGATCCATCATAGACACTCATCTTAAAATTTAAGAGCATGAAATCATCTTTTCAGTGCAAATAACTTCTCATATATGTTCGATAATAAATTATCACTCATGTTGTCATCATCATATTCACAATATTGAGCATCACATTTCCATGCCAATGACAAGCACAATTCCCAGTACATGTCAATCCCAAAGATTCTAATATATGCATGCTTCATGAAATTCAAGAAACAAAAATTCTCATTGCTTAACTTATCAATCTTGATTTTCACTTCTACCACCGATCACGATCATCTCTTGAACTGATGCAACAGTACTAGTTGAGAAACATCAAACCGGTAAAAGTTTTGCAACAGATATTGAACAATTTCGAAGCAGGTTTTTGTAAGAAACTGTTTTCCACTTTCTGAATGAATATTTGTGAAAAACACAAAGAGGTTCCACTTTCCAATAAATGTATTTAGAGTGCAGATGAAAAAATAACAATCACGAAATTAAAAGGAACTCAAAATCGAGAAATTTATATGGTTAACTGATTGATGCACCAATTTTTACAGCCGCATTAAAGCGTATTCTTTATTGTCTCCATGAAAGAGAGAAGAGGAAAAGAAATTACAGCACATACAAACTCTCACGAAGCTCTCTAATGAAAAACTCTTCCAACCTACAACAGTCCTTAAATAACGTCTTATAAACAGAGGTCGCTCAAATTTTATTAATAGCCCTATTAATATTTTCACAGTTTTGGAAAACTAAGACCAATTGGACAGGATTGAGGGCACAACCATAAAAGACTCGATGAAGCATGAAGGAAGTTTTGAAAGGTTTTAAAGTCAAATTAGTAAAATTAAACTCAAAATTGGATGGAATAACAAGAGCACCTACATGTCAAAAGAAGCCTATTAGAGAAAATAATGCCGTACGACATGCCTGAAAAGATGTTCATATTGACAAAGACCTGATACATAATTTGAGTGATTTGAAAAGGTATAAAGTCAATTAGAATGCCATCATTCCTTCAATTGGTCCCCTAAACATGATATGCTTATCTAAGGTCTGTTTATAGAACATTAGAAAAGCTGCAAATAAAATCAAATAACAAATGTCAGAATGTTATAAGCAAAGAACTAATGAGGATAAGGTTTAGAAAAATAAAAATTAGATAATAAAGTAAAATCTATAAGAACCTCATGGGAATTTGTTAAACATCACAAATGGCATTTTAAATAAAATTTGAAAAAATTCATAAGCTAACAGCAGATAAATACGATAAAGATTACTATGATCAGTTAACTTTTGTACAACATCAAACTTTAAAAGTAACATCTAATAAGTACTAAAATATTGTCAAGTTGCTAAAAAAATTACAAGGAAAACTTGGTTGAGGTTGAAATGCACCGTATTGTGCCTTTTTGTTCATGATCTAAAGCTTCGCTTGTTCAAAACGCTATTAACCTTTTTTTAATTCTATAAATCAAGTATGCTAACAGAAAAGATCACCATGTGTACGGTGAGTATCTGAGCTTACAATGAAGCCCAATGTCTATGAAGGAATCTCACTCGATTGATATATAGGCCATTTGTAAAAATTGCATAGGATATAGTTAAGTACATGCATAGAAAATCATTGCTTCACATATTTATGGAAGTTTTTATTTGCAAGTATCATAATGTGTAAAGTCGAAGATTATCAGAGGTTTTGATTTGCTTGTTTCTCAAGTAAGCTTCTGGTGAAAAACAGAACTCCTAAAACCTTCAATTCCTTGATTCCTTTCTTGCCAAGTTTGACCAAAAGAGGAATGCAAGAAGTTTTAAATTCCAGCAGTCCCTAGAAAAACTGCCCATGCTGAATGAAATCCCTTGTATGCAACTTTGCACTCCCATGGCCTATGATGACAATTTAAAAGAAATAAAATGTCTATAGATTGAGTATTAAATCCTTTAGCATTCAGATGCTCCAAATGATGATGTGATGAAATAGATAAGCAAATAGGAGTAAGATTGCAATGCCCAAAAGTTCTCTTCAAACTAGGCAATTTTTCATCTCATACTAGAAGATGAAGGTTATCTATTGGCTTTTTGTGCACCACCAACATGGACTGGGAAATTTCCTGAGTTAAGTATTACACTTAGGTTCGTTTGCCTGATAATTAGAGACCTGATTAGCATCCTCACCAGTATTTCTGAATCTATGAGCCGTCCCTGTTGAAAGCTTCCAAAAGTTGCTAATGATGGAAAATGATTTTATCTAAGAGATTAAAGAAGCCAATATGCAGCATTAAAGAATCAGATTGATTTACAAGTGATTTTCTTTGTTTCTTAGTGTTTCAATTCAATATTAATTTTTTTCTGAATAATAAACAACACATTTGCAACATATAAATTAATGTCATACAATGCTTTAAAAATTGTAAGACTTACAATCTCCTCGCAAAGCACATTGCTCAGTTGGATAGCAGTGTTCTTCTCCTCCATTAACCTCTGTTGGATGACAGTAGTATTCTCTTTCGTCAATTTTGAAATTAGATTTATTGCCTAGAAAATTAATGAAACAAACTACCTAAAATATAAAAACCCGTGGCACACTTCCCTTCAAATTCAAGAAAAAGTAAACAGCATGTAAGTAACAAAAAAAAAAGACTGTATGCCTAAATGCACATAATTACAAAAATCTATCAAACTACAGATGACACATGATAAAGAGATCGAGAAGCAAGTATTCCAGTGGTTCAAATTGGGCATCTAACACAAATTGATTAATCAATAAATAAAAAAGTTGCGTTATTTGTCAAAATGGTCTTATGACTCTTTGAAATTATCAAAATTGTCCATTAACTCCAAAAATCCTAAATTGGTCAATCAACTCTTAAAATGATTCAAATTTAGTCTAATAGTTAAATTTTTAAAACATCATGTTAACTGGTTCCTAGAAAAATTGTGATTGAAATTAGTACATGTTGCAATTATTTCCTTTTTAGATCAAGTCTTATCTCAACAAAATGACCAAAGTCACTACTTATAGGGCTTATGATCTTAAGAAAATAAATATAATATTTATTGATTTTAACCTAATTTTTCTTTCCAAAATACCTCTTAATAAACATGGTCTACCAAATATGTAACCATGAGATTAAATTTGCAGCAATTTTAAGAGTCTATTGAGCATTTTGGAATTCACACAAGTCAATGTACTATTTTAGACAACTTAAAGAGCCATGATTTGGCAAATAACACAAAATTTTCATCTAGATCATGGTATCATGTTGTCTTTAGCTAAAAGCAAAGTAAGATTTCAATCATTGTCCTTGAGTTATTATGTATGTGGTATTTATCAAAGATTGACCATGAAACATCATATGTTCTAAGACATGCATAAATTAGATTAGATAATGCGAAGCAATACAACCAACACTTGGAGCATGGGCACCAAAAAAAATTAACATAAAAAGTCCCTTGAATTTTTGTTTTCTATCAGGTTTAATCTCTTTTTCTCAAACAAAAGAATTTTGAAATGATCCATGCTGAGCTTGTTGTTGCTGGTGGAGTTTAGGTTCAAGCTCAATTCCCATTTGAGATGGAGATTCTTGTTACTTAGTTGATACAAAGGGTGTCCCAAGAGTGGATGGGAGAGTTGAAATGCCTCATCATTGAAAGTGACAATCTACATGCTATTGCACCAATTTGAAAGCATTGGGAGACAACGAAGACAAAAACAGTACTACTTTAATTATGATCCTTTTACATTTTAGATAATGTATAATAACATTTTATTTTCATATACAAACCATGATTATAATAATTTAATAACTTTTCTGCTTCTTTTGTACAAGACAAAAACTTTTACAATGGCCTTTTGTTATTATTCGAGATGACACTAGGGGTAATCTTTACCTAGACCTGCTCTTTCTTTTGCTTTTGTTATTTATAATACTATTGGTCTGAGCCAAATTTTACAAACCAAAGAATTTTATGATCTAAGAGGTTGAGCATGAATAACACAATTAGAGCTTTCAATACAAAGGTTATTCAAAATATCCTAAGCATTTGAATAAAAAATAAAATTGGTTTTCTTTCTTTTTCCAGGAAAATGATCCAAAGCAGTTAAATCTTTGATCGATATAATCCATCATGATACATAATATTGCAAGCCTCCTAAGAAGAATTTTATGTGTTTTAGCTTATGAGTGCCATTAGAGAAACTATCCAGTTTGGCATTCTGTTATTAGTTTGCATCTATCTTTCAATAAAGAGCAGTTGCCCATAGCTAGACTATACTGGCAAGTTCTAACAAATGATCTGAAGTTAGCTTCCTATATAGCTTAAGGTCTCAGTAAAAGCTAGACCAGAAATAAAAGGTAATATGAATATTTTGGAGCGGAACACAAGTGATCTATTAATCATAATAAGGGTGCCTCAATAATGATGAATTGTTGTTTTAATATGGCTTGTGAAAATAAAACTAAGCAACAAAATTTCCAACCAATTGTAGATCTGGATTGTACAACCTTTTCAGTAGTTAAAGTAGCAACAGAAAGATTTACGAGAAATGTCTAGCATAAAGCAGGTATGCGGTTTTTAGCTGATGGAAAGGAATAATTAGAGAAAATGAAAACAGGGGCATAGGTGTGAGAATTATAGGTAATGAAGAAAAGGAAATACTGAACTGATAAATTATGAGAAGACCTTATAATGGAACCATTTAACATTGATAGGATAAACCATCAACTCCCTCCAATATTATTGAGAGCTAAGGAGAAAATAAAAAGAGAATATATAATAGCACGTTGTACAAATAGTAAGTTATTGCATCACAAAAATAAATGTAGATACTTAATAACAGCTCTAACTGTGATTGGCAGGAATAATTAGCCATGGCTTACAACCATTGAGAAGTCGAACAACAATAACAACACGACAAACAAAACCTAGATCCCAATAAATGACGTCGGCAACATAAACCCTTTAATGCTATCAAATAATCACCCATTCGTAAGTTCCAAGCAAGTGAGATTGTTTCTTATAGCTTATTGCTATCATTTTTGGTCAACCTCTTCCACAATAACAAAGGAAGATTTTATTAAAACAGCTTCCCTCATTGGAATGTCAATATCCAAGCAACTTTCTCTAAGCTTATCCATAGTTGGGTCTACTCCAACCTTACTACAAATGTACTCATTCCCATTGTATTCTTTCATGTATACCCATTGGAATATCTAATGATAGATGCTTAAAGTATATCCTTTCATGTACCCATCTCTCATTGTATACCCACACAACCATTTAGCACCCTCATCTCTGCAACCCTTACAATGCCAACATGCTTCCATTTTGCAAGTCAGTAATTTGCATCATATAACATTGTTGGCCTTATAGTGGTTCAAAAAAAATTTCCCAAAGCTCGAACGCAACACTTTTCTTGATAGCATAATATTAAATTTTCGGAGTACTTGTATTATAACTCCAAATATTCTGTTTGGACATACTGACATGAAACCCTAAATATCTCATTGTAAGAATATTAAATCCTCAATTATAACAAAAATAGTATGCATTACTGTATACACTGCATACTCTTCCTACTAATGCTTATCTCTTTCAATTAGTAAAGCACAAAAGAGCTTTCAAATTCCATGTGATAGGTGTACTACTTGCCAAAAAAATCTAAGTTAATGTGTAAAAAATAAAAACCTTCATGATTTTTAACAGATTAGCATTTGATTGGACATATCCTTATTATTAAGTTATTTATTATTGTAGCTCAATTTTAAGTGATATCACCTTAATAATTAATCCTTATAATATTCTGCTTCATTCATTATAACTAGAATTTTAATGGCTAATCGATAGAGAAGCCTCTATAACAAAGAATTTTAGATGTTTCCCCTCATACGGGTCATCTACAATTCCTTGATTAAGCATCTACATAAATAACAAGATGTAAGGCTCTTCTTTAAGCATTCAATTTTATTTATAATCCATCTACAAGAGAATAATTCATAAGAAAAAATAAAAACTGTTGTTGGTGTTTATTTTCTACAACCAATCAATCACTTATTCTTAAACTTATTGAGTCTGAAAAAAAATCAGCTTTCAGCAAATTAAAAAATAATCATATCTTATTTGAGGCACAAAAGAGTTGATTAGTCGCAATGCTTTTAAGGTTATGAGAACAGAATAACTAACAGTTATAGAAGCTTTGTCATATCAGTCGATTATTATAAGTAATATAATATCAATTTAAGAAACTAGCTAACTGTAATAACTAGTATGAATAGGGGAACTAACCTTGCATCCCAAGAATAATGTATAACCCAAATCAATGAGAAATTTGTTTTTTAATCCAAAAAAACAATAAATTCATTAGACAATTTGAACAAACAAATGGGCTATTATATTCTTGACATATTTCACGTACAGCAAGAGGATGTTAGCATTTATGCCAAGTCAGCAAACAGCTTACTTTGAAATATGCTATGGTGCATTTATGCCAAGTCATCTTACAATAAAATTGACGGTTCAAAATCTTTTTTCTAAAGAATGAAACACCAAGCATTCAAGAAAATAGTTTAAATAATAATTGTGTATTAAGGTGTAAAAAAGCTTAGCTTGCAAGCTTTTGGTCATTATGTTCTCCTTTTTTATTTGTTTTTTCTTAATTCCCTTGAAGCATTGAGAAGTTCAGTGAGTCATCACATACAAAATATTCCCAAATTAGCTTGATGAAATAAACTAGTAAGACTGCATGCAAATCTATCAACTTAACAAACCATTTATGTTTTCCCTAAATTCCTGCATTAATAGCAAAATAACTGAATAAGACTGAGCCAAATCATGGACTAATATGATAAACTCATCATAATCTAAATTTAAACACTCACAACAACTGGTTCCGATGTGTCCGCATTACTACATTCAGAAACCGATGCCCTGGGCGAAGACCCCTCATCAGATCTTTCATGAACAAGTAATGGTGGTTGGGGCGGAGAAACATAAAGCACCATCAATTGGACCTCATCAACCTTGTTTCCAAACTCTCTAGAGGAACTACAAACAAAAAGAGCATATCAAAGTCACAATCAGTTGCAACAAATCTCAAATTAATACTGAATCAAATAGGAATTATTGCAAAAAACATACTGTCATCTGAAAAACAATAACAACGAATGAAACTACATTGTTATTTGAACAATTTTGTTATCTCAGTATCCTTTTGTTGGCATGAAAACAAATAACACCTATTACTCAAGCCTTGACCCAAGGAATCCAACGGCACCTAGTTAAGATCGAGCGGTTAACTATGGAGGTGGAACTGTCCCTCCACAGTAAACCTTAGAGTCGGGAACTGGATGACTAGGGTTAGAACAATCTAGATATATTCAATTAGGGCTTTCTATGCCATCGTGTAGAGCACACTGATAGCTTCATTTTGGTATGTGTTACGCTGTGTGATATGTCCTGTGCACCGAGTATTTGTGTGCCCTAGTTTTAGGTGGTGGAGGATCCCAACAAGGATAGTGAACAGTGTCGGGCGGGTTGCCCAACCCGCGTGGCATTGCCCTAGGCCTTGCGCAAGCCGCCCGCGACCGAGAGTTTTTGCGTCCGTGGAAGAAAACAGGGAATTTAATAATTAAATTAATTTAATTCAAATCTTATTTTATTCATAACTTTGAATTTAGTGTTTCAAATATAGTAATATTATATCTTAAAGTGGTTAGAATAATATGAGGAATATTATGGTGACATTAATTTTGCAATTTGAGTTATATTTTCACTAACGATATTTTGAACCTTAATTAACTTATGTTAAACCCTAGTTAGGCCAAATCAACCTCAAAACCTTAATTCAAAGCTCTCCACAGATTGAAACAATTTACCAAAGACTGACATCATAAATTGTTAGTGAATTACAATGTTTGAGCTACACCGTTACAATTAATTTTTCATCACTATTTGTCTTACAACGACACATCACAATTACTTATTTCTTGTTTACGTTGGTGATGTTCTTTTCACATGAAATGATTCTCTAATTATTCAAGAAATCATACAAAAAGTTGCTGCCACATTTCCCTCTCAAGGACCATAGAAAACCCAAAGTTTTTTTTGCATTTAATTGGAGTTTTCCAATGATCATATCTTCCTTCATCATGCACATTATATTAATGAGGTATTTTAGTTCACAAATATGCATGAGTGTAAGCTAATTTAATCCCCTATGGCTGCAAGATGCGACCTTCATCAGTTGATTGACAGTTCATTTTTGAATTCGATATTTTACAGAAGCATTGTGAGTGCCCTCCAATATCTTCAATACAAACGCCTTGACAATACATATAGTGGCAATCGTGCTTCTCAATTCTTGCAATCTCTCTAGTTGATTCATTGGCAAGCTATAATATCTCAAGTCTATAAAATTATTTGGCATCTCATTATCCAAGGTATCTAATTTTGACATTCATGCATATAGTGATGTTGATTGGCTAGGAAACACCCATGATCACCATTCTGCAGCTGTTACTACACCTTTCTATACAGCCCTGTCATCTCGTGGGCCTTCAAGAAACAACAGTTCGTTGCTCGTTCTTGCACTAATGCATAATATAAGACAATTGCAAATGCGGCCAGTGAAATCCTATGGATTCAGTCCCTTCTGACTAAACCTGGTCACTCGGTTCATCATCCACCTCTCATCGTGTGTGACAATGTCAGGTGTACATATTTGATTGCAAAAACTCATTATTCCCTAGGATGAAATATGTCGACGTAGATTATCAATTTGCCTGTGAATTGGTTCAAGTAAACAAACTTCGCTTATCACACATATCGACAATCAACCATAAAGCAATGGTAGCTCTTTCACATCAATCTAATTTGTGAAAGATTATATTGTAATTAAAGTTTTTCCAAAATATTATTTTTAAAATAACAGTAATTATTAAAAGTGCGTCTTCACGAGCACAGGACGAAATACAACTCTGCATGCAATAGTGATTAATAAAAGATTATACTGTCATTAAAGTTTTTCCAAAATATTATTTTTAAAATAACAATACATTTTGAAAACTCGTGGACTGGATTCGAACCTGCGCGGGCAAAGCCCACATGATTTCTAATCATGCCCGATAACCACTCCGGCATGTCCACTGATTTTGATTTTGTGGATTTCGTCCTTTCTAATATATAACTTAGCATCTAATTCTTAATATTTACAAAACTGCCAACAGTGCTTTCTGGTTTACCGTCCCACTGTATCACCTTTCAATCACTGCAAGTATATTAGTTTCTATACATAAAAGATACCTAAATAGCGATTTAATAAAAAAGTATATAGCTATGTTTTTGTTGAGAAAAAATATGCGATCATTAATAATTGAATAGATAACACACATAATAATTTCAAATACTTAATCACTGGACTATAACATTATTTACTAAATATGTGTGTTGTTTATGCCTACAAAGTGTAAATAGTGTTAACACTTTTAGTCCGAGTTCATTTCTAAATGTTACTTAGGTTGTTTATCTCGATTTACGATTCAAGTAGCTATAAAATTAATTATAAATATAATTTTACATTAAATTCTTGAGAGATAATCTAGATGCATCCAGACGACTGACTTCCCGAGAGGTGTGCTCAAATGAATCACTAGGCAC
The DNA here is from genome assembly GCA_016760335.1 of Gastrodia elata. Taxonomy (NCBI): domain Eukaryota; kingdom Viridiplantae; phylum Streptophyta; class Magnoliopsida; order Asparagales; family Orchidaceae; genus Gastrodia; species Gastrodia elata. The sequence continues at coordinate 104,081,210 of CM028670.1, read as the reverse complement.
ATCTAGGCACTTGCTTCAACATAAAAATCCCAAAGTATGACTCAAAGCCAAACATAATAAGTTCAAATATTGTAATAAAATTCAAGTAAATATACAAATTCCATTTTCAAAACTTCATCTCATTTCTAAGTCTTTGCCGCATGCACACAACTAGATTTTTTATCTATCTCGATACTAAGGCCTATAAATAATCCTTCATTTATGCACAATAGAGCTCAAGTAATTTCCTAGCCCCATGTGAGGCCGACCATCTAAAATCCAAGAAATTCTACCAAACCTTTACAATTCACATATCCAACCCTCTAATCCTACAAATTTATAAATAACACCCAACCTCACCCACACAATGTCAAATCCTGTTATTAATATGAAGTTGGTTAGATACAATTATGAGTCATGATTATATCATTTTTTAATAATTATATAAGTTCTCGCCAAATATCTCATTCAAGGCTCTTTAAAACAATTTTTCTGCAGAATTACAAAAAAAGATGATATTTCACAAAGATCATGAAATCTCATATTAAAGGGGGGGCATGGTGGGATGGGGCAGCAGCTCAAAATATACATCGAGCAAAGAGTGTAATTCAGCAAGTGAAGAGACCCTGAAATCAGGCCTTTGTACATCAGGTAAGGAATCTGGAGGGCCGTACTGCCCACCTTGATCCAACAAGCAAGTCAAGGACCCTGCCCGCCTGCCACATGTCACCTGTTCAAAATCTACAAACAGTTAGTATAAGTTTTTTTTTTTTTAATATAATATTTAAAAGTCATAGTTACTCTTCCACAATACTATGGAGATTGAGATGCAACAATTCAGAAATTCTCTCTTTCTTGAAGGCGTCTCATAAATTATCAAGAATTAAATAAGCTTATTATAAAGAATAAACATTTTGCCAACAAAATTGATAATTTCTTTTGATTATTTTTGAATGTGTATTAATATTTCTAAAGAAGTCACATCTTAATTCTTTTAAAATTGTCATAATTGATAACATATTCAACAGCTGAAATCTTACTTTCCATGATACAGACTTTTGTTCCAAATTTTCTAAATATGAATTTTGATCGAAAAGTGCTGCCTTTTTAGATCATATCTTAGGTATTGAAGGTATTTTGGTTTATATCATAAAATGGTTCAAACCGATGTTAATTGACCATAGCCAGCTATCATTTTTAAAGCACAAAGTTTTATGAGACTTACAGGTTATAATAGAAAATTTGTGCAAGGACTGCTCAAATTACAATGTCATTGTCTAGGATAACTCAAAAAGCCTTATAATTCACATTTGAAATAATAAGTGCGGAGACGCTTTTCAAAAATGAAATATTTATTTGATGCTTCTCCAATTTTAGCTATACCTTATTGACAAAAGATTTTAGAGTGTCGTCGTTAATAAACTTTGGATGTATTATAGCCCATGACTGTAGAAATGGTTGCACATACATGTAGTTGAAAACTTACAATAAATTTCCTGATGCATAATCTAGAGTTAACTGCAGTAACGATGCCTTGAAAATTTGATGACAATATTTATATAGGGCTTGATCTGAATTGTATACTAATTATCGAAGATCAAAGTATACCTTCATAAAAAATGCAAAATCAGAGGCATAGGAGAAGATTAAATATATGATACCATTCAGCAAAAACTAGTCATTACAGATGCCTTAAACAGAAAGCCATGTATTAATGCTAATTGGATAATCACTTTGTAGAAATAGTATATTGAATTCATAAACAGATTAGGAATATCAGTAGTTAAATCAGTTAAAAAAGATTTAGAATATGAAAGTAAAATCTGAATTGAAAAGCATTATTTGTTATATCGTAGGGCGAGCATTTTTAAAAAATTTAAATTTGTTAAACAAATGCCGTTTGATTTAAGAAAAAGTAATATTACATTACATTCAAATGCTCTTAATGACATAATGAAAAATTGAGCGCTAGAAGCTAAGTGAATCGTTGCAACAGCTTTCAACACCTTAGTGAAAATGGGATAATTTTACAATGATTTTATAACTGTGCTGTTACTATTAAGATCAAATAATGACACCATTTGAATATTTAATGATGGATTGAGAAAGCCAGCTGATTTCTTACAAATCGAACAGACATTCAGTTGGAAAGTTAGCAATGTTTTGTGTTAATGAAATTATTAGATTGTAGAGTGCAAAGTCTATATTGATTAATGTAAACTCACATTTAGATTGTCAGAGTGTATTCACAATGTTATGGTTACAAGGCTAACAATTAGCACAATTTTGCATCCACAAATTAATGAACAAACAGAAAGAATTATTCAAGCACTAGAGAATTATTTCAAATTTTGCATGACATTAGTTAAAACATGCACACACCTTTAACAGAATTTACTAATAGTAACAGCTATTAATCTAACATTGAAATATCACCACATAAATTACTTTATGAAAGAAAAATTAAAACAATCTTATGTTTTAGGTTGAAAGATAAAAAGAAGAATGCTGGTATCAACATGGTTGATGAAACAAGAGAAAATCAATTTTTAGATATCAACAATAGTTTTTATAATGAGGATGAAATGTGCTAACTGAATTTTTTTATTATTAAATAAAACAAATAAATTTAATTATTTATAAGTGGTAATTTTGTAATTATGAAATATTGATTCCAATTTAGGAATTTTAATTTTACAGGGGGCTATAGAATGAAATATTATATACATTAATAGAGTTATACCGCTATCCTTTAGAAAAGAAATATACTTGCACTTGATCATCTGTTCATTTATATGAATGAATGAATAAGAAGTCAAATTTATTGAGTTCATATCCTATCCATCTACCCAAGTAAATGAATGGCAAGAAATGTGCAAGCAAACTTAATTTTTCTAATTAGAAAAGTAGTTCCTCAATATATTATTGTAACTATTATTACTATTATAGTATGATGAAGATATTCAATATAGATAGATATATTACTTTACTAAGCTTTTTAATAAAATTTGTACAAATATAATTAATTTGAGTAAGTTTAATTATTATAAGAATACATTAATTACACTTTTGCTCAGCAAGTTAAAAATGCTAAGATTTTGAATATTTTAAAGAAGATGAAAAAAGGAAAAGCTGCAGGATCGAATAACAATCCTATCGATGAGTTAAAATATTTGAGTGAGAAAGAAACTTTTTAGTTTTCAGTTATTTAATATTATTATGAAAGCTAAAAATATGTCATACAAGTGGAGAAGGAGCATCATTGTACCTATCTATGAGATAAAGGTAATGCTCAAGAATATACAAATAAGGAAATAAAGTTGATGAGTCGTACAATTAAAATTTGAGAGAGAATGATTGAATATAGATTTATATTTTACAAAATCAGTTTGGCTTTATGCTACGTAAATTTACCATGGAAGTTTTATATTCACTAAAAAAATTAATGAAAAATTTAGAGAAAGAAAAGATCCTCATTTAATCTTTAATGATCTTGAAAAGATTTATGATAAAGTACCAAAATAAGTTCTTTAAAGAGTTTTGAAAAAGAATTTGTGTCGCATATATTAATGTTAATAAAAGAAATGTATGATGGGGCTACAATATGTGTTCGATTGTAGGATGGCTTGTCTAATGATTTTCTTAATAATATTTGATTACATTAAGGCACTGCTTTTTGTCCATATCATTTTTCTTTAATTATAAATATTTTTACTGAACACATTCAAGAGGAGGTCCCTTAGTGCATATTATTTGGGAATGAAAAGTTGGTACAAGGCTTATATATATATATATATATATATATACATAGACCTTGGACAGCTTTCATGAAGAAGCCACAATCTAGAGAAAATAACTATTGGGGACCATGTGATCAAGAATAGCGAGATTCAAATACATGGTTCAATTATTAAAAATAATGGTGAATTAGAGAGAGCATTGTGATTAATAGCATCTAAAATATAATTAATATAGTGTAAGTTTAATTGTATTAGAAGTCTTAATCTTGAGAACATAACTATTAAGGACCATGTGATCAAGAAGAGTGAGAAGTTTATATACCTTGGTTCAATTATTCAAAATAATGGCAAATTAGAGAGCGAAGTAATTAATAGAATCCAAGCAGTTTGGATGAAATGGAGGAGAACTTCTAGTGTTGTGAGATTGAAAATCCCACACAAAATTAAAGAAAAATTATATAGTGCAGCTATACGATCGAATATGTTATATGGGACTTGGCTAACAAAGAAGAAACTTGCTGATAGAATAAGTGTTACAGATATGAAGATGCTAAGTTGTATGAGTGGATATACTCGAAAGTATAGAATGAGAAATGAGTTCATTCGAAGCAAAATTGGAAAGGCTCCAATAGAAGGATAAAATTAGAGAATATCCACCTCGAAGGTTTAGGCATATTAAGCGTAGAACGTTCGATGCCCTTGTTTGAAAAATTGAGTACGTGAATTTTGCTCATGTCAAAATACTAAAAGGAAGACCAAAAACGATGAGAAGAAACCATATAAGGATTTTTTTTTTTGAATTTAAAAAGGAACTTCTATTTGGTCATGCACGATGGAAACAAATGGTTCATACATTCAATCCCACATAGTGGACTAAAGCTTAGTATTGTTTTTGTTGTAATTATTATAATTACAATAATCATTATTATTATTTTACTATGATAACTCAATTATTTTCAAAAAGGATTTGTTTGTAATTTTGTAATTTTAATTAACTAACATAATCTAATTAATAAAAAATGGGCAAATATATGATTTTTATGCTTGAGATTAATCCAAAGATTTTGAAAATTTCTATTATTTTTCTATAATTTAGAGAAATTACCTGACTTTCCTATAACTACTTTCCAAAATACCTTTTTCCCTATTAAAGCAAATGGCTCCACCGTTATATTAAAAAGACACTCAACTCCTCTTGCTCCTACAAAAAGTAAGAGTTGAAGAGCAGTTGCATGCATTATTGAGCTGCAAGAACCTCTAATCTAGAAACCCCTTCAACAAATCTCCCATCTCTTTTAACTCCAGTTCATGCAAAGAACTACTCTCCTAAACCACAACCTCCTCTCCTAATTAAGGTCCTTGTATCTCTTCTCTCCCCAATTCAATCAGAAGATTAAGGATTGCCATTTCCGAACTCTGCCAAGATCCCTTATAGCAATAGCTCTAATTTCATAAGAATCAATGAATGATCGGTTGATTTAATATTCAATTTTGTTATAGGGTAAATTTTGGGCTAACTTTTATTTGAAAAAGTGCTTGTAAATCATTTTCCCTCCTAAAATCAAAATCAGCAACGTAAGATCTCAAGTTCTCGATGTTTGACTGTGTTAAAAGCTCTCGACTACAACAATTATTGAGAAAAGCTCTTGACTATAATCAGTTAGAAATTAAACCTTATTCTGATGTTACTATGCTGACTCTATTGATATTAAGAAATCTACTCAGGATATCATATCATTGCATGTAAATACCTCATGTTCTTTACAATCTCTTCCTTTTAACAAAACAAAAAATATTTAAGGCTATGAACCAATTGTAGTAGTCTAAAGAATCTACTATAAAGCTGATGCAAATGAAGTTACAAATGAAGTTGTTGTTGTTATTATTTGAATGCTCTCCTGTCATACAATTTTGCCAGTCATCAATAGTGGATATCAGTCAGTGGTCAATGGACAGTCAATGTGCTAACGAAAGATTGGTGAGTTGGCAGCATTGGTGGTGATAGTGGATGTGGTGATGGTGAATGTTATGATCAAAACAATAATTTTTATGTGCTAGATGACAGAAAGTAGCTGGGTCACAGTTTATAAATGGGTTCATAAAATTTCTTTTAGAGAGGTTGCTTTTTATCAGCAGCTTCCCTAAACCATAATGTCCCTTGAATTAAGTTGTCCAAATTTAAATTTCAAATAATCTCTTGAACTTTGGGTCAATTCATATTTTCAAAATCCCTAAATAATTTCTATGTTCCTCTATTAAAACAACCAACCAACCCCTTCAAGGTTTTACAGAATTTATTTTTTTTGCGCAGGAAGCTTTCAACAATACCCAACCACACACAGGACTCAGTTCTAGCCGTGGCAAGCACTTAGGATTGAATACACAGACTTCCCCAAATCTAACATCCCTATCGATCTTTCAATTTCTAGCTTCCTCTCTTCCTTCCCACGGCCATGTAAGAGTCAAAAATATAAAATTTTATTTCTAGTGCGTGCAAAATGAAATTACGAAAATTTGGCACCGGTTTCTTCTGAATCGGAGCAATATGATTTTTTGGCAAGTTCTTTTATACAACCCATATTTTCAAAATCCCTAAATAATCCACCTATTTCTCTATTAGACCAACCGGACAACCCCTTTATGGTTTTACAGAATTTCTTTTTCACACAGGAAGCTCTCAACAGCACTCCAATCGCAAGCTAAACTTGGTTCTAGACGTGGGAAATGCTAAGGATTGAGCACACGAGACCTCTCTAAAACTAAGATCCTTCTCGACATGTCAATCTCTTGCTCCAACTGTTCCTTCTTACGATCATGTAAGGGTCGACCAATCAATAGGCAGACGCATAGCTATCGTTTCTTCAGGAGAGCGGCCTTACCTTCCAACTCCTAGCCACCAACTTCTTTCCAGTCACCATTCTCCCTTTGTTCATATTCGCCCATCCAACCCATGGACGAACCCTAGCCGCATCTACCTCCTCAAGTTAAGGCTGACTTCTACCTAACCACTCCTCTGACAACCACCAAGCAGTCCCTCATCCTTATCTCCCTGCAACAGTTGTCCAAACACCCCCAAACAACCCACTTCTTTTTCCTCAATTTCCCCACAGACCCTGACCCCAAAATTTCCCCTTCCCTTCTTTTTTTATTCTTCATTTACTTCATGAAATCATTTTAACATAAAATATACTAATTGCAGATTTGCCACCTTCTCCGATCAGAGTTTCAACGACGATCTCAACCTCACTAGCAAAATTGGAGCATATCAATGATCCCTTCAAACCCTCTAAGTCGTTAATTTAAATATCAAATTTCATTTGTTTAATCAAAATTGTATTCGCTGAATCTTAGTGGTGTGCTTCCAATTAAATTTCAAAAAACATCAGAAACGTCTTATATCGTTCCCTACGTTATCCGCCAAAATTTAAGGTAAAATCCTCATCAAATCATATGATTTTAAACCCTAACCTTCCAAATTAAATTAAATTTTGTTGGACAACGATCATTTTCAGGATCAACGCTTTCAGACATTTAGACTTCAAATTTAATTGGATATTTAAAATTTTTATTACATAATTAAATTTATTGCTTAACTTTGTAATAGAAGCTTTATTATTATAGTCTAAATTCCAGTGAAATTAAATCTATATCTCAGCTTACATATTAGTAAACTAAATTGAGTTACATATCATTTGTCTATACATGTTAACAATAAAGTTAAATGGAAATAATTAGCTCCTTAACTAAAGATAACTACCTATAAAAATTAAATATTCATATCATATAATATAATTACAAAATCTATCTTACATGTTAAGTGATTTTACATGATTATCAAGCCTATTGAAATTAAATTATGTTAAAAAAAAGGAAAAATTCAATGTAAATGTTAATATTTATGAATATATTAAAATAATAATGCCTATTACAGAATGCAGCACATGCTTTTATAAGAGTATATGGGGCAGAGACCTTGTGCTACAATTTCCAAGAGGAATTTTCACTATGAATAGGATCCTCCCTACATTCTGGTGCGTCACTCAATTTTACTACAAGGTGCTACATCCATGGTATAAGTGATATAAAAGTTAATAATTAATGTAATTCAGAACTTAATCTATATTGATTGAAGTTAATACATTTTATGCTATGATGTATCCCATTTTACTTGCTATCACTATTAGTTGCTAGTCTCATTCTACTTTTAGACTTTACTATTTTACTCTTCGTTGTCATTCATTAAATAAAAATTATAACTATTCACTATAAATATTTTTTACTAATATTTTTTAAATCAGGATTAACTGGCAGATAAATTAACTGATGACTAATAAATTTGCTGATCTAACCTACACCCATCGACACATTCGATACAAGTATTTTTTATTCTTTTTTAGTTTTAATAGTTTATCTTTTATGCATTGTTGTATCCTTACTCATTTTATGCTAAATAAGAATTTACTTATCAACATTATTAAATTAAATTTGTAGATGCTTAATTGGTTTTCCTTGTTATTTGAATAACAGATTTTCTTAGATGGTTCTATTATGTTGAATATAAATTATCATGTTTCTCATCGTCCAACTTCTATTCCCTGATGCTTATCAAGCCAGGTTGTTGCATAAACGAAATAAATCACATATAGAACTATATATAAAATGCAGCAGCCAAAAAAACTGACCCAAATGCAGCTAATATGCTAATGTACTAATTCCAATTTTCCATTTAAAATTCAAAGGGTAAATGCATTTAAGAAATTAAGTTTCAATTCATAACAATAATTGAAATTAAAATCATTCAAGTCAAAACCTCTTATAAGAATGTTATGATGAAAAAGTTCAAAAAATATTTGAACATCAAGCATTTTTACAACGTGTATTTCTTTTTTCATTGCCCAAACTGTGTATTGAAAATTATATCTAAATAAATGCAACACTTGAAAGATAAGGTATTCATATACAAATTAATGGAAAGTTTTTTTCAGTTGTCAAAGCACATTGAATGCGCCTAGTATTCCCTAGTGCCTAAGTGTATTAAACCAAAGACAGTATAATTATATCAAACTGACTGCAATTTGCTATGTTAGCATCCACTTTGAAATAAAAAAAACTATGCAGAAAACTGGGCATGGAAAATAAGGGATCAGTAGCGCCATGAAATGCTCTCTAAGTTGAATTTATGCTCCACGGTCTTCCTAATATAAATTAAAGAGTTATTTTTTAAAATAAACCCTAAACTAATTGAGGTTTTAACAATCAGTCCAATTGAGTCCCCAACTATTCAACATGCGCAATTTAGTCCCTCGATTATTGATTTAGGTCACTTAAGTCCTTAATTTCTCATTTTTAAGACTTAATTAGGTCTACAATAAATAATCAAAACTAAATTGGCCAAACTTAAATAATCAAGGTACGATTTTTGGCAAAATTTATAAAGAATTGAAACATAAAAAGACAAAAGAGATCACCAAATCAATCACTTTAAATGGCCTCTCTTGAATAATGACTAGAAATCAATGCCCCAAGTTAAATCAAATGGCCTTATAGCTACACATTTTTTAGAGATACAGCGTCATACTTGTAGAACAATTACCACAACAAAACAAAAAACACAAATCACAAATCTTAAAAAAAGAATGCCGGATTTACGTGAAAAACTCAAAGTTAGGAAAAATCACAAAGCCGCACCACACCAAAAATTCACTATGAAGAGATGAAAAATAGGTTAAAGATCTCACTTTTATGTATTTACAGATCACACTTTCCCTCCCTTTTGAAAAACATGACAACGAAAAAACTCTTTATACTACATATATCAACCCTAGCCATCACAAGAATATTATAAAGGCTAGGGCTTCTGTACAGGATTTACAATATAACCAAAATACCCCCCTTGAAAAAACTCGATCGACGAAAGCGTAGAGAGGTCGACTGTACATCCCATGTTGATCAATTGGGCTCCACAAAACCACAATCTCCCACTTTGAGGCTGAGTGCGATCAAACCTTCTTCAATTCTGAAACTTCTCCATCATAGCATCAATCATGACAAGGGTCGTAATGTGGCTCATCGCCTTCTCATCATGTACCAAGGCCAACTGAAGCTGAACATAGCTTCAATTTTTCTTTTATCACAGCCTTTGTACACATGTGTGCTGAATTCTGCAATGTATGAATCTTTTCTAAAGATAATTGACCCGCTTCTAGTAGTGAACGAATGAAATGATAGTGTAGTTGGATATGCTTTATTCTAGGATGAAAATCAGCATTATTGGCTAAGTGAATGATACTCATGCTGTCACTATGTGATTTTCCATCCCCTTACCCCTTTCCTAATTCAGCCAAAAAGCTATTAAACAATATCATCTCTTTGCTTGCCTCTATGATGGCAACATATTCTATCTCTATTGTACATAAGGCAATAACTTTCTATTGCCTGAAGACCCAACTCACTACAACACTGCCCAAAGTAAAGACATAACCGGCTGTACTTCTGTTATCAATGTCTCCAGCTAGATTTAAATCTATGTATTATAGTAATTCAATCTTTGATCCCAAAGCAAAGTTCCTTGTCAGTAGTTCCTCTCAGGTATCTGAAAATTCATTTGACCGCCTCCCATGGCACTTGTCGAGATTACTCATGAACCTGTTGACCACTCTCATTGAATGTGTTATATCTGGTCTTGTGCATATCATGGCATACATCAAGCTACCAACAATTGAAACATAAGAAATTCTCTCTATTTGTTCTCAGTTCTGCTTCAAACTTGGGTAATTGTTCCTTTAATAGTCAGAAGTGACTTGTCAAGGGGTGCAAATAAATTTTTCCTCACTCATATTAAATCTTTTTAGAACAATTTCAATATATTCAACTTGAGACAACTTTAGTGTATGTGCACTCCTCTCTCTACTGATTCTCATACCGACTATCTGCTTTGTAGGACCCAGGTCCTTCATATCAAACTCTTTTGATAGATGTTTCTTAAACATCCTAATCATCTCCATATTTGATCCAATAATCAACATGTCTCTACATATAGGAGAAGAATAACATTAAAGGTATCAAATTGTTTAATAAAGCAATAATGATCTGCATGTCACCTTGTATACCCATTATATAACATAAGCTAGTCAAGTCTTCGATACCACTGTCTTGGTGCCTATTTTAAATCATATAAGCTTTATTTAGGCTTGCATACTAATTCTTGGGATCATATATCCATGTGGTTGTAGCATATACAACTCCTCTAAATCACTATAAAAATAATTAATCTTTACATCCATTTGTTCTAGATGCAAATCCTTCACTACTACTATATGCAGTATCACTCTAATTGTTATCATCTTCACCACAGAAGATAAGATTTCACTATAATCAATTCTTTGCTTTTGTTGAAAGCCTTCAACCGCCTTGCCCTATTGGTTCTTTCATCCTATAAATCTATTTGTTACATTTCATCATCCATGGCCAACTCCCACTTCCTTGAATCATCAACTTATAAAGCCTCCTCATAACACTCTGGTAAACCACCATTTGTTAGCAGTAAATAGTACAACAAATGAGAGTACCTTTGTGTAGGTCATGAGATTCTAGTGGATTTTCTAACTTCAGTGGCAAGTGTTTGAGGAAGTGCTTGCACTCCATCTTTCATCCTGCTCATTAGTGTCCTTAATTTCAACATAGCCGAATCATCTGGAGTTTCTTTTGCATCATTTTGATTCCCATTTTTACTTTTATACATCTCATTCTCATTGAATGTGACATCCCTACTTCTGATAATTTTTTAATTCTGATAATCCAAGAATCGATAACCAAACTCATCCGAGCCATATCAAATAAAAGTACACTTGACAGCCTTTGATCAAGCTTAATTTGAGATCCTGCATCAATATGAACATAAGAGGAACAACAACAAAAATTTAGGTGAGATAAATTTACCTCTTTACCACACCAAGCTTCATCTGGAATTCCTTCATTTAAAGAAACTGATGGTCCATGATTAATCAACTGCATTTGCCCAAAACTATTTTGGTAAGCCAACATGTAGTCACATACTCTTGGCACATTCTGTGATAGTTATGTTCATGCGCTCTACAATACCAATATGTTGTGGGGTTCCTAGAACAGTGAACTCGTATATCATTCCATTCAAAAAATGTATTCTTTGAACTCTCTGTTACAGCACTCACCGCCATTATCAGATCTTAAAAATTTTAGTTTCAAATCCGTCTCATTTTCAACCATAACTAATCATTTTCAAAATACACAAAATACTTTAGACTTGTTTCAAAAAATATACACATACATTTCTAGTATGATCATCAATAAATGTGACAAGTCGATCCTCCAAGAGGAGAGAGCGGGACCCCATACATTTGTATAAACTAACTACAGTTTATGTGACTTTAAGCCTCTTCCACTCTTTGAAAGAATTACTTTCTTTGCTTATCATAGACACAGTCTTCACAGAAATTCAAGTTCAAAGATTTTAAATTTGGAAGCTTTCCTGTAGAAGCAGTGACTTTATACCTTTCTCGCTCATATGACCGAGTCTTTTGTGCCAAAGGCACGCATCAGTCTCAAATTTTGCTGCTACAATAAAATTAGTCATTTTATTGATCAGATAAAATGTGTCTTTCATATTTTCACAAGCAATAACCATAGCACCTTTTGTCACCTTCCATGAGTCTTCTACGAGGGATATTACATACCCTGAGCAGGCGAGATGGCTAACAAAAATTAGATTTCTCTTAAGAGATGGAACATGTCTAACATCCTTTAGTTGCCATACACATTCATTCGATAACTTGATATCAACATTATCTTTTCCAATAATATTGCATGTCTTTTCCTCTCATGGATACACCTTTCTCAAGTCACTTTTAATGTAATTTTAGAATGCATCTTTGTTTGGAGTTGTATGAAAGGATGGACCTAAATCCACAAACAAGGATTCAGTACTATCTAAAGATAAGGTCAGTGCATCCTAGACATCTTCTACTAAGATGTTTGCAGAATAATTCTTATCTCGATTTTCGTCGCCTAATTTCTTCAAAGATAGACAGTCTTTCTTGAAGTGCCCTTTCTTTCCATGATTCTAGCACTCAACTTTCCCTTTTCCTAACTTCAACTTCCCTTGTCTAGATTTAGACCTACCTCTAATCAAATTTTTTCTAAACCCTTTCCTCTAGTTTCAACATTTATGACAGCACTTGAAGCTTCACTACTAGCCCTCTTATGAACTTCTTTATTCAATACGAGCCCTACAATATACTCAAAGTTCAACTTCACATTTTTCGATGAGTTATTGTAATAAATAAATCATCTCAGCTATTTGGTAATGGAAATAGAAGTAACAAAGCCCTAATGTCATCATCAAACATGATTTCGATAAATCTTAGCTAGTTTATCACAGTGTTGAAATCATTCAGGTGTTCAGCCACCAAACCATCATCTACCACCTTCATATTGAATAGTTGCTTCATCATGAAAACTTTGTTTGAAGTCGAAGGCTTCTCGTACACCCTTGTTAGGGCCGCCATGAGTTCGACAATAACTTTTTCGTTGTCAATAATGAAAGCAACAAACAAAGATAATGAAAGACAAACCAAACCTACGATTGTTCTGTTAAGAACTTCCCATTCACATTATTCATAATTTCTAGTTTCTTGGTGACTTCTCCTAGCTGCAAGTATAATTTCTTTTGATAGCAAATCTTTGATTGCATTTTCTAAAAAGCAAAGTTCACACCATTGAACTTCTTGATCTTGTATCTCGTTTCTTCTGCCATTGCTCTCACTTGAACAAAAAAGAACCAAACGCTCTGATATCAATTGTAGAGAAATTATCGAAGCAAAACAAAAAGCACAAATCACAGGTCACAAAAAAGAAGAAAGAAAAACAACAAATTTATGTGGGAACGCAAAGTTAGAAAAAATCACAGAACCACATCACACCAAAAATCTATTATGAAGAAAAATAAAAAATAAGTTACAAATCTCTCTTTTGTATTTCAGATCTTGCTCTCCCTCTCTTTTGAAGAAGATGACAGCCACAGAAAAACTCTATATTTCAACGTAACTTTCGCAAGGAATTATATAAAGGCTATGACTTTTGTGCAGGGATTTATAAAATAGCCAAAATACCCCATAAAAAAAATTCGGCCAGCGGAAACATGGCGAGATCGACAATACAACCCATGCCGATTTAATCAGGCTCCACAAAATGACAAGATGAAGGTGCATGTCACGAACCACAAGACTTTATCATTGACTAAAAATAAAAAGTAAATATATGCGTTGCAAAATATTTGGCAAGAGCGACAACATCTTTAAAAGAGAAGAAATATGGGTTTATAAGGGAATGTTTAATCAACTTACATCATCCCGAAGACTATCACCTATCATCAAAACTTCATTAGGTGGAATACCCCAAGAAGAACAAATGTGCAACAAGGGAGCTGGGTTGGGCTTGTATGGACGAAATTCCCTGCTCAATGCTGGAGCAAACTTAGACTGCAATGACAATAGTAATGTTGAAATAATAGCATTTGTCAAATAAGTAATGATTAGCAGAGCTGCATATTTTTCATGTAGTAACACAAAAAATACAATAAAAAAATTTAGAATGTGAATTCTTAAGAAATAGATGCAAAAGAGGGGGTCTATTGTTGTTTTGGTAGTTTTGTCATTTTGCTATTTTGGATTGTGTTGAATAGGATTTTTTGGTTGGTTGTCGGCATCCAGGTTCTTTATTGTTGTATATTGAAGTTTTAAATAATAATATCAGTGTCTTTTGTTTAAGAAAATTTTTGAATTAAATTGAAAAATAATCAATTTCTTGTTAATATTTTATTAGGAGATTAAAATGAAAAATTCAATTGGTAATACTAATAATATGCCACAGGAGGGGGTAAATAATCAAACTCATACCAGTCAAAATAGTTCAAATGGTAGTACTTTTCAAAGCGCCATGTTGTCACAAATTTTTCAAAATACTCATAAAATTAAGGGCACTATTATGCTGTTGTAAGTTCACGAAAAATATTCCCCATTAAATAATGTATTTAATTAATAAAAATTTATAAATAAAATTATTTATTAATTCAAAATAATTAAGAACCTTCAATAAATTATTAATTAATTAATATAATTAATAAAATCATTGACTAAATTAATTATATTAGTTCATATTGATTAATTAGTTTTATTAATTAAGTTATTAATTAAGTAATAATATATATATAATTGTCAATTAATTAAATTAACTAATTGAAAAAATCAATTAAACAAAGCTTAAAAGTAAAGTGATAAATGGATGCAAGCACAAATTTAAAAATTTTTTTGAACTCTAATCATCACACTAAGATAAATAACAAATGATTAAATGTTTACAAATATTATTGTTATCATCCAACAAACAATAATAATAACAACACGAAGAAAACCTACAACACACGATTCCTAGTTGATCTAAATAGTACTAGTTGAGTCGTGTCTAATTAAATTAATTGATTCCTAGTATATGAAAATCTAAAGATCTAAAGCAAACATATGCAGTGGGCTACCTCGTCTAAAGTATAAGGACATAAGACCAATATATTTGGCATTCCAATGAATGTAAGCCCCACCCTAAATCAAACCCAAGCCACTTGTCTAAATATTAAGGTCGTGAGGTCCAGTATATCAAACAATCTAAAAGATGTAGCTAAATATTAATCCAAACTTGGGCCACCTAGTCTAGATGATAAAGTCATAAGACCCACTATATCGAGCAACTTAAAAGATGTAACCCCCATCCCTACTCGAAGTTAAGCATTTCAAAGGATATAAGCAATACCCTAAATTAAATATGGGCTTTCTAATGGATATAGGCCCCATCTTAAATCAAGTTGAATATTCCAACAGATGAAAACCCAAAACTTATTAGATCTTAAAACCTAACATCTAGGTCTCCGACAAATATCACCTAGTATGCTTAGGGTTCCTGAGATGAGGTAAGACATGTTGATAATCAGAATCCCAAGATGTTACAAACAAAGTTCCCTTAACATTGGCAGATTGGACCATAAGATAACCTGAGATGACTGACCAATGTGATCTCGATTGGGTCTACTTTCATTTACTCCCATTTGGATACTTACTGAAAGATAATAATATTCCTTAATCATAAATTCCCTCCTAAATGACAGGCGGGATAAGTAACTATATGGGTTCGCACTTACAGAAAATTCTCAATCTCAAATTTAACTAGAACACTAAACCATCTATTAGAGAAAATTCTGGTTAAAACTCAAATCTATCAACAGAAGGTTTACTCTTGAAGCCTAATTCATGATGTTTTTTAAAACTCTTTATAGCATAGATATTTGCAAAACACACTCCAATATACAGCATACTAAGCAAAAATCCTTATTTCTACTTACTCAATTGTGGTTATCAGATAGATACACACTTTGCTTTTCTTTTAATTTTTAATACCTATTTTATGTTTACAGTACTTGTTACTTCAACACTAATCATTAACTTCTAGCATTGTACATTCCAATTTTACTTTCATCATATATATTTTACTCTTCTTTCTATATGCCACATTAGCAGGTATTGAAGATCTCACATGGAAATTAATTCATTCTAAACTATCCTATCTTGTAAGATCTATTGTAAGATGCTAATTGCTAAACTAAGTAAGCTCATTCTAAATTATATGGGATGGATATATGCAAGGACAGGGAGGTCATTAATCTAATCAAAAATAATTAAGGGAATACTTCTCTAAGAAGGCATGTACTTATATTTTGGTATTTGAATTATTTAACTTTTATAAGATAAGATCTGCTGATTAATGGTGAATAAGTATATTTTCTTTTTGATGTGCAATATGCACACATACATACACATGAATATGTGGATACTAAATAACTCTTAAGTTCTTTATGATTAATAGAAACCCTTATGAACTTTTAACGATAATGATTTACAAAAATTATCTTCTCATATAAAACTTGATATTGTGAGAGTAAGAGTTGTTGAATATATGCACTCTTAAGCATTACTATCAAATCTAGCTAATATAACTTGAGGGTTCTTGAAGTGCCAATTCAGGCTGTGATGACTTCAAGAAGGTTATTGCATGATTAGCTGCCTAGTGTAGAATGGGTTGTAATGTAAAGTGAAGAAAGCAAAGCAAAAGATTAAACACACCCTTGCTCGATCCCTATAAACCATGGGAGGATGCTAGCATGATTTGTCTTATGATTGTCAAGCCCATAAAGATAGCATAATTCTATTTATTAAATAGTATATGTTTCTTTAAAATATATTTCATCGCTTGTCATAAAGTGCTATTATTTCCCATATCATAAAGTAAGAAATTATAATGGTTGCCTAAAACAATAATATATAATCGAGATATCAAATTTGCCGATATTTTTAATGAAACTCTAGAATTATGTGTATTATGCTAAAATTGTTTTTCTTACTACTTACTACCCATGAGAACAGACAAAGCAGTCAAATAAGAGGCTAGGTAATCGGGTGTGTTATCAGGTTAAAAACGATGCTTCCGTGTGAGATTTGATTTTACACACTACTAAATATGCATGCACATCATCAGTAAATAACTTTACAAGCACAAATTCATTTGTTAAGTGACCATCTGCTTGAAATCCTATAAATCTAATTGAGTTACCCTACAAGTATAGAATACATTTGTGCTACACATAATGATTTACATGAAATAATCTCATGATGATCTATCCAATTAATTTGGCATTATCTTATTTACATATCTAAAAATTTCTACACTGTCCATCCGCACCTTTACTCTTTAGATTCCAGAATTTTATATGAGTAAAAGGGCTCATATGAACCACAGCAAGAATTACGAGATATAATAGTTAACGAATATGGCTAGTGACTTAGTTGTGCTGGAACTGATTAATTACAAAAAAAGAGAAGAAGCTCATAAACTGTGATGCTTGAATAGAATTGAAATGAGACTCTCTCCAATTTATGAGATTCACATAGAAGGCAATCTATGCAGCTTGATGCAACCTCCATTTGGAAGCATCCTAACCATAGCTTTTGGCCCCTAAGATTCCTTACATTGTGCAAAATAGAGCTACATTTGCATTGGATAGATAAATTTTATAAGAGAAAATTATCAAATTAGTTCTTTGGCTCTTGCAAAGTGTTCAATTTAGTCCTTAACTCTTGCAAATAATTTTTTTGGTCGCCTGATTTATATTTAAGTGGTTTTTTTTGTCATATACTATTAATTTGGATGGAAACAGTTAAATATGAAAGGTAAATTTTGACTTTTTAGGATTTAGCAAATAAAATTCCACATTTAATTAGATATAGTTAGAACAAATTCTTGCACATGAAATAAATAAACAGTTTTAGTTTAGATAAATAAATGGATTTTTAATAAATTTGATTTGAAAGGAAAGAGAAGCTTTTATTTAAGTAAATTTGGATAGGAACAATTTTATAAATAGCAAACAATTTTACAATATTAGTCTTTATTAAAAGAGGCGAATTAACTAAAAAATAATATATGTTTAATTCAGAGGGGTTGACGTCCTCTGCAATAACTAGTTGGGAATCAGACGGGTCGGCATCTATGTCGTCAAGTCTGGAGGCGGTGGAAGCTCTATAGCCATTGTACGTGGTGACAAGGGAGACACCTTCTTCGCCTTCTTCGTGGCCAAATGTGTATCCTATTCAAATATATAGAAATAAAAGCTTCTCTTTGCTTTCAAATCAAATTTATTAAAAACCCATTCATTTATCTGATACCAAACCCATTTATTTATTTTAAGTGCAAGAATTTGCTATAATCATGTGGAATTTTATTTGTTAAATCCTAAAAGGATAAATTTACCTTTCGTATCAAACAATTTACATCCAAATTAATGGCAAAGGATAAAAAGCACCTAAATAAAAGTCAGGGGACGAAGAAAATCATTTGCAAGAGTTAAGGACTAAATTGAACATTTTGAAAGAGTCAAAGGATCATTTGATGATTTTCTCAATTTTATAAGCACTTCAAAACTATGATCACAATTAGATACATGTGCCTAAGCAGTTGCAAACCAGACGGTCCTTAATTGTGCATGTTCCCATGTACAAGCACCCCGAGAGCAACAATTCATTAACCCCTCAACAACTCAGTTGCATAAAATATCAATTTAAATAATATAATGAAAAATAGAAAGTTTAATCTGAACACCAACCATAGAGATATAAAATCAGAGAACCTATGGAGTGGAAAGATGTTAGATCATATGTGGCAGTAGTAGTAAGGACTAAACCTTTAATAGCTGCAACCTAAAAGCAGTATTAAATTTTAGACAAGCACAAGAAAAAATCATTTAGAGTTGGAACACTTTGTAAGAATTAAAAAGGCTTTCCTAGCTATAGTTTCATATGAAGTATGAAAGTATGCTAAACCAATGAATGGATTTGAACTTCCAACAAGGGATGCCTCATGCCCTAGTTTTATGTCTTTCAAAGATAACAATAGTTGATTCCAAGATCACTAAATCTATCTTTTAAAGAAACAAGCAAACAATTGCATTGGAATAAGAATAAAATAATTAAAAGCATACCCCAAATCTTCGATGGAACAAGTCTACTGAAGCCTTTACATTGCGAGTGATCAATCCCCTTCTGTCAAATCTTGAGTTAGAAACAAGTGGAATGAAAAGGATTCATAAAGTAAGAGTAACTTGAACAACTACGTGTTTGACGCTACCCACAATTGATCCATATTTTCAAAATTTCAAAGCAGCTGTTGAAGTTTACCATAGTTCACACATATGTTCATCCAATAGGTGTCTTTATAAATATATAATAAAAAATTATTTTAATTTTCAAAATCTCACACATATGTTCATCTAAGTTTTAAGTAAAAAGGATCCTTTTAAATGGTTTCTTCCGTATCTTTTTGGTCTTTCTCTTAATATGCCTGAACTATCCAAAGACAATATTCTCTAATCTTATTCACTATTGGAGCCACTCTAACCTTGCTACGAATGAACGCATTTCTCATTCTATCATATCATGTATACCCGCACATCCATCTTAGTATCCTCATTGTTATAACACTTAATTTATTGGTAAATTTCTTCTTTTTTACCCAACATTCAACATCATATAACATAGCTATCTATATAGTTGTTTTACAAACAAAAAATTATTTTGAGTGGGATTGTTTGATCACACAACACTCTAGAAGCGTTTGACAGACAGCGATTACACGTCTGCGCTTGCACGCAAGTGTACGTGGTCTGAAATAATAATTGGAAGGTAAAATCTGAGATTTATCGTCCACAAGGAACGGTGTGTTTTGATACTAAGATATATCTATATTTAATAATGTTTAAATGGTATATTTCAATTTTTAAGTTGGTTCCATTAACAAAGCAAAATTATGAGTTAAAAAACTATTTGATTTAGAAAGGAGAGTTGGGTTTCATCCATGTGAATTGATAGGACATATGTTGAATTACTTCTCAAGTGACTTTTCATTCTTTTGTTGTCATGCCAAATAATCAAGTGCACATTGTATTCCTTAGATTAGTCCTCTAATTCCTACAAGTTCAAATCTTGTGCATGAGATGAACACACTAGGGTTCTATCTCAATACAAAGATTCTCATGAGACAGCAAATGGAGCATCTTAGTTTTCCTACGTCTAGGTTGTCAAGATAATAGTTTTAATTAGGCGATCTCACGAGCATTGATTCCACTAACGAGCATCACGCGTGTCACGCGTAGTTCAGATAAGGAAGTGATTTCATTGGGCTCCATGGACTATGTCACATCATCCATGAGCTCTCGACAAATTCTCTTCCTCCTGTTACGTATGCTGAGCAACAGAGCTTCGTTATTGGTCTCAGCTCACACACTTCGACCTCTTGGTTGAGCTTAGAGCATGGTGCAGTTAGGCTCAAGAACTTCTCACATAGTTCTAAGTACTGACGCACACATGTCTAGCATCTAAATCAAACTGTGAGCTATGGAGCACAAGACATTTATTTAGATGTTCATTTTTATATTTATATTTTCTTAGCATAATTTTTTATTTAGTCCACAGCATAATTTTAAGTAAATTCGAAGAGTCATTTGAAAACATATTTATATTCACTGCTTGAGAAAGTTTTCCAATATTCATTTTATCCCTTACATTTCACATTGGATTCAATCCAACCCTCCCCAAAGGGGGTCTAGCCTTCCATTACAGTTGAGATACAAAGAAAAACATACAAGGATATTCGTTATCAGGTTAAATTACTTAATCTAATAACGAGGCATTACAATGGCTCCATTCAACAAGCATCGGTCCAAACTCACTTCTTTAACTCAAGATGGATCGTTGCAGGGAGATAATAACAGTTGAACCAAATCTGGCCACTCAACCAATCACGGCCTAATTAGGGTCATGTGTGTAAAAACCCACTTAAATAGTAAAAATGAAACTCTTAAACATCGAGGCGCCTTTTCAGATAACGATGGAGTTCCTGATAATAACTACAAAGTTAAGCGTGCTCATGTGGGAGCACTCCTAGGATGGGTGATCTATTGAGAAGTTATCTTCTGAGAACAAAACTATGAGGCCTTTAAGGCCAAAGCAGACAATACTTAGTGCTTAAGAGTTTGAGCTATTACAAATGGTATCAGAGCATGTCATAGGGTGTCAGATATGAGTTAAGTGCCATACAATACAAAGTACAACTTGTAGTGAACAGCCTCTTAAACCCATGATGGTTAAGGTGCTACATGATTATGGGTACCTCTTAAGCCTATAAAGCTACCTCTAGTCCTATCTATCTAATGGATGATTCTTGGATCTGTGTGGATACTGACGATGACATTAATTACTTAAGTTGGGAAGATAGTAAAGACCCAGTTAAGTAGTGATATGTGAAACTCTTAAATATCGATGCATCTTTTCAGATAACGGTGGAGTTCCTGATAAGAACTCTAAAGTTAAATGTACTCAAGTGAGAGCACTCCCAGGATGATTGACCTATTAGGAATTTATTTTCTGAAGACAAAATTGTGAAGCCTTTAAGGCCAAAGCAGATAATACCTTGGTGCTTAAAAGTTCATGCTGTTACAGTGTGTCACTCTTCTATTGTATCTATATACCTATGTAATGCAACTTTTCCAATGTAATATAAATCACAAATTTATTGTCATATTTACGCTCATTTCTTCTTCCCTCTCTCGAGACACCTCCTCCCTCTCTTTACAAAAAAGTCACATAAATTATTTTACTTCGAAAACTCTTCAAGAACTTCTCTTGGTACTTCATCTTAGGCCTCTTCAAAATTGATAAAACTTAAATGAATATCTTTCATTTCTCTAAAGGTCTCCATCATATCTCTTCATAAATGTATGGCTTCCATAGTAGGTATATCTAACATAAAACCAAATTTATATTATAAGATATAAGTATCACTTTGTAATATGTATTCAACTATTATTTTGAAAAATTTCAGCAAAAGATTTATTAACTTAATTTCCCTATAATTTGCACACTCATGCATATTCTTTACCCTTGTAAATAGATAAAACAATAATTCTCCACTCATCGGCATCCTTTCAGCCTTCAACGTTATATTAAATAACTTAAAATGCCAAAAACTTCCTTCTTCACCCAAATATTTTCACACGTCGATAAAAATATTTATGATCCTATAACTTTTCCGTTCTTTATCTTCTTTAGATTTTAAATCTTAGTTTTATTAACTTATCAAAGAAAAATACAAGTGATATTGCTTTATAATTACTAAAGTCATTCATATAAATTATATTGGTACAACTTTTATTAAATTATTTATTAAAATAATGTCATCCATCTATATTGAACATCTTCAATCTGAAAAAAATTATCAATAACTTAATATATTTTATTTGAGTTAAATGCATAGTTCTCATCTCTTTATTTGGCTAGTTTATATATCTCTCTCCCACAATAATTTTTATTTTTTAAGAAAATCATTAAATGATACAATATTAATCATTCATAGTTTTTCTAAATTCATGGTAAGCTAGTTTATATTACATCTAGTTCTTATCCTTCTTACGTTTAAATCGTTTTAATAACAAATCTTTTTAATTTAATTTTGATTGAACATTTTATTTCGACCATCAAGCATTTTACTAGTACGTGCTCTTACTTTCATTTCATAAAGCCAACAATTGAATTTCATAAAAAATATATTTCAACCTCAAAACCCATAGTTCAATTTACTTCAAACTTTTACTCCTAAGAAAATCTATATTACCCTTATAATAATTCCACCACAAGTCTTAGAGCACATTTTCACTTTAAAATACTTTTACATCATCGGCTATAAGGTCATAATAAAAAAGTACTATAGTCCATCCTATTGTGTCATCCTCAACACTTGCATAAGAAGTGAGATTCAGCGATAATAACGGAGTTATATATCATGTTCTTTAAAGATCATTGAACACTAACTCTCAAATTTAAATCTTTTGAAATATATGCCCATTTGCCCAATTTTCTCCAATTCTCAACGCTTACATACAATCCTCTAGTAGGATTTTATAACCACTGATGGACATCCTTAGACTCAACATCCTACAAAGAAAAGGTAAGGTCTAGGCCTAACCTTTGATGTTCTCTCCACAACATGAAAAGAATTTAAATTAGCCTCTTCGTGCTTTCTTTGATAAAAATAAGCCCCCTAGTCCTCTTAGCATCTGGACCCCACCATCCTCATCAAAGCCCCAAAAATCATGTCAGCTATCACACAAGGAAAAAGGCTCCCTATAGAATCATCTTTAGAGATAAAGTGTATAAGCAAGCCAAGTCAAGCTCAAGTAGTGGGGAGCATAATTTTGATTTCTTAGAACTTTTTTAGGCTTGAACTCGACTCAAGCTTTTTAACAAGCTTGAGTTCAACTCATTTAATATGTGAACATGAGTTTTGATGGTAATGTTATGGTTTGGAGACCAATTATCATCAAGGGAAGTGATATTGGAGTCCCGATGGGTTCCGAAGTAAGTCTTCAGCAACCTACAGCAAAACAGGCACCCAGATGCACCTCTGAGAGCCCAGAAGAAGAGCTACTGCGAGTTGGACACTCAGACGAAGAGCTGACTGTGAGGACCCGGTGCCGGGTCAGCGGGAGCTAATCCAGCACCGGTTTGCTTGTGGAATAGTAATAGCAACAACAATAAGCAATAACAAGTCCTCTAGCTGCGAAATCATATTGAGTGATTTAAGAGACAAATATATAGACATCAAACATAACTCATTTATTCATTAATTCACAAGTCTTGGATACATAGATTAAAATAAAAGAAAAATTACAAACTTTTAAAAGTAGATAGAGTCAAAAAGAAAGCGGTGGATCAGCAGGTAGCAGTATCAGCACTGCTCAGTTCTTTAGCACTTTTCCTCGAGGATGAACTCCTGATCTGGGCACGTTTCAAAAGTGCGGGCATTCGAATACCAGTTAGTTGTGAAACTAAGTACTGATAGATGTCATCTTTACAAATGTTAAATAATAAGCAAAATAATCAATATTTGACATGAAATAAAAGCTGTACAAACTTATCCCTGCAAACCTGTTTCAATTGCACTTGAAACGTAAGCGTAAAAATAATTGGAGTCACAAAAATAAATACAAAGTTTTTAGCGCTTGGTATCTGAGGCAAAATATGATTTTGTTGGGCAAGTACAAAATCGAGAAAAATGAGGGTTCATTTTTGTGTTACATATCTCAACTCCCCTCTATACCTGCCCCCTCAAAGGCTTATCAGTATAGGCTCCTTATGACTCTCGATGTCGGACAACCCCATCCTAGCGGTTGTCTGATCAGACAAAAAGTATAAAGCAACATGGAACCCATGCTTCTCACTTATCCAAACTTATTCATATATCATTTTATGTGACTTTAAAAAGCACTTTTATCAAATTTGTGCGATGTTGAGCAGAAAATCATATTTAAACAAGAGTAATAAAAGAAATCTGGTACCTTGTTTATTTAAGTTCAAAAGTTCAACAGTTCAACAGTTCAGATGAGTGACGGTTCACTCAATCTGCATTTAGGTTTGGATATTTTTAAGTTAGCTTTTTAATCAAATGATTTAGAAGTCAATTTTCATCTTTACTTTCATTCTATTCTTCTTCCGTTTTTAAGATTGATGTTCGATTTATTTAAGTTGTTATATTCATTAACGCGTTATGATTATGATAATAATAATGTACGACGAAAAAAAAGTCAAAATAAAAATGACTGAATTGGCAAATAGGAAATAATAGTCATTTTTATAACATAAGTATAGTTTTCATTATTAATTAATGAGAACCATATTAATATGAATGACGTTATTATATCATCATTATTTTCATAATAATAATTATTAAGTATGTATAAATTAAAAGAACGTAAAAATTTCTCCTCTTTTCTTTCCCCCTTCTCTATCTCTTAAACTTAACATCTTATCTTTAGGATTAGGATTGCCGGAAAACGGTAAGAGACCGGAGTGGGTGGCCGGACAGCTGGCCGGTGGCTGCGGCAAGATGGCAGCGGCAGGAGAGGGCTGCTGGGTGGCTGGCTGCCGCTGAAGGGACTGCTGGCCGGTGGCTGGACTGCTGTTGGCAGGGCTGCTGGCTGGCCGGCAGGGCTGTTGGCAGGCTGCCGGAGGTTGGGAGGAGCTGCTGTGGCTGGCTGCCGCCGTGCCGGCGGCTGGACTGCTGTTGGCATGGCTGCTGGCTGGCCGGTAGGGCTGTTGGCAGGCTGCCGGAGGCTGGGAGGAGCTGCTGTGGCTGGCTGCCGCTGAAGCGAGCTGGCTGGCGGCAGGGTGGCTAGCTGGCGGGGCTGAGTAGGAGGGGCTGGCAGGAAGGGGGAGGCTGGCTGTGAAGGGAAGGAGGGCTGCTGTGGGTGAGGAAGGGGGAAGGGGTGGGTTTAAATAGAGGGGAGGGAAGGGAGGGGGGAGCTGGTCGGCCAATTTGGCCAACCATTCTTGCGCCAAACGGCGTAGAAGGCACTCTGGCGCGGCGCGGAACCTTCCGCCCAGAGGCGGAAAGATTCCACAAGGAATCGGGGGGAGGGGGTTACCAAAAAGGAAAAAGGAATTATGGAATTTTCCTTTAAAAAATTTTTAATATTACTTAAAGTTAAATTATTCGCATTTTTTCGCCGTTTGAAGTCCAAAAATAACGAAACTTGACACCGAGATGTTATGACATAACAAACACCCTCGCGCCAAAAAATTTTGATTCGGACAAATATTTTATTTTTAATTAATTTCTGAAGTTTAAAACTTCAAAATTTAACCACGATCAAACCAATGCTCAGAATTTGATGAAACTTCTCGAGGAGCCTTTAAATAATATTCTTAACACAACGATACTGAAATCGATGAATTCTGACATGTATTTTAATATTCTTGATTTATTGGATTTAATTAATTCATAAAATTAAAACGGGAGTTTTAGTTATCCGAATTCTCCCAAACTAGGGCATTTTGATCTAAAAATTATTTCTATCTAATGGAAATTTTGTTTGCCCTAATTTGAAATTCCCCGAGGTCCTGATGTCTGAGGCGGATTTTGACCTAATTTGAAAAGTAATGATATTGGGTCGTTACACTGACAGCAAGCCAAGCGCACCCCTAGGCGCTCAAAAGCAACTGGAGACAGAGAGTCTGGCTCCCCAGAGACAGTAAGTCAAGCGCGCCCCCGAGCGCTCAGAAGCAACTGGAGACAGAGAGTCTGGCTCCCCATAGACAGCAAGCCTGATGCCCAGACGCCCAGGCGCCCAAGTGCCTGCAGAAATTCCATCTCGGAAAAGTGATGTGTCCTAAGGTTGTTTAACTTAAGGGCTTATTTGGTGTCCCATATAAAAGCTAACATATTATGTTAGGGTTTTAGTGTGTGTTATTTTCTGTGGGACCTCTTTGATAGCTAAAAATTCTAAGCCCTAATATGAGAACAAGGAGAAATCTGAGAGAAGAAGAAGAGGATCTCAAGGCGGCTCCTTGATTTTTCACATTCTTGAGTTTTCCAAGTATATATTTGTGTTTGTATGCTTGTGTGTTTGTGATTGTTGGTGTTGTGATTACTTTATATATGTGTTTATATATTTTAATATTTGCTTCGGTGACTCAACGGTCAAACTCTGGCCGTAACAATCTCTGATTTCCCTAGCATGTATGTTTAAGCTTAAATTATAATATAAAGATCAACTTAAGGTTTTGTATATTTTTATATTTATTTTCTAAATCATATAATATATGCATATATATATATATATATATATCATTACTAAACAAGTAGTTCTTAAACATGCAAGACAAACCAACATTAGCTCAAGCTCAAGCTTAAGCGTGAGAAAAAACAGCTATTCAAGCACATTTAATGACAAGCTCAGCTCACTGAATCAAACTCGACTTATCAGCTCAATAAACATAGCACCAAGTATAGTAATGAGGTAAGATCAAGACGGCTCACAAATAGCCTTCACTCAATTCCACCCTTAACATAAATGACACTAGACAAGCAGTAAATTATTCATACTGAAAAAAACCATGAACTATGTCAAAAAATTATGTGATTAACTCAACTTCTAAGCCAAGCACTTCAACAGTTAATATTCAATGATAAAATAATTAAAGAGGTAAAACCAACAGTGCCTGAACACAGTCGAAGCTAACTTAGATAATCACACAAAACTATTATAAATGGCAAATTGCAAACAATACAACCTGATTTGAACTGAATGAAAAAAACACTTTTTCAATCCTTTCCTTTCTAACTGTTTTATGTCCACATGTCTAGAAAATAAATTTTATCTTTGTCTACAGAAAAAATATACCTAAGAGAATTTAAACTATGGGGCTGTTTGGTTTGGTGCAATTGGGAACTAAAATAGTTAAAATTCTAGGAACAATGAATTCTGGATGTTTGGTTAGGGGATTTGAATTACATGATAATTTTCGAGGAGAATTGAATTCCCCTGAGCAGCCTAGTTTTTATGTAATCTCAGTTTACATTACTGCCCAAATTGGGTAGCATTCAATTATGATCTCTGGACAACATTTTAAGAAAAAAAATTCTCGCCTTCAACAACCAAGATTTGCAGGCGAACAGTTGAGTTATTCTCCTCCAAACAAATTGGTTGTCCTCAACCACAAATAGCAAGGCCTCTAGCCTTCCATGGCCACAAGCTGGCCAGGGTCAACTTTTTCCAGCTGCAACTCAGGCTTCATCAATCGTCTGTTGCCTTCTCCAGCCATCTCACATATGTATTATATTTTTTAAGGTTTGTTCATTTCATTCCAGGCTGGTGTTCACCCAAACAAACAATAAATTTAGTTACCTGTAAATGTTCCAAACAATCAAATTCCAATTACACAATAATTGAATTACCCTACTATTTATATTCCAGCAAACCAAATAATCCATATATATTATATTGTTCCATGTGAGATATATAACAAACAAATAAATGCTTATTATTTAATTATCAGCACATTAATCATAAATTTTAAATTTATAATTCCTTCACAGTCACTTGACTTCCACTACAACTTTTAAATTTTTATCCATAATATACTGACATCATTTGTATTTAGACTTTTACCTGAGCATTAATAATTAAAGCCAAAAATTATTGATTTATTTTGTTTTAAATATTCTCTTGCGATTATATAAAATCTCTAAACTTCATTAGTTTTTTTTTCAAAATACCTATATTCCAAAATATTGTTCCCATCTTAAAGACTTGAACTAGCTTCTTTACCCACATCATTTATAATGTGAGTTCCCTTATTCACTTAATATTACACATTGGTGTCAATATGAGACTTTTGCACAATTATTTATCATTGTAATGAGACAATACATTGCATTACTTATAATGGACACCCTAGCTATAACACAACTTAGTAAATGATTCATGTCAAATTAAGTAAGTTCCTCTTTTTTGTTGCAACCCTTCACATTTTCTCACCCAGGTCTTAGGACCCAACACCAACAATGTTAATGTAAAGAACATCAAATTAAGAAGCTATTAAATTTTAATAGCTGATGTTTTCTTATGAAAACCTAGTTGATGTCCTTTCAGCTGGTTACATTGACACAATGTAAGCATACAAATTTTAAAACTTCTATCATTAAATATGATGCACAAAAATAAACTTTCTTTAATAAGATATCAGAAGGATCTTTTCATTGCATGTGCATTTCACTTATGATTTATGACCAGTGACATTTGAATGAATCTTAACATTACAGGCCATTTGATCTTTTGAAATACTAGATAATTATGCAGATACGCCCCTTAACGAGCTACTCCAGCAACTGCGTTAGTAGCTGACAGTCATTGTGTTATGGCCCGAGCCATTGATGTAGAGGCAACTGTAAAGTATCCAAAAATTAGTTAAGGTTCATTGCCTAGACGCAGCAAAGTAAGTTTGACCTTTGATCTCCACAATGTGATCTGCCATAAAGCTATTGAAAGAAATCAACTAGCCGTTCTGCTTTGTTTTCAGCAACACTACTTGTTCAGGAATGGAAATCCTAGCTTCAGTAGTCTCATTTTCATTATCACCGAACTATGTGTCATTATTATCAAGCTTCCGATTCAAACCAATTTGAGCTTTAGGTGAAAAAGGTTGCTATTTTACCATTTAAGAGAAGTCAACAAGTGTTTTTTAAAAAACCATTTAAATTATTTAAAATTGAGTTATCTTACCTAATGGGTATTAAATTTCATTACAGCATCCAACTACGCAAAAATTCTATAAAAATACTAGCATCCTTAGAATGCAATGGAACTGTATCAAATAAACACTGACATTTTGAAAACATTGGGGCATTTTTATTGATTAATAACACAATTAAATTAGCCTTTAAGAAAAATGTTGAACTGGAAAATTTTACCATATAATCTCTCATCTGTTTAAAATTGATTGATTAGACCTTGTCAATTTATGATCAAAATTTAATCAGCAACTATTGAATTTAATCCCATTGAACTTCCAAATTAAGATCAAGATTCAATTAAATAGTCGAGAATTAAATTGAGTTCAACTTGAATAATTGAGGTTTTAAATAGGCAGATTGAATAGTTGAGGAACTGTTTTGATAAACTTTTATACTTGAGCATGTAACACAAATTTATCTAAAAAATTTAAAATAACAGTTCGCATCACAAAACAAGTTGGCAGAGGGATGTTGCTTTTATACTCTAAAATAATCTAAAGTATCAAATCAGTGGAAATATGCATATGACAAACCCTAAGAAACACGTGTACGATGAATGATTTTTAATCATAAAATGCAGTGAAGCATAAATTAATGGAAATATGCATATGACAAACCCTAAGAAACACGTGTACGATGAATGATTTTTAATCATAAAATGCAGTGAAGCATAAATTAAGAAACCTTTAAAACTAAAATAAGAGCAGACTTCACCTCATTTGCTTTGAATCTATATACTCACAGAGCTCAGCTGCACCTGCTCGACAAATACTAACAAGTTAAGAGATAGAACTTCTGCAATCATTACATGTTCAGCAATGATGAAAACGCTAACAGAAAAGCAGTCATTTAGCTTCCATCAGTAAAACGATTGTGCACTTAAACATATTTGTGATACAGGTTCAAAAATTTGAGAAACATGAATGAAATAGTATGCACAAGGAAAATGAAATTGGCAGCTTTGCATAAAATGTTACTCTTTATCAGCAAGCATCAAAAGCTGGTTTTAAGAAATCATTATCATTTAACATAGTAAAGTTTTGGGAATAAAATACAAAAGAAGAAACTAAGATCCCTCAAAATTCAAGATAGAAGAAATTCATCTCGTTCAAGTGATTTAACCAAACAACTGCTGGTTCTTCATCACTTTGTCAGAATCATGTTTAGACTTCAAAACAGTGAGCAACCTTATTAGCAAAATACAATAATAATACTATGTTTAAATATGACGATTTCAAACAATTTTGTAAAGTCCTCTTGTGAGCCCATCAACATTTGAGTTTTCCTCAAAGGTAGAGAAGCGCCAAGAATAAT
Source organism: Gastrodia elata (assembly GCA_016760335.1). Lineage (NCBI taxonomy): Eukaryota > Viridiplantae > Streptophyta > Magnoliopsida > Asparagales > Orchidaceae > Gastrodia > Gastrodia elata. Next base: position 104,050,419 of record CM028670.1, on the reverse strand, counting down.
TTTAGACACTTTATCATGGAAGGGTAGCCGGACACACATCATACTAGAAGATTTGGAGCAATTATGGCATCCCACTAGGTGGGGTCAGATACATGAATCCTTTATTTTCATAGTACCAATATTCCAACTATCTAATCTTAATTTAGAATAAAAAACTATCATTTACCTGCAATTATTCATAACACGAGCACCCTTGCTTATTTGACACTACACACAGCGTTGATGTAGCGGCCTTTGCACATTTTTCACTAAATTCAATCAATGATATACGTTGCATCCAGGGGACGCCCTAGCTCTTGCACAACTATTTATAAGATTCGTGTCATACTAAGATTCGACAAAATTTTATGCAATTGTCGACTATCTGACGCAATCTTTCTTTTTTTGTATCCAGGACTTAGGATGCGGCAACGGGGGAGTTTAACTAATTAATAATTATTAAAAAATTAAATTAATTGTTGTTTAATCTATAATAACAATTATTTGCCTTATTATAGTAATGATGCTTACTTTATTAATTAACTATATTACCATTTAATTAATCAACATATTAAAGTGTTACTTATTAAATTTATTTATTATGTAATTTATAAATTGTAACAATATAATAAAATAAATTAATTATTTTGGTTAACTAAAGCTAATTAACTAAGTAGATCTATTATAAATCTAAGAAAATTAATAATATTTTAAAAACATTAATTATGATAATTATTAATAATGTTAATCAATTGTTAGCATTATTTAATCATTAATAATATTAAAAAGACAATTAACTAATTAATTAACTAAAAAACAAGAATTTCATGCATACCCCTCAAATCACTCCGATTTACATATCAAGCACCCATTATTAAATTGTAATCCTTAATAAGATGATAATTTGAAGAATAAAAATAGTATCTTAAAACTCTTAAACGTGAGATATAAAGGCCGCCTATAGTTTTGGGATTAATTCAAACAGTTTTTTCAATAAAATACTTTTGAGAGGTGTTGGAACATTATTACATGTTCCTCGTAGCAATAAAATGGCAATAATAATAATATTATTATTATTAATAAAACAAAAGAAAAACTGTACCGGGCATGATCTGGAGGCGGTCCAAAGCTTGTCGCTCGAAATCGGCGATGATCTCATAGGCGCGCTTCTGCTCCTGAGGCGTCCAAGTTTCGATGAGATGGAGAATATCCAAGCTTCCACCCGAACTCTTGGACTTAGCCGACGCATAGCCCTCGTCCCCCAGAACGGATCTATGCAGAGCCGAGAAATCCATCACCGGCACAGTGAGCGTCCCGTCCATGTCGAACACAACGCCCCTCAGCGCCGGCTTCCCCTCTGCATCGCCGCTCCTCCTCAACGCCAACGACATGGCAGGCTTGCAAAGAAGAAGAGAGAATGGAGATCTAGCAGTGAAGCGGGGGGATGCTGCCAAGCGACCAACAAGCATTTTATTCGGAGAACACTGAAGCAGCCTGTGAATAAAAGATTCTGACACGGGGAATCTGAAAAGAGAAACATGGAGAGAGAGAAGCTTTGATCAAGGCTTCTAATGTGAATGCATATCTTGATTCATTTTGGAGGAAGATACTTACGCAAGATAACTTTTCTTTTTAAACTGAGAGCTTGATGAAGTCAGTCCGTAGCGCCTGGAGCTCTAGGGCTCCGGGGCAAGCCGCAGGAGCTCGAAAGGTGGGCTCCAGCGTACGCCGCAGTGCTGACGCTTGATAAGGCGTGCGCTTGCCATGGCGTGCTTCAGCACCATAATTTTACAGGATTCATTTTGGGGTCTATATAAGCTTAAATAATAATCTAGGGTTAACGAAAGATTTGGATTGTTCATCCTCCATCTCAAATCTGAAAGAGATTATAATTTTTTGAAGTAAAAAAGTATGTGACACTACAAGAGTTGAAAAGATTCTCTTTTAATAAAATTTGGAAACATAAACTTAATATTTCTTCATTATAGTAAATTTTTTCTTTTCTTTCTTCCATATGAACAAATATGTTTATACTGAATCATATAAATTATTTACTATATTTCTTTTTTTTGTTCTTACATGCATGTAAATATTTGATAATACATTGATTTGAATCATTAAATAGATCCCAACATAATGATTCTTGATGAGCCTTTTACAGCAAAACAAATTCTTCGAAAAACTTGTATCATCTTTTTATGGATTTTTTCTTATTTTTAACTTTATTTAATTATTATAAGTTAATTCAATATGTATTTGAATTTTAGGACTAAAAGCTTTTGTGCCAAATTTAAGTTTTTAGTTGTATTATGTTATTTCCTATTTTTCCAACTGATTACTGCATATATCTAAAATTATTTTAAGCTTTTAAGTTGTATTATGCGGAAAATTATTTTAAGATTATTTATTATTTAAATATTATTGACTTTGCTAAGCATATTATATATGTACATCATTTGTGTTTTTATGAACTTTTTTACTGTTGCATTATTTAATTAGTAAATACAATTTTAATAATTTGGGAATATATGATGCTAAACTAAGCTTAAACAATTAGATCGAGTTCGGCTTAATATTAATAGAGCTAGTTTACTTAAACCGTTTTTAAGGGTCTACTAATCATAATGATTAGTAAATTATTCTTCCATCTTTATCACAAATCTAAATTACATTATAATTTGTCATCCTCAGATTAACTTGCACAAAACTTAAATATTTATTTTTCTAAATCATATATTAACAAAAAAAAATAATCATCAGTAATCTCTTAACAAGTTAAGAGATTCTTTAAAAATTAATACTATGAATAAATAATTAAATCTGAAAGTTAACTGTAATTTTTTTATTTAAAATTAAATTCTAAAATTTTACTTTAATTATTTACACATAATTTTTTTTTTTTAAGGCTCAGAAATTAAACCTACAAAAAAATTAAACAAATATATGATACATCAAATTTCAAAAAATTAAACTCAAAATTTTTGAATTCCGCATTTGCCCCTGATGAAATAGTAAATTAATCGAAATTAACTGTAAGATGACCAAAACGAACAGTTAATAAAAATTAATTACAAAAACAAATATTTATAAGTGTTGACAGTCATTTTGAATATTTTGCAAGATTCAATATATCATTTTGATAAATAACTCTTTGTAAAATACAAAAATTCATTTTGTTGCAACTATCACTAATGTATCAGCAAAATAATCTTGGAAAACAGCTCTCATTAATGTTTCTTGCATTAGTTACTAGATTGATCAAACCAAGGAACAAAAAATTGAACTGGACTGGCCTGCTCAACCGTGAACCGGCCCCTGAATGCCGGTTTTTTAAATCGGTTAGATCTCATTTTATCAAACCGACCGGTTTTACGGTTCAACCGATGAACCGTAAAACCGGTCCAGTTTTATTAAAATCAGGCGGTTCAATTGCCGAAACTGCAAGGCCCGCCCAAAAAATCAGATGTAAGCCAAAAAAATAAGCCCACACTGGCCTAAGAAGAAGGTTTTCCTGCTGATCCAATAATTACCCATATAAAATAAATTTGATGAGCCAAATGAATATGAACTAAGTTATATTTTTGCTCTATTTATAAACAAAATTGATAATTGTATCGCTGAATTTATAACGTGACTAAATAACATATTTTTTGATTGAAAGCAGTATATATATATATATATGACATAAATTATATAGATATAATTTTTATAATATATTTATACATAATTTTGTGAGAATCAATTAATCGAAGATATTCTATTTTATGCTTAATGAGATTATATTTTAAAGTATAACGTTTGATGCATAATAAGATTATATATATTTTTTAGAATATCTAATTTGTGAGAATCCATCAAATTAAAATTGAGTTCAACCATAACCCAATTAGTTCTCAAATATATCTCTCTAAACATACAATTTTTTTTTCTTACAATAAAATAAAAATAAAATTTAATTTTATGTGAAGCTCATAAAAAATATATATTTTAAATCTAAATCTTAATCATTAATACTTTTTTGAGACAATTTGGGACACAAATTTTGGTCTATAATTATCAATTCATATGATTTAGATATACCAATTCAAATGATTCGAGCCCTTTGAACGTATAACGTCGATGGCTTTTTAATTCCATCGAACGCATCTTAAATATATATATATATATATATATATATACATTTTTAATCATATAGAATCCGAGAGAGTAGAGGGTAAAAGCTATCACCTTTCATCTCCCAGCCAATTATCCTTCTGCTTGGGTCCAGTGGGACCTTCCTCTCCAAAAAGCTCGACTGGAAGCTGATCCAGCACATTTTCGACCGAATAACGAATATTAACCGGCAAGAAGGCAAGGATCTTATGGAGCTCAGACCTAGAGCCATACTCGACAGTGGGCCCCCATTCCCTCATATACTGTAACCAGCAAGGCTCAGGAATGGCATCCCCAAGGTACTCCGCCGCGACAATCCGATAACAAACGCTTGAATCTACGTACAACTCGCTCTGTGCAGCGTCGTTCCTGAGCCCAATCCCCAGCTTCTCGGAGCCCTGGAAGTACGATCCGGAGTGCGGGAAGCTGGCGTGCCCGCTCCTCGAGGAATACACGGCCACCTTATTTCCCTCGAGAAACTCCAAACCGGAAACATCCACCCATCTGCCCCCGCTGTGCTCGGAGAAATACACGCACCATAATTCTCCAGTGAAATTGCTTACACGAAGGGTGAAGTGCTCCCAATCCCCGACGTGCTGCCCAAGTTTCTTGAGGGAGAGAGTGAGCATACCAATCTTGAGGGTGACTGGGCCATTGAACGGGCAAAACACCCACATCACAATGTCCGTGAAGGTTCCTCCGAGGGCAGGCTTTACATGGACATACACCTCAGCGCTGTCTATATTCCCGTGCTTCACGCGGTTTCCCCTCCGATCATCGGGCAAATCGATCCAATACTCACCGTCGTTGATGCCCCCGCTTGGAAGATTCGAGCCATCAGCATCGATAATCCGCCCACCTTCGTCCCCGCTCGAGTGCAGAGCGGCCCCGTTGGTGAAAAACCATGGCACCGACGACGGCAGGTAAGCCTCTTTTGGATGGAAGAAAATTGTGGGCCCATAGTGCTTGATGATGGCGTGAACCTGATCGAGATTTGGCATGCCGAGCAGCGACTGATCGAGATTTTTGAAGCAGGATATGTCTGTTTCCACAGCTGCTATCTTGTTGCTGCTATCTGTTCTGCAGCAAAAGGTGCCCAAGGGAACTCCTTTGCACCACATTCCCCTAAAGGACGGCCTGCACTTCCAAACGCTGAAGGGGACGTCTGTAGAGAGAATGGGCTCATGGCTCTCACAAACCTCGGTGAGATCGGTTCTGATACATCTTATGGCATCGACAGATGGCTTGTTGGGATCGTTAGTGACCACATAGCCGGCAGCTCGGTAGCCATCGGGAGGGCACGGAAGCCAGAAGAAGCCGGGTTCATTGAAGCTATCCTCCAAGGACCAAATGAGGGTGTAATCAATGGGCTTTTGCAAGGGCGGGAATCCCGGACCTTTAGAATTAGCTGCGGCTCTTGCCGCGAGCACAAAGCCTCTGAAAGGACGGTCGATCGGCTGACCATAATCACCGAGGGCAAAAAATCCATCAGGTATTTCTACAGGTTTGTAGAAAATGGCTCCTTTTCTTCCGTCGTGTGACACCCGGAAGCTCCAGATGCTCTGAAATTTGGTTATATTTACGATTTCGAGTTCCCCCAAGCTTATCTTTCCTTTAGCAAAGTCTTTTCCTGAGACAACAAGCATATGCATCAAAAGGGATATTAGAACAAACAGAAGGCTGAGAATAGTTCCTTTGTGTTTTCTAGAGGAACCCAATCATTTTCTTTCCACTATCTCCTACGATGAGAAATGATTTTCCACTATCACTATCCCTACCAAATTCATTGGTACAAATTATCACTTGTGGTCAAGAGCTCATCATTTTCTCATTGGATTTATGGCAACCTCTCTCAACTTGGCGCCTCTCCATCAATTTTCCAAAATAAAAAACCTTTGATTAGCTCATTCTCGCAAGGTTGGTTGACGTTAAAGCAATGGCGTTCAACTCATTGCTCGAGAAAGTTACTGATTGGTGCAACACATGAGCCTATATACTTTCTTCACTACTGAGCATATTTTTGAGCATTCAGTTGAATGCCTTAGAATTCTCAGTTTTTACCGCCTCAACAGTTATGCTCAAGACACTAACAAGGGAATTAATTTGAGCTTGTGCACCAGCAGGTCAAAAAAGGAAGCCGGCTCAAGAGGGCAAAGAAAAGTACTCGATTATAGGATCAAAAGGGCAAAGAAAAAGCAACAAACCTCAGCAATGGAATACCCGATTAGTCTAGTGAAAAATATTACGAATTAACACTCCGTGGATTATGTTCCTCTATAAATGAGAAATGAAGAGGATAACGCCCAGTAAGAAAGGAAACCCCGATACATCCATCCCCTTTTGACCATAGCAAAAACTCAGTTCCAAATCCCTGCAGCGAATCAAATTCAAAAGAAACAAAGGAGGATCAAGAAAATCAGAGTGAAGCATCGCACCTTCAGGCCATTTTGGGAAAGCGGCAGGCAGGGAAAAAGGCTCCGGCTCGCTGGAGATATGCTCATATACGTCTTCTCTGTTCCAGCAAAAGCAACAGCATCCATCCATCTCCTTCTCCTTCAAATCCGACGAAACAAGAAGATAGATCCTATCGAACTCTTCCACTGCTGGATCCAAATTTATTTCTACGGCACTCATGAATCCGAGCCAAAGCGGGAAAGCTACGGACTCTGGCGTGAGCGCGATGATGGTTTTACGTGCTCCCTAGTTAGGTCATTATTAATCTTATTAAGAAAATATTTTAATAAAAATATTCCAATATATTAATTTTTAATCATAATTTTTATTATAAATTTCATTTATAATTTATTACGAGTTAATTATTAATTTTAAATACTTAAATAACAATAAAAAATTGGAAGAGGTATGTAAATTGCAGCTTAAATTTTTGAAATCGCACAATAAAATTATATAAATTTAACAGATACAAATTACTATTGCTAAATTTTAAATTTAATTATTATAAATAGAGGCCAATATATTAAAAAATGTAATATATACGAATAATTTAAAAACACCATAAATAACATTATTTAAAAAAACAAACATTTTATACAAATATTATTATATGATGTCATAAATGAAATATTGAATATCATTAACTCATTATTATACATTAAAATATATAGATGTATGTCAATTTAATATATAAGTAGATTATTAATTGAATATATTTTTTTATAGTATTTATATATAAAAATTAAAAAAAAAATCTTTTATTGATCCAAAATATTTTTTTGATATGTTCTTATATAAATATAATATTTTTCATATAATATTCTCTAGGATTGATAGTTCATATAGTTTTTTTTTTTTAATTTATAGTTCAAAAAATAATATTATTACAATATATATATATATATAATATTCTATAGAATTGATAGTTCATATAAAATTTATCTAAACATTATTAGCTAAAATTTAACATTTACAAAAGAATTGTGCAATTTGTAGGGCATCAGCGTAGTGTCAAATATGTTGTTGGGGTGCCAATATTAGAGACAAATAAGGTTCATGATGTATCATATTAATACAAATTTAAATTAAAATATACTTAAAAAGTTTAGATATATAATTAAATCTCTGAATATTATAATTGATAAATAGTATTTTAATATTATAATATTTCTATTCATGAAATAAATTTAGATAAGAATATAAATTTTTTTTGATGAGAATAAGAGTTAATTCAAGAAATAATCCTAAAAGTGATGTTACTAATTTAAGTAAACATATTTAAAAAATGGCTAATGAATTTAATAGTACTCAAAATAGTTTTAGCTTTAGAGAGATTATTGAAATAAAAGAGGATTTTAAAATTTAATTTAACTAATAAATTTATGATTACTAATATTTCCATATTATCAATTATAAAAATAGCAATTCAAAAACTCTTATTATAAGATTCCTTCAAACAAATGTTTGATGATCCAACATTGATTATTGATTCTGAATATGTAAATATAAAGAGTAAGAAAAGTAACATTAAATTTAAGTATCTTAAATACAAATGACAAAATCTTAATAGATCAAAATCTTGGATAGTGAATGTGGAATTTGACTATTAATTGCATTAGCAATACAAATAAAAATATCATCATGATGTTCAATTAAAAATTAAAAAAGGAAAAAATTATAATATATTATTTCATTAAATTAGTTTAATAAGGCATGATCTTGAGATTAAAACTGTTGAGGATCATGTGATCAAGAAGAGCAAGAGTTTCTTGGTTCAATAATTCAAAATAACAATAATATAGAAAACAATGTTATTGAAAAGATCAAGACTAGCAGGATGAAATCGAGGAGCGCTTCTAGAGTGTTATATGATAAAAAATCTCACTCAAAACTGAAAAATTTATAGAACAATTATAAGACCAGCTATGTTAAATGGGAGTCAATGTTGCCCAAAAAAATAAGTTTTACAAAGATAAAGATGCCAAAGTGAACAAGCGATTATACTTAAGAAACTAATAAAAAGGATCTTCTTTATTTGAAACATATAATGGGATTGTTATTTCATAGTGCACAATAGAAATAAATGATTAATGTAACCAACCCCACATAGTTGAACAAAGGCATGTACATAGTTGAACAAAGGCATGTTGTTATTGTTGTTGTTGTTGTTGTGCGGCTAACAAATAATTCATCATTACACAAAAGCTTATATTATTTTGGCGATTAATCAATAAATAGAAATCTCATGAAACTCAAGATTAGTATGAAATAGAAAAAGTAAAATGAATGTAACACTTGCAGAAATTTAAACATTCGAATCATTAATTTAAAGTGAATCCTTTTAGAATCAGCAATGAGCATTAAATTTCATCATTCAGAATATAAAAAAAGCAGAAAATCTTTCTTTAGCAAAATTACATATGCTTAAAGATCAAAATCTCTCAGACTTAAGAATCAGATCAGTGAACACGTATCTTCAGAATAAATTAAGTAAATAAATAAATTAAACAAAATGGTTCCAAAATATTTGTTCAACGATACATACCCTATTATATTTAAGAGAAAGGTTTGCCGGAGATATGATTCAGAGTGCATCTTTAGCATGAAAATCGCTTATTAATTTGCCAAGATTTTTATCCACATCTCCGGGAACCATAGAACCTGATTTGATGGCTGCAACAATTTTTCTCTGAAGAGCTAACAAGCCAACCCGTTTTGATACAACATACAAGACAGCAGTCAAGAATAAAAGAAAACCAGCCACCATGATTACCCTGTATAATAACGATTTAAGTATCAATGCGCTAGTTTATTTTCTTCATAATTTCAACTACAAAAAATAGAAAATTATAGTTTATGGCGTAGATAAACTATATAAAACAAGTATCCAAATTATCAACCTCAAATAATTTATTTCGTATGTTAAGCAATGAAGCACAAGGGGGCAAAGAGGAGATACAAAGTTGCAAGTGAAGCTACAAACATTGTTTTTTAAATGACTTATTGTGATACTTCTATGAATGACAAAAATTAGATAGACCAAAGTTTTACATAAAGCAAATAAGCTAATAAACTGCCCCAAATGAACTAGATGCTATTCTAATGGTCAATTTCAAATTAATACCAAAAGCTCAAATTGACTGTAGCCTCTTAAAAATGTCGGGCTAGTGAATCATGTTCAGCTGTGTGAATGTAAAAAATAATATATAAATATATATAAGACAGAATTGAGAGGCATATATGAAATCGCCCTCCCCCAAAATATACAAGCTGAAAAATCTAAACCTGTTGAATTTGCATAATTTGAAAGTCACAAATAAAGCAGAGATTGAAAAATACCTATCCAAAATATCCTGCCGCATCATTGTTGAAAGTAAGTGCCTGGTGTGCGTTAAAAGCGAGCGGTGTCCCTTATACTCGCTTTCAGCCTTTTGTAAAACGCCAGTGGATTCCTCTAAAATAAATTAAATTCGTCTATAAAAAAACAACACACCTTTTGGCAATCTTCAGTAGATTTGAACAATCCACTAGCAACACAAATACTGCTATAACAATGCCCACAATATCATCATTGTAAAAACTTGTTTTACTTCACTAAAAAAGCACAAGTTCAGAAAACAATAAATAACTGCAACCTTTGCATTGGCAGCTTACTTTGGGCTTGCTAAATACAAAGTTTATAGTAACTTAGAAGTTGAGATGTTCGAAAATAACTTTTTACACTTATTGTTTATTTTTATTTTAAATTGGATAAGTTGAATAAGCTGAAAAACTAGGCTAAAATATTAACGCTGTTTGGGAGCAAGCTGCTACGCTAAGCATGAACCGGGCGGGTAGAATTTATGAAGTTTGAATCAGTGCTTTTAGAACTAGGATAAATATGAAACACGGAATCCGGAAGAAGGAAATTAAGCAATGTGTTATTAAGACTAAATTTACTGTAAAAAGTTGGGTGGTTCAAATAAAAAATCCCAAAGACAGAACAGTAACAGACGGTATAACGCTAAAGACGATGAGGATTACTTATATAAGAAATAGAATATTGTTCGAAGGTGGAACATAAATTAAAAATAGCACTTACAACCATATGCATATCATAAGACGAACAAAAATTAAACATTCAATTAAATGGCAATGGCATGAAAAAAAGGGCTGACTTACACGCATACCACTTAAATCATTTTTTTATACTTTGAACATACGATTTTCATTTTTTTTCAGTATAACTACCTTAAAGAGAAAATGAGAAAACTTAAGGGATGCACTTACCAAAAGTTGCCAGCGTATTTATACTTCTTTCCACCTCCTGTAAATTTGAAAACAAAATAAACATAGATAAGCGATCATGGATGTAAAAATCTTAAAATCAACAACAATCACCTGAATCATAAGTTGTCTTGTCCGTCGTAGACTCTCAGTGATGCTTTCTGCCGCAGATGTCATTCCTAATTTAGTCCTGCGGCATAAAAGCAAATTTTAGGCCTGATAGTTCACTTTTAAGAAATCTGGAATTTAAAAATACATAGTAGTGTTGCCCAAAAGCATACACCAAGAAAAAAAGTGAGAAGCAACATTGGCCATGATAAAATGAAATTTTCACCCATATCTTTACGGAATTTATACATATTTTGGCTCGTGATATAGAAGTAAAGAGTTACATGTCACATTCCAACTCCTCTACCTCTCAAAATAGCAACTAATGTCAATAACTTGACCAAGCGTTTGACAAGTAAACAACAAGGTTGTATTCCTGTAAAAGTATCAAATTGCTCGATAATAATTCCTGATGAACTGACAAATCTTAAATACAAAAACAGAGGCAACACGACCTGTATAATTTCTCGGACAACATTATTTCAACTTTTGATACCATTCGTGAAAAATAAAATGTATAGAAATTGTCAAATATTTATCTACAAGGGAAAATTATTCTAGTCTGTCAGTATCAAGATTCCACACAACACCAAAATTAGCTTATAATCTACAAATAGTATGTCTAAAAAACAAAAAAAATGCAAAAGAGCTACAAATTATAGGAAAAATATGTATTCATCTAAATTAAATATTAGACCTTATTTAACAGAATCTTTAAAGTTGATCATTTCATTTGAAGCCATTTGGTTGCCTATACTGATGAAAACTAATACAATTAACAAGTAATTCCTATTATAATGTCAAAAAATGAGTAAGCTCAAACCTGCTCAAAACAAACAAATTTGAAACACGCATAATACACAACAACAACAACAACAACAACAACAAAACCATCAAGCTTTAATCCCACTAGGTGGGGTCAGCTACATGAATTTTTTGTTTCCATTATGCACAATAAAAAAAAAACCTCCCTAAGTTCCAAATAGAGAAGATGATTCCTAATAGTTTCTTCCAATATCTTTTTGGATCTTCCTACACATCATTTAATATGGGAGAAATTCATAAACTCAAATTTTCTAAGAGGAGCATTGCTCGATCTACGTTTAATATACTCGAACCATCCAATACAATATTCTCTAATCTTGTTCACTATTGGACCCACTCCAAACTTGCTAAGGAAAAACTCATTTCTCATTCAATCCTTGTGAGCATACCCACTCATTCAATTAAGCATCCTCATCCTTGTAACACTTTACTTTATCAATAAGTTTCTTCTTTGGTGGTCAACATTTAGCCCCATATAACATAGTTGTTCGTATAGCTGCTCTATAAAATATTCCTTTAATTTTGATTGAAATTTCGAAACACACAACACTCTAGAACACTCCCCCATTTCATCCCAACCAATTTAGATCCTATAATCACATCGGTCTCTATTTCGCCAATGTTTAAGATTATCAAACCCAGATAATTGAACCACTCGCTCTTCTTGATCACATGGTTCTCAATAGTTATGTCCTTGAGACTAGAACCTCTAATACAATTGAACTTACAAATTGTATATTCAATTTTAGATTCATTAAAACAAAAAATTTTGTATTCTAAAGTAGTCCTTCATAACTCAAATTTTGCTTTAACTCCATTGTTAGTCTTAACAATTAATAGAATGACATCTACAAATAATATGCACTAAGGAATCTCTTGAATGTGCTCAGTAAGAAATTCCATAAATAAAGAAAAAAGATATAGGTTGAAAGCTAAGCATTGATAAAGTTCAATAAAAAAGAAAATATTTAGACAAGCCATCTTGCTATAGAACACATGCAGCAGCCCCATCATACATAATATATCTCTAATAACATCAATATATGCGGCACCAATCCCGTTTCTTCCAAAGCTCTCCAAAAAACTTCTCTTAGTACTCTATTAAAAGACTTTTCAAGATCAAAATATATTAAATGATTATCTTCTTTTCTTTCCCTAAATTTCTCCATCAAACCTCTTAATATATACATGGCTTTTGTGATAGATCAAGCTAGCATAAAGCTAATTTGGTTTTAAGAAATGCAAGTATCATTTCGTATTTTGTATTCAATTACTCTCTCCTAAAGTTTCAATATATGACACATTAGCCTAATTCCTCTATAATTAGCACAATCTTGAGTATAGCCTTTACTCTTATAAATAAGTATAACAATACTCTCTCCACTCATCTGACATATTTTTATTCTTTAAAATAACATTAAATAACTTGGTGGGCAAAGAATTTCTTCCTCCTCAAAATATTTTCATACATCGATAGAAATGTCATCCAATCCTACTACTTTTCTACTCTTCATCCTCTTTAAAGCATATCAAATCTCAGCTTTACTAACACGGCAACTAAAAGTGTAATTAAGACTATTTTTATTACCATTAAACTCATGAATATTAATTTTATTGCTACAACATTTATTAAATTATTAGTAAAATAATTCATCATCTATAGTAAAAATCATCATCCTTAAAAAGAATTTATGATCATCTTAGATATGGTTAACACATTTAAGGAAAAAGACAGGTGTCGGTGCTTGCCAAGCCAACGCACAGCCATGTTGACCTGCACCACAACCTCGCCGACCCTCGCATAACTCTAGTCAGCCTTGCTACTCTAATTTAAACTCACGAATATTAATTTTCTTTGGAACTACTCTAATTTTGGGTTTACTTTCTATCCAATTAAACATCAAAATTCTGATTACATTGCAGAGTTCCATACATTCAAAAACTATTTACACTATTTATTTTGCCTAAAATTATTTTATATTAAATTTGTTTTACATCAATATTTCATTTATCTAAAAACAAAAAGCCCTAATTCAACAAAAATAAGTGACGGTTTCAATGAATTGAAGCTGAGCCGAATTACAACCAATAGACCGTGAATTGGCCAACTAGCCAGTTCTAAAATTTGGGATCGAACCTGTCAGTTTAAAACTTGGGTTTTAACTATTTGAACTGTCAATTCTACCGCCAAACAAACAAATTGAAATCAGTTTGACTGATCCATCTGGTTTAAGTATAACATTATCTGAGCCATTAATCATACTGTTTTTAGAGATCCAGATTTTATTAAATCTTATAAAAGCTATTTTATTCATTCCAGTTCAATGCACATCTCATGCACTGAGAGGCGACAGCATTGCATCCTTTGTAACAAACACCACTAACGCTGTCAGTAATGTCACCAACACCGCCTGCACTTCCTCAGCCGTCCAATCACACCGTTGCTGCCTTAACAGCAGCCAATTGCCAGCAATAACTATATATTTGCTATGTTATTAACATTTCTGATAACGCTACTTAAATAGTAGCAATACTAATATAAAAATAATAACTAATGCTAATTTTAATAAAAATATTAAAAACTTAATTAAAAATCAGTTTCATAAATCATTTGCAAATGAATAAAAAAACAATAATTTTTTTTGTTAATATGTGCTATTATAGTTAATCCACGTATTTAGTTATATTCCAAGAATAATGAATTACTCTCCAATTTTTATTTTATTGCATATTAGCTTTATGAATTAAGTATTTATATAAAAATTTATGATTTATTATACCATCACTATTTATACCGATTGAACCAATTAATCTTAAACATTTCTTTATCATGGTTCAATGACCAATCGGTTTTCAAAACAATTTCTCACTATTTATATATAGCAACAATCACTAAAAATTAACATTTAAATTTATTTGTCATTTTCACAAGTGAACTGATTAATTATAATAAGTCTAAGAAGCATGTTAAATTGTGAAAAATCTGACTATTACACCTAAGAGAATGAGCAAATTAATGATTTAGTGTAGATATTTTGTAGTTTACTGAACTAAATTACTTCTCCTTTTTTCAAACAAATAACCTACAAAGCACATTATTTTAGCCAAGTTCATCACTATATGTCATAGAATGTATACATTCTTATTTATTAGTCTCTTCATTCGCTTTCCTTGGTTCCAAGTCTTAGGGTAGATGTATTAGCTAAATTGATTTGTTTCCTTGCACAGCAGATTAAGATCACCATTAAAGCCTACATGAGAATTATTAGCCAAATATGACGTGGTGGAATTGAGAGTAAGCGTAAACTAAGAGGGTAAAGTTCAAGCAAGTGAGAAATCCTCAAGCCTATCACCAACAAGTGTGCTTAGCGTCTTTACCTAGGTCTCTCTTCCATTCTCCGACTTTGCAAATTTTTAAAAAATAAAAGCAAACCCATTACAAAATCCTAATCATATGCTAAGGTAGGCCAATGGGGAATATGTCCCCATGCATGCTGAAAATAGGTTAACGTATACATTTTACACAACCTTACCAATGAATGTAAATATTGTCAATAAAAATCTTGAGATATCACACAATGTGTTCTAAGCTTGTAATCAATGGGTCAATAATCAAAGTTTCTAAGATTTTTGCTAAAAAGGTTGGAATGCTTTAAAATGATAAATGCCTTAATTTTAAAAATAATGATTTACAGTCTACAACAAATTGAAATTCACAGAACGTGAAAAAAAGTATTTATTTATTGTTAGCAATCTCTTGTGAGTGAAACTTTTAGAAATGATCTTCTCTATTTGAAACTTGGCAAGAAGATTCAATTTGATTGTGCACAATAAAAGTAAAAGATTCGTATAATTGACTCCCACTTAGCAGGACCAGGGCTTTATGGTGATGTTGTTCTCTCGTATGCAAGCCTTTTATGTTGTTTACTAAAATGGTCTATGACACATTTGCCTTCGCATGAGGTGTCAACATTTCCTTTCTCCGTCACCCTTTTTGCTGGTTTCTCATCCCCATTACTGCTTAAGATCACTTGTTTTCTCTCACTTTTTCACTTATCCTCTACTTCATCTTTTGTTACTACCCAACCAACAGCAAGAACTAAAATCTATATCTAGAATTTTTTAATGTTTTTTTATCTTTAAATCAAAAAATATCAGCAAAAATCATCCAAATGTTAAAATGAAGATCCACTATTAATAGTCAATTTATGTGATGATTAAAATATGAAGCCTTACATCAAATATATCAACTAATACAAGTTTGAAGTAAAAGTTATAGCTCCCTATAACAGCTATAATAATATATTTCACACAAGGATACTTATTGAAGATATCATGGATTGAGATTTTTTATGAGAAGTCAGAAATACTACTTTTAATAAAGTTCAATGTGATAATAGAAATTAAATAGTTATGTGATAATATAAATTTTAGACAAAAATGTAATTTCTATAGTAAATAGACATTTAAATTCACTCCATCCCACACAAAAAAGGTAAAGCTAACACAACTGATGGTTCAGTTTTAAGTCATTTTAAGTATGTGCGAATACAAAACATACTGCAAGTTCCGCCTGCGGATGGTAGACTCTTCTCCGCCACCTAAAAGTAGTTCTCTCTTCAAATTAAAATATTCTAATGTCAGCTTTTAAAGCAGAATAAATAAATAAGAGTTCAGTGGTAGAAAAGTACAAAAATGTCTACCTCTTCCTGAGCCGCTTTTCTAAGGTTGCTTTTTGCTTGCAAGTTTGCATTTCTCAAGCCTGAATGCAATCTAAGAAAAAAGGAATAAAAAAAGAAACACAAAAAATCCTCAATAGAACGACCAAATTTGCGTTTGAAATAAACAAAAACAATGTGGAAGCGGCAACATAATGTATATGGAAGTACAAAGGCGCACCGCTGGTACTGTTCTTTCCAAGAACTCAAGGCTGCCTGAGTAAACACTACTTCTTCTTCTGTAGGCAATTGTTGAGCCAAAAGATCAAGTCTAAACTGCAGTGATCTAAGCATTGCCATGCCATCCTGTGCAGCACCATTGAGTCTGGGGAGGGAATTTGCTTCTTGTAAACCCTTTTCAGATTTGCCACAATTAAGAATTCCTTTCATGTGGTCCTCAATTTGAGCCACAACTTCGTTCCATTCCCTTTTTACATCCTCAACAGCATGAGCAACTTCGTCCATTACAACCTTAAGAGATCACAAAAATAAGTTAGTATTAAAATTGAGCGACATACATCAGCTAGCTAAGTGTGTGTGTGTCCAATCCAACATTGAGTACATTTCCGTAAGATCATATTGGGCGGTTTAAGCAAAATAACATTTAAACATCCAGAATCATACAAGATGCAAAAATATCATTTCATTTAATTTAAAATAAAACCAATCAAAATATTACAGCAATAGCTAAATGTTTCAGCATAAACATTCATTAAATGTTTCTTATAAGCAAAAACTAAAATTTTATTCTCCCATCCACGCCATAATTCTTGACTGTCATTAAGCTAGCTCAGCATCTTTCAGTTGTATCTGGTATGGTATTATAATTTGTCTTGGAGCACATTCTAAGTACAAAAGATATTAAGATTACACTTAAACAAAAACGGAAAGCGAAAATAACGATGTAATAAATTGCAGGAAACATGATTTAATGCGAATAACAATAGTAATGATTCCTGAGAACAATGTTTCTTGCCATAATTATACAACACCAAATTCAAATGATAAATTTATAATTGCATAAAATTTATGTTTGTGTCTATGTCTTGATATTATGATGCAATGTTAGCAGTTTTAATGGGCAAATTCAGAACCTCGAGATAGGGTTCAAATAAAATAAGTTCATCAACCGAGCCCCCTCAAAGGCTCCAATAACTCCCGATAGACTAACCCCGTCCTTACCCAATTCAGCCACTGTTTTGAACCCTTGCACACATTCACAAGACATTTAAACAACAATTTATTTCTTGACATCATTTGGAAGTAAAATAAATAGTGCATTCAATATCAACATGAAAAAAGCTCAAAGTGATACTGTAGCAGCAATAAGAACAAATACAAGTGTAAAAAAGAATATCCTGAGAACTTTTGTGTTGACTTAATATGACGAAGCACTCACAATTCTGAAAGGTCTAAAAAAGTTATATTTATAATCTTATTAGCTTTTGAAAATGATAATTCGTATCCTTAAAACATATGTTATCTAAAAAGTTTTTGTATCACTTGTAATAAGAACTTTAATTTCTACTATTCTCTAAGATTATGAGAAACTTCAACTAATCTTTAATAATTCCACAATATTCATATAACACAAAATCCTATGTTACTTTTCCTTGTTATTTAAATTTTGAAATCTTAACCTAACCTCAAATTTCTATTCTAGATAAATTGCTGCTATCTCCAATTCATTTCTCTTAGATCCTAGTTTAGTTATCTTCTCAATTTCTCATCGAAATACTACCTTTACTAGGTCCATTTCCACTTCAAGCACTCCTAGCTTTAACAACAACATACTCTAAATAAAATTCTCAAATATCCCCATAGAAATGATAAAAATATCCTCATCAATGTATATTTTCCATATTAAAGATAAAAATACAACTCCACTAGCAATCTAAGGTTCAGTCCCAATTATAGCAAGGAATAACCCTCAAAGATAGGGAGTCTTTAAGTCCAAAAATGACGACAAGATCTGTTCAACGAGAAGATGAGTTCAACCCAAAAATCAGCCCTAAACGACTACCTTGACGAGACTCAAACTGCCCTTATGCCTTCCAATGCAAGTTTCCAATCGCTTGAAATAATATAGCCACCAAGACATCTATGCATGCTTCCTAGCTAGCTCATGATACAGCACATAAACAGCAATAAAAGAGCAGCCCAAACGTCTAAAATCTTTCAGCAATAGCAGCTCTAATTAAATGTTCTATGGTGTTACTGAAATATGATTAAGGGGCTGTTTGGTTCACCGGCATTTAAAAGCTATTAAGATAGCATGTTATTCAGATGGCATGTTATTCAGATAACAAGAGCTATTTAGTTTAGTATTATTTAAATAATAGATGTCAGTGTTATTCAAATATATGCTGTTTGGTTCAGTGTCATTCATGTTATAATACACATGAGGTAAGAATACCCCCTGTATATTTTCAGTTCACTTGAGCTACTCATCACTATCCATTCATCTTATTCAAAAACACAATTATGGAATTTAAAACGTAAGATTTAAATTTCTTTAAGCTAATGAGTTGAATCCTACAGAACAAGACATCACCAACATAACAGCAACGATAGCCAAAGTACGATATTACAAAACCAGAAAAAAGAACTTACGAGAGGGAGTCGGGCGTCTCGAAAGATCGGCGACCCCTTCCAATCTCGGTGAAGGCAACGAAGCAACCCTTCCGTGCGTCAGGCTCGGCAAGGCAACGAAGAAGGCAGCGATCTCGGCGAGCGGCGAGAGGCGATCTCTGCCACCTTCCGTGCGTCTGGCAGCGACGGCGGCGATGGCGGCGACGGCAAGGCTCGGCGTCGAATCTCTAGGAGTAGCGAAGCACCCTACCTCTCCCGATCTCTCCCGATAGATGGCGATAGATTGGCGTAATGCTATCTATGTAATTTTTGAGACGTCATTTACTAAGATAACATCAAACCAAACAGCTATTATCTTATCTACAATTTTAAATAACATAACATTATCTTAAATGTCAGCAAACCAAACAGCCCTAAGATCTTCCGGATTGAAAAACTGCAAGCAGATGTAAATTTCTCATTGAAGCTTAGCTTAACACCAGAGGTGAATCTTCAAATACTTATCAAAATTACGTCTGATTCGGCCCAACAACAGTACTAACATAATACCAGAAAAATAATAACGGCAGACTATCATTTCTTAAAACCAGGAAGTAATTTGTAGAATCATTGCAAATTATTATTTTTAAACCTCCTAAAACACTTAATATTCTAAAATTGCCAGAACGGTGAATGTTTTACAAAGCAAGCCTTACTTGATTAGTTGGAGGTCATAAATCTAAGAACAAATCGAGAGAGGAGCGTCTCGTGCAACACAGTGGGCGGAGGGTAAAATTGAGAGGCCGTGGTCGACAACTGCGTCTCGTGCAGCACCGTGGGAGGAGGGGTACGATAAACAGGAGGGAGTGGTCGACGGTTGGGCCTCGTACAACACCGTGGATGGAGAGACAAGATCGAGAGAGAGCTTCGATGTTTTTGTGATAATATCGTTGGTGTTCGGATTTAGGGGTAAGTTATCTAACATAGATAGATAATAGGGGCGGATTCGTTCAGTGTTATTTAAATCAATGAATTAAAAATTTAACCGGTTATTGAACCAAAACTTAAATTGGGGTCGCTGGTCAAACCGGTCAAATAGGTCAAATCGTTTTGACAATAAATTATAAATAAATTAAACAAAATTTTTTTAATATATGTTATATATATATATATATATATATATATATATATATATATATATTTTTTTTTTTTTTTTTTTTTCTTGGAAAGTTCGCCCGATATATTCAAAATAAGCAATTACAAAATTTTGTCAAGCAGATTACAAAGAAGCAGAAAAGAACAGAAAAAATTAAATAGTGCTAAGAAATTAAAAAATCGGATAAGAGATAAAAACATAAAAAGAAAAATAAATAAGTTGGCTAAGGATTCAGATCCTCCTGAATGAGGCCAGTGCAAGACCGAAGATCCGCTGGGCAACAATCCGAAGACCAAGAAAGTATCTGTGTAGTATCTGAGAGGCTATAATGCTACCAGCAGTCGAATATGATCTCCAAAAATATCATAATCCTTCACTGCCCAAAATCGGCACCCACAAACGGCAGCAAACTAGAACAGCAAGATCAGAAAAGGCAAGGAAGCAAACATCAGTTAAACAAATCCTCTACCAAGAAAACCAAAAGAACGATCAAAGAAGCATAGCAGCTTGGCAAATAAAATAAAAACTCCCTTGGCCGCAGCAGAAGAAAAATCGGCATCAATTCGAACCAAAACAGAAACATAAGATTTAAGAATAACTCTTATTAATGACTGCACAGAAAAGAGCTCCACGACAGACATAAGAATCCATATAGAAACAATAACCATACCAAAGAAAATTATCTTTTCTGCAACTAGAATATATCAGAAAGGCAGCAACTAGTAAGAAGAAAGTCTAGACCCCATATCCAAAGAAAGAGCGGAAAAAAGAAGAAAACCACAGCAGCCACCTCCAGCAAAAGAAAATAAAAGCAGTCCAACTAAGAGCAAAAATAGATAGCACCAAAAATCAGCAGCAGACAGTCAATATAACTTGACTCAAAAAGAAGCCATCCCAAGAACCAAAAGCTCAGAGCCTGGAGCTGAGCTCATTGCACCAATGTTGCAAAAATTCAGAATCCTTAGACTGCTTCCAATTTTTAAAAATGCAAAAGAGGCTCAGATTGATATTACTAATGATAATATTAATGTTGCTCTTAGCATTATTAAAGAGTCTTGCGTTACGCTCTTTCCAAATGCCATCCAAAATCAATCCAAGGGCCGATAAAATCCCCCATTTTTTTCCAGCAGAAAGGTTTGTGATATCACTAACAATTTGATTAATAGACGAAGGGAGCAAGTATCTGAACTTTTCCGGCAAAACCTTTTGTAAAATGTAAAAAGCAAAGTCGCACTGAAAGAATAAATGGGAGTGGGATTCCTCATTGGTGATACATAAATGGCACATAGAAGAACAAATAATACCTCTGTTACGCAAAATATTCGCCGTTTTTAAGCCACCATTAAGAACTTTCCAAGTAGTACATTTGAACTTAAGTTTAAGACCTTTAGTCCAAAGACAAGAGGCCCAAGACACATCCGGCCAAGTGAGAAATTGAATATTATGAGCATCTTTAAACGTAAATGCAGCTTTGAGTTGAAATAAATAAAGGTTTCTAAAAGTGTCGAAACTAATATATTGCATAAGAAGTCCAGCAATTTTGATTATACTTTTCCAAAATGGAGAAGCAACTTTGTTAGTATAGTTCAAGCTATCATTGAGTCTTAAGCGGTTGCTTTTCCACCAAGTAGTGAGAAGAGAAACATTGCATAAAATAAACCAACATAAAGAGATTTTGCAGCTAATAAGGAGCTTAGAAGGACAAATAATACCAAGACCACCTTTATCTAAGGGGGATGCAACTTTAAGCCAGGCGATCGTGTGTAATTTGTGATTCAGAGAGCCGTGATTCAGAAATTTCGCACAAAGCTTTTTGATGATTATTATAATGTGTTGGGAACAAGAGTAGCTTTAAACCAGTGTAAAAGGAGGAGCCAAACCGAAAATTTAAAAGTTGGAGCCGACCAGCCAGAGGAAGAGATTTACGAGCCCATCCCGAAATCTATAGGTGTAATATTGAAATAAGCAGGGAGAAATGAGCCATTTTTGGACGATAAGGAAGTACCGAAAGGCCCAAGTATTTCATAGGAAAATGCGCAGTTGAAAAATTTCAGATTTCTGAGAGCTTATTTGCATTATGAACCGACTTAGAGTAGTACATATGGGATTTATCATCGTTAATGCTGAGACCCGAAGCCTCCAAAAACCCATCTAAACATCTTTTATATCCAGCTATATTAGCATTATCAGCTTTCCCAAATAATAAAATATCATCAGCAAAGAGAAGATGAGAACAGCTAAAAATTTCATAACTAAAGGGCTGAATGGATTTTCTTTTCACAACTTCATCAAGAGAAGTAGAAAGGTAGTTCATGACTATGATAAATAATAATGGGGAGAGAGAGAGCAGCCCTGTCTAAGGCCTCTAGTAGTACCAAAGTAACCAGGTATAATTCCTTGAATATTAATGGAAAAATATATATTAGTAATGCAAGCAGTGATCCAGCCAATAAGTTGCCTCGGGAGATTGATACTAGTGAGAGCGTTGATAATAAAAGTGCAATTGATGTTGTCAAACGCTTACCGTAAATCAATTTTTGCGCAAAAATTATTTGTATAAGGGAAATTAAAAGTTCTAATAATTTCATTTGCCAAGATAACATGATGAGAGAACTGCCTATACTTGATAAAAGCAGCCTGAGCAGGATGAATTAAATCCGAAAGTAAATGAGAAATTCTATCTGCAATAAGCTTTGAGATAGTTTTATAAATGGTATTACAAAGAGCAATAGGCCTGAAATTATCAATAGATGCATTTCCTGAACCTTTAGGGATAAGAGTAATGAGAGTATGATTAAGCTATCTAGGCATAACGCTCTTTTGAAAAAAATAACAAATAGCTTGATAAATAAAACTACCAAAATTACTAAAAGCTTTTTTGAAAAATAAAGAGGTGAAACCATCCGGTCCAGGACTCGCATTATCCTTAATGGAGAATATAGTGACTTTTATGTCATCAAGAGTATAGGGTCTGCAGATTATGTTGTGAAGAGCTGAATCAACCAAAGAAAAATGTGAAGAAATAATGTTACCATGGCCCTTAGCTTTATTGAGCAGCAGTTTAAAATGGAGGATAACAAGGTCTCCCGATAAAAGAGAGCAAGGACTTGATAATTCCTTCTAATATTCATTTGATTGTAAAAAAATTTCAAATTGTCTTCACCAAGAGAAAGCCAGTGAGCCTTCTAACGCTGTTTAGCCCAAGAAATTTCATTCTTAATGACTTCTTTAAGAGATTGCTGTAAAGACAAGTTGTAACAACCCGGTGTTGTTACTAACGTGATTAACTCTAAATTTAAGGGGATTAAGTCAAAATTATAATTTCAATTCTAGCCCAATAAAAATCAAATAAAAATATCCTCAAATAAAGCATATTGAGGGGATCCACTTGCCAAACTTTGAGCGCGATCGGGGCCCCGGATTGTCCTAAATAAATTCGGGAAGTTTAAACTTCCGAAGTTGATAAAAGAAAAAATAAAAGTTGAATTTCAAAAATTTTTATAGGTTTGAGTTACGCATTATAAGAGGACTCTATATTTTAAGTTTCGTAAATTTTCGGGCTCCGGATTAATCGTAGCGAATTTTTAAAGTTTTTCATTTAAAAATTAATATAAAATAAAATACTCGTCCAAATTCAATAATTTTTGGACGCTTACGTTTGCCTCATCAAGACGGTCATTTTGATACTAAATTCGCAATTTTTAGAGTTTATTTGAATATTCAATCAACCTTTATAAGTTTCAACAATTCTTAGCCACTCGATCTTGATCGAGTAGCTCTCATCAAATTCGGTTGGGAATATATAACTCCCTCATTCTAACCTAAGTTTTCTTAGATCTAACCTATTCTTCCAGCCGATTCTTCTTCCTTCCCTAGCCGAAAACCTTCTCCCCTCTCTTCCTCCATCCGACGCATCAAGTCGCCTCTTCCTCCCTCTCCATGGCCGAACCTTCTCCTTCACCTCCATGGACGGCCTCTCCTCTTCTCCTCCCAACCGAGCAGCAACTCTCCTCTTATCCTCCTAACCGAGCAGCAACTCTCATCTTCTCCTCCCAACCGAGCAGCACCTCTCCCCGTCGGCAGCCCTTCTCTTCTTGGCCGAACCTCCTCTTTCACCTCCATAGACGGCCTCTCCTCTTGGCCGACCGAGCTGCAGCCTATTCATCGATCGTGCTCCTCTTCCATGGCCAAAATCAGCAGCCTTCTTCACCTCCATGGCTGAATTGAACCTCCTCCTCTCGGCCGAGCTCCAACCCTTTCATCCATTCGGCTAAGCGCCGAGCCGAGAGCTCACCTTACAAGTCGGCCGGCATCGACCTCTTCTTCCTTCATCCAATCCTTCCTCTTCCTTGAAGGTATACTACTTGAACCTTAGCTTGCTTTCTCTCAAATAAAATCATGTGATGTTAGAATGAAAAAAAAAATGAAAAAGAATTCAAATGAAATCAGCACTTTTTTGTTTCATAAAATCAAGTATTGAGATGTCGATTATGCTATAAACAATCTTTGATGAATTTGCTATTGTAAGAATCCAAAATCATTTCTATGTTTTGTGAAATTTATATATATATAAATCATAATTAGTTGTTTATAATATTAACATTATTTCTATATGTTTGTATTATATTATTAAAAAGTTATACATGCTTTAAATTTGGAAGATAATTACATTTGTAATCATAATTAAAATACCGCTTAGAATGTAGTTATATGCTTCATAAAGTAAGCCAAGAAATACAATAAAGATTATTTATTATTTTAACTTTCAAAAAAAAACATAAATGGATCTTTATCTCTAGCATACTCTAAGATGCACAAAAGTGAAGGTACATATCACAAAATTTTCTAATTTCTAAACATGTAAAAATATATAATTATCATATCCTTATCAATAATTGCATGCTTCATAAAGTACATTAGAAATTTTATAAAAGATAGTAATAAAACATTATATTTTATACACATGAAAGAAAGCTCATAAATATAATCATTTCATAAGAATCCCAACAATATATTACTCTTAAATGATTAAAAATAACGTGGAATCCTTAGATAAATGATCATACTTTCTTAATATAATTATAAATTATGTTTTGATGATTTGAAAATGTTTAGTAATTTTCTTTAATGGATCTTTATCAATTGTAAAGTCACCATAGAGATAAATTGAATTGTATGAATTTCACATGATCCTCTAAATTAGATTATTTCCAATTATCATTAATAGATTTCACATTCATATAATCTCAATATTATGAATTTTTGTAATAATACTTGCATGATAAACCTTTATAATCAATTCTTTAATTATTAGAATACTTTATACAAAATTTAAAATCTTAATGATATTGATTATTGTTGAGTAAATGATCCTCTTGAGTTCATTCTTAGAGATTGTGTTCTTATAATTTCATCTATCTACAAAGAATCGATTGTAATTAAAATATTGTATTCAATTATGTAGATCTCTCTCTAGCATGATGTAGTTATTATTCTATCATATGTATTAGTGTATGAATTAGATGGAATCCACATTAGTCTAGGAACTAGCAAATTAATCAAAAGATATAATATAAATGTACTTTGCCCAATTAATGCAGATGCGGTAATTGACGTCTCATTCCAATCAATCATCGAGCTTCAAGTTTGAATCACTTTAAAGGTACGTTTCGTACTTAGAACTTTATTGAGTTCAGTATTCTTTTAATTATATTATTTTCTTGAGCTCTATGTACAGTACGTACACCACTTGCATAGATCTTAGTATTATTAGGGATTTGATTGTTATTTAAAAACCATGACATCAGAATAAGAACACTTACTAACTAACTAGTAATCATCACTTAAGTTGGAAATTATAAATTATGCGAACATGAATGAGGACCTAGAGTTAAAACTAAAGCACTTCCCTAGGATCCTCACTTCACCATAGGATCTTTTCCTTAAGATTAGGGATATACACTAGGTTAGATTCATCCATTGAATAAGTGATTTATTCAATGAATGGAACCTTAGTTTTATTAGTTTCTAGATTTTCAAAGTTTCATTTTGATTATTTTATCTTTCAATTTTAGATTAAAAATAGAGACACATTCTGTTAAGCTTGATTTTTACTTAATATAATATGCCTTAATCATCAGTTCACTTGTAGATTGAACTATAGACCTTAAGCTTACCTTTGGATTATATGATTGAACTTAAATTTATGGTGTTTAATTCATAATCCATAGCTTAGTAGATCTTGATCGGATCTTAGCTTAGAACATCTCAATTCATCAATTAGGATGTGATGATTTATTATTTAACTTATAGTCGATTTTGATTGAACTAAATTGGAACTTGATCAGTTTTGATTATTTTCAACTCATAAGGCCGTGCTTCTAAGTTGTATAACTTAAAATAGTTAGAATGGGTAAATTAGAAAACAAATGATATCACCATATTAGTAGAGTCCCTTGCTTATTTTGATATTTTGTGCTACACATTCTTTATATATTTGAGCTTACTTCCTTAGACATTTCATATAAGATAACTTTGTGCATAAAAATGAAAACTTAGAATAATAGGATAACAATTGCCTTTGGGTCCGATTTGTGGTGATTATGGTGCACATTTGCCCCGATGGACAGGGGTAAGGTGAGATCAGGATGCCTAACATTCTCATTGAGGAGAGTGTGTTAGGCTTGAGACCCGTATAGTCTTGCAGACGTGCTTGACTCCTCAGTTATTTCTAAAAGTTGTCCATAGAAACAAAAGTAAAATAACTAAAATATATACATAATATTGCCTGCCTCTTCAGTCACACTGTGTATTCAGTTATGTTTATGAGAACAGATTGATATATATGTATATATGGGTCAGTTTGGCCAAGTCTTCTAATATGACAGTCAGTATACAGAGATTCATGTACAGCTTGATATTTGACTATGTTTCAGTATTGTTTATTTAATCATCTTTTTTTTTTGTTCAGCTTATATATAGTAGGATGTTAGAATTTTGCTGCTATTATACATATCACTGTTGAGTTTACTTATTTAATCTGCATATATCATATAATCATTAGCATGTTTAGGATTAGATTTTACTTTCAGTACTCTTACTTACTGCACTATTTATATGTATGTGCATATTCCTTGCTTAGTTGTTGAGGTATGCGAGCGCTCGCGGGAGGAAGAAGACGGCGATTTTGGGCCGGGCTGAGCCCCGACCCGCGCGGTTTGGAATTTGGGCCGCGGTTAATTAAACGATTATTGGAATGTATCTTTAATGGTTGTGATTTAATTTAATTAAAACCTAAAGCTCTGATTTAAATAAAAATACATATTAAATTAATTAAATAACTTTAGTTATATAAATTTAAATGATATGATCCAATATACCATTTGAATCAGAAAAATTCAATGAATCTGAATATAAAATAAAATCTCAGATCCAATGGTTGGATTTAAAAATATTTGCCAAATCTTCTATGTTCTTAAATAAATCATATAAAATCATCCAATTATCTAATTTATGAGATTAAGGGCTCTGATTGTTCCTTATACCCTAAGGAATAATTCCAGACCCTTAAAATTAATTTTGGATAATTAATTTTCTTAATCACTCCTTAATCACCTAATCAAGGATTAGTAAATTAAATCTTAATTAAGCCTCTGATTTGGGTGGGGATGGTTCCTAATATTATATTAGACCTCCTATAACCTAAGTATAAAGTTTGATTGCCCTAAAGTGCCCTAATTTTACTAATCACCTTAAGTGGCTTAATTAAGTGATTAGTGCTAATTAAGACCATTTAGGTCATCAAAACCTTAATTAAATGTGTTCCCCACTTCATTAAGAAATATGAAACACATTAGAATAGTCTGGAACAAATTTGGATAATTAAACCCTAAAACCCTAATTTTAGCCTTAAGAAAGGCATTTTGGTCATTTTGACCAAAGTATGATTTAATGTTCCTTAAGGATTGAAAATTTTAGTAAACCACTACAATGTAGGGTGGAAATGTTTCTCTAAAATCCTAGAACAATAATAATCACCAATCCATGAAATCTTTATTTAGTCCTTAATAAAGATACTTAGATCTTAAGTTTTACTTATAAAGATCATATGGCATAAAATCTTAAACTCTAATAATTGAAAAGGTCAATTATCTCACTAATAAGTTCAGTTAAGATAACTTAAACATTAAGTTCTAAAGAAAAAATAATTGAAAATGTCTAAGTAAAATTTTAGCTTAAGGTCTAAAGTGATCAAAACTCAGATCTTAAGTGACCTAAGAAAGTCAAAATGGGTTCAAAGTTAATCTAATGCTTGAAATTGTCAATTCTAACCTTAATAAGATCCTTATAGTTAATCATAAAATTAAATTCTAAAGAAAATCACAAATGGAAACTTTTAAGTCAAAACTCTAATTAAAAGTCTAAAGTGATCAAATTTCAGATCTTTTAGATCTTAGATCTTAGACTTAGATCTTCAATTTGAATCAAACCACCTCCAATTGAAATTCTTTAATGATTGATTGTTTAATCTTTTGAAACCTTCCATATGGGTATAGGATGATTCAATCAATAAGATAATGAAGTTATCTTAAGGATTGAATATAGATCTTAGATTCTCAAGTTCTTAATTGATTATTTTATCTTGTAATTAGTAGAATAGCCTTTCATTAAGATCTTAATTCCTGAATCTTTCAACTTATAGGATTCTTTACCTTTAAATTGGGATTAAGTGAGAAACCTAGATCCTATTTAGAATATCACCTTGGATTTGGAACTTGAACTCAACATAGGGTTTAGGTTCTGAATTCTTAAATCTTGATTTATTTGATCAAGATTTGGGTAAGAGAGTGAAAAATTCATAAAATTAGGTCGTTGATTTGCTTGCTTAAACTATATAGTCATCGCATGATTTTGGATTAGAACTTGTTAAGTTATGATATTTAACTTTAAGGACGTAAATCTGAGATTCTACTTGATAGCTGGATATTGGAGATCCTAAGCTTGTACCTTCTCAGAGTAGTTAGATTTGGTAGTTTAGACAACAACAGATATCACATAAGTCTAGATTGAGTCTCTTGCTTACTTTGACTAGATTGCTTTGCATACCTTAGATTTTGAGCTTTAGCCCGTGAGCATAATAGGAAAAACTTAGGATGATGCATCCTAAGCTAGTATTGAAATTACATATCATTCAGTTTTGTTTTGTCACAGTTAGTAGAATATGACCTAGTTTAG
Organism: Gastrodia elata; assembly: GCA_016760335.1. Classification (NCBI taxonomy): domain Eukaryota; kingdom Viridiplantae; phylum Streptophyta; class Magnoliopsida; order Asparagales; family Orchidaceae; genus Gastrodia; species Gastrodia elata. The sequence continues at coordinate 104,020,956 of CM028670.1, read as the reverse complement.
TCTGCCTCTTTAGTAGTAGTATTGTAAAGACTGGACTCAGACCTAGCATATATGGATGGCTAGGCTAGGGATTGATTGATTGATATTGTTGGCCCTGTATGGCCTATTGGCTAGTATGGCAGTACTAGGATTTAGGCATATTACTACTTTAGCTGAATTATTTTGTTTTTGATTTGTTTTGCCATATGCTTCAGTGGCTTTATTTTCAGTATTTGCTCGCTCTACCACATGTCTCAGTGGTTTCATATTTCATATATTGCTTTGCTTTTGCCACATGTCTCAGTGGCCTTCCTTTTTATCTTAATCTACATGTTGTATGTATACTTTCATGGCTTAGATATATGTATGAATGGCATGTTTAGGATGCTAGAATTTTATCATATTCAGTGCTTGTGTTCTTTTATACTCAGCATATTTTACTTCGATCATAATCATGTTAGGATCATGTTTATTCAGCAGTTGCAGTTATTTTTGCTTTTAGCCTTACCTTGCTTATTTAGTGTTTTGTATGTTACTTCACATACGTGTTGCATGCTATAAATGGATAGTTTATAGTATTCCATTTCTTTCATAGCTTGTTGCACCCTTTACTGCTTGCATGTGTAGTTAAATTAAATGTGATATCCTTTAACATTCAGTTCATTTAAATAGCCTAAAATGTACTTAAACAATTATCTAACTGTAACCTTTTTATTTTGTTGGCTGGGGCCTTGGCATTTGTGATACCGACAAATGTCAGATTCAGACGTGTTCGTGGGCAGTGTCGCTGAGGAGGAGCCAGTTCAGGAGGAGAACCTTCTAGCTGCTGTCTAGCTAGTTTTGTCTTGTTGATTCCAGTGAGGATGAGAGTCTTTCATTTTCAGTTATTCATTTCAGTTTGTAATAATTAACTTTCTGGATGTACTTTACTTTCTGCATTATGATGAGTTACTATATTGTATTTTCTTTTCCTACTATGTATGTTTGTGGATGTTACTCTATTTTATATTGCTTTCGCCACTTTGATATTTATATTGATGAATGTTATAGCACTTGGTGACAAGTCCTTGCCTTAAGGCAAGTTGGGTTCGCCTAACTTTACTTAAGTTGGGGATTTGCCACAGTTGGAGTACTGTACTTCCTTATTGTCAGTACGGGGGCCCCACAGTTGGTATCAGAGAACACCATAAGGTGTTAGAATGGGATCTATAATTCCTTTCTACATAATGGATCATTCTTCTGAAATACACGCATCAATATAAGTGACATCCATAATATAGTAGTGCCAGTAACTCTATGCACAATGAAAGAGGAGAATACTCCCAACCTAATAAATTTATTTATTTAGGGTCTAACACAAATATAGTAAAATTCTGCTCCCAGAGTCAGATGGGATCTGAAGAGCCCGATATAGACTACTATCAGCGTATCTTCAGGAGTGCTTGGAACAGTAGTTTCAAATGGAGGCAAGAAAGCAACTGGCAAATCAAAGGAGTTTCATTAAAAGGAATTTTGGTCCTGGAAAAGTTGCTACGACAAACTGTATATCAAGGGCTCAATTTTCTCGTATATGCGCAAGAATGGCTGAGCCGAGTAGAGTCCCTTTTGGAGCACATAGAGTGTCCTAAGTCACTTTATGTAGATATTGTGGCTGACCTGATGGTGGATTACACCGGAGTATGGTGGTACGAGACTATGGTAAAGCTCGAGAAGAAGCGTAATAGGAAGCGGCGAGAAGTCACCTTTGAGGATTTTTGTGTAGCCTTTAGGGCAGAGTACATTGATAAAATTTAAACGATAGTTAGGTTAAATGTTATTTCAATTTCAGGCAACTTCATTTGCTTACAATTTGGCATTGTAATTTCAAAATTTTATAATTAATGTGAAGTTTTGATTTCCTCCTTAGAGTAAATTCTGAGTTGTTCTTTTCTTAATTAAACTAGAATGGATTCTGGATCACCACCCACTGTTACTCCTATCAAGAACACTGTGGCCTCCAGTAGTTCTAACGACGAGGTGGCTCATCTGCGAGCCATGGTGGCAACTCTCTTAGAAAACCAAGCTCAGCAGGCACTGGTCATGCAAAAATTATTGAATGATCATGTCACCCCAGCAACTGTCGCTGCTCCAATAGTCCATGCTCCACAATTTGCTTCATCTTCACACCATACAACAGATAATCTCCTCCATAATTTCCTGAGGTTAAAGCCTCCAACTTTTGGCGGGAACTTGTCCCCGATGGATATGGCCGATTGGCTGAAGGCCATGGAGAAGGATCTAGTTAGTCTGAAGATTCCAAACTCTGAAGCCGTCCGTCTCACCACCCATCTGTTTCACGCCGAGGTAGAATATTGGTGGGAAGAAGTCAGGAACACCCAGTTCATCGATTATGAATTAGACGACATTCCTTGGGATGCATTTATTGAAGCCTTCAAGACTGAGTTCATCCCCCCGTCCACACAAAACATGATTACAGATACGATCATGAGGTTAATGCAAGGAAGTCGCTCAGTGGCGGAATACGAAAGTGAGTTCCGTAGATTAATCTGTTTTGCACCAGAAGTCACACATTCTGAGTCAGCAAAGTGTCATCGCTTCCTTTGTGGACTCAAAAGTTCGTTGAAGAATCAAATAGTGCCACTCTGTCTAACTAGTTTCTTCAAACTAGTGGAAACGGCTAAGGTGATTGAGCATCACCAATCCGAGGAAGATCATAAACGAAAGGCGCAAACCAATCTGAACCAGCAGGAAATTTCAAAAGACACGGACCCAACCCCCGAAAGTATATCAGCTGGAGCTGCACCTACAGCTAAACAAATTCAGAACTGCGCCAAACCACATCTGTATGGCAAGTGTTATCACTTTGGCCAGAGATGTTTTAATTGTGGACGCGCAGGCCATCGATTCTATCAGTGCGACCACACAGAAACAATAGATGGAGTTCAAATGAAGCTGTATCATAAGAAGCAGGTGTTCCGGGTAACTCCACTGAATCGGAGGGAACCAAATCTAGCCATAATGCCAGCCCCTGCTCCTGAAGTGGCTCACACACAACCACCAGCACCCAATTCTCATAATTTCCAGCGACGACAAACTAACAGTCGCCCTGCTGGACCTGCCCGAGTATACGCTTTAACTCATATGGAAGCCGCAGAAGATAATAATGTGGTTTCAGGTACACACTCTTAAACCCCTCTTGTTACATTGCCTTTCTGTATGTTAAATCTTTTTCAAGTTGTTAATGCAAAACTGTGTAATTTAGGCACACTTTATTTCAATAACTAGCCTTGTAACGTATTGTTCGACACGGGTGCCAGTCACTCATTCATCTCAGAACGATTTGCTAATAATCTTAAACTACACGCATGCAACCTAGCATAAAAATTGAGTGTTGGACTTCCATCAGGAATCCAATTAAGTGCTCATAAATTTTGCAATATCAAAGTCCCGATTAACGATCAAGAATTTCAGGCTAAGCTAATCGTTCTACCGATAACAAACTTTGACATCATCCTCGGGATGAATTGGCTTAGTGATAATAATGCTGTGATTAACTGCCATAAAAAGAGAGTCACTCTCCATTCTCAGGGTAAGCTTGAAATATTTGTAGGAAAAACTAGCACGCAGTTATCTTTAATAAATTCCATTAAAGCAGAACAATTGATTATCAAAGGTTGTAGCGCCTACTTAGTCACCATGATGGACGAAACAAAAGAAAATATCTCCCTTGCTGATTGTAAGGTAGTCAAATAATTTGCCGATGTATTCCCAGAAGATTTGCCTGGTGTACCTCCTTCTAGAGAAGTGGAATTCTCCATTGAATTGATTCCTGGTACACAGCCAATATCCAAAGCACCTTATAGAATGGCACCTAAGGAGCTTCAGGAACTCAATGAGCAGTTGCAAGAGCTCATGAATAAAGTTTTTATTAGGCCAAGCATGTCTCCTTGGGGAGCTCCAGTTTTATTTGTGAAGAAGAAGGATGGATCTATGCGTATGTGTATAGACTATCGTGAACTGAATAAGGTCACCATAAAGAACAAATACCCACTGCCTAGAATTGATGATCTGTTCGATCAATTATCTGGAGCCGTGATATTTTCTAAAATTGATTTAAGGTCTAGATACCATCAGCTGCGGGTAAAAGAAGATGATGTAGGGAAGACTGCATTCCGTACTCGTTATGGACACTTTGAGTTTTTGGTGATGTCATTCGGATTCACCAATGCACCATCCATCTTTATGGATTTAATGCAGCAAGTGCTAAAAACTTATCTGGACAAATTTGTAATCGTCTTTATTGATGTATCCTCATTTACTCCAAAACTCTGAAAGACCATGAAGAACATTTAAGGCTAGTGTTGAAAACCTTGCGTGAGCATCAACTTTATGCCAAGTTCTTTAAGTGAGAGTTCTGGCTTAACTCCATTGCATTTTTGGGACACGTAGTCGATGCTCAGGGAATTCGAGTAGACTAGAGCAAAGTAAAAGCTATTCAGGATTGGGCTCAACTTAAGTTCATCACCGACATTAGGAGTTTTATGGGATTAGCAGGATACTACAGGAAGTTTATTAAGGGCTTTTCTCAGATTGCTTCGCCGTTTACTAAACTAACCCAAAAGGCTGTCCCATTCATTTGGAACCCAGAATACGAGAAAGCATTTCAAACCCTTAAGGATGCTCTATCTACCACTCCAGTTCTTGTCCTACCAAAAGAAGGGTTGAACTATCAGGTGTATATCGATGCCTCTAGAATCGGTCTAGGATGTGTTTTGATGCAAGAGGGTAAGGTAATTGGTTACGCTTCTCGTCAACTAAAACCCCATGAGAGAAACTATCCAGTTCATGACCTTTAACTTGCAGCCGTAATATTCGCCTTGAAAATATGGCGTCATTATTTGTATGGAGTACAATGTTCAATTTTCACTGATCATCAAAGTTTGAAGTACATCTTCACCCAGAGAGAATTGAATTGTCGCTAGAGAAGATGGTTGGAACTCATTAGTGATTATGATCTTAGCATTCAATATCATCCGGGAAAGGCTAATGTAGTGGCAAATGCTCTTAGTCATCGTGCTACTCTAACCTCTATGATTTCCTCCAGTTTTCTAGAACCTGAATTTCGTAAGCTCGAGATTTCTCCAGTTAATGGCGATATGCTGAGTTTGCTATTAGCAAATATTAATGTGGAACCCACTTTCCACCGAGATGTCTCCATCTCGCAAACCAAAGACGATGAGTATTTGAAATTTAAAGCAGATATCGAAGGTGGCCGTCGTCAGGATTTGTAGTTGCAGAATGGTGTAGTTTATCAGGGAAATCGATTGTGGATCCCTAAGTCTATGCATCAAGAGGTTTTAGTCGAAGGCCATAATTCTGGGTATCATATTCACCCATGCAGTACTAAGATGTATCAAGATTTGAAGCAATCGTTTTGGTGGCCAGGTATGAAGAAAGATGTAGCTGATTTTGTGGCCAAATGTCATGCCTGTAATCTAGTAAAGGTCGAACACCAAAGACCTGGTGGTCTTCTGCATCCGCTAGATGTTCCTGAATGGAAATGGTTTGATATATCCATGGACTTTGTCATGGGATTGCCTCGTGCCAAATCTGGTGCCGATGTAATATAGGTTATTATCGATCGATTAACTAAATCAGCGTATTTTCTTCCTATTCGTCAAACTGATTCAGTAGAGAAGTTGGCAAAGCTCTACATCAAGGAGATTGTCAGACTACATGGAATTCCAAAGTCAATTGTATCCGATAGAGACAGCAGATTTACTTCCAAGTTTTGGCAAGCCGTGCATCAAGATCTAGGAATGACTCTAGCCATGAGTACAGCTTTTCATCCTCGAACGGATGGTCAGACTGAGAGAGTAAATCAAGTTCTGAAAGATTTGCTTATACTATGTATACTTGATTTTGCTGGTTCCTGGGAAGATCACATCCCGTTAGTGGAATTTACCTACAACAACAGCTTTCAAGCCAATATTAAGATGGCTCTATATGAAGCTTTATATGATAGAAAATGCAGTACTCCACTAGCCTGGTCTGAAATAGGAACTGTTCAACTATTTGGTTCAGAATTGGTAGAAGAAACCAGCAGTAAGATCAAGTTAACTCAACAGAGAATTCATTCAGCTCAAGATCATCAGAGTAAGTATCATGACTCTCACCACCGTCTCTTAGAATTCAATGTGGGAGATTCTGCTTATCTGAAGGTCAGCCCAATGAAAGGTATTTTCAGATTTGGTGTAGCTGGGAAACTCAGTCCCCGTTATGTAGGACCTTTCAAAATCTTGGCCGAGGTAGGGTCATCTGCTTATCGGCTAAGCCTACCTGATGGCTTTACAGCTGTTCACAACGTATTTCATGTATCCTCATTGAGAAGATGTCTTCGAGACCCTTCTCATCTCGTTCAACTCCCAGTAGTAGAAATTCAACCTGATCTTTTGTATATCGAAGAACTTATCAGAATTTTAGCTCGTGATCAGAAACAGCTGAGGAATCTTTCCATTCATATGGTCAAAATTCAGTGGAAGAACAGATCATTGGAAGAATCTACTTGGGAGAAAGAGGTGGATATGCGTAATAAATATCCCCATCTCTTTGCAAATCCAAGTACTATTCATTTCTTTTCTGTCAATTGTATCTAAACTCATATTATCGCAGTAGAACATTTCTTCACTTAGGTGATGTCGGAGATGACATCGTTCTTAAGTGGGGGAGTCTGTAACAACCCTAGGTTATTATCCTAGCTAAAACTAGATTAATTAAGCTAAACCAAGGTTTGATTTTAATTCCATTAGATTCAATGGGTCATTTAAACCTAAACCTAGAAGTTTGAAATCAATTGGAGCTAAATTGGAGAATTTGATATTTTTGGCTATTTTTAAGCCCTGAAAAATACCTAAATTATTTTGATCTTCAAATTAAAATCTGATTTCATTTTTGAATTCCTCATACCCAAATTAGCTAAGGGTGAATTTTTGGGAATTTTTGGAGCTCATTTGATCCTAAATTGAATTTGGAAAATTTTATAACAATTAAGTATTAATTAAATAGTTTTAATTAATTAAAATTAAATTTTATTTAATTTTAATTCTGTGGGATTTGCTGTCGGGACCGCGGCAGATCTACTGCGGGGTCCCGACAGTGGCGCACAGTTTCGAGCCAATGGGATTTTGAGCACGGATCTCAGCGCAGGATCTAAGGGCTCGCGTCGCTCTGTCCCACGATCGAATCTCAGCCGCGCGATCGGCATATTAAATCTAACGTTTGGGATTTAATCTGCACGGCCGTTGCTTAAAATCTCCATCAGGCCGTCCAAACGCAACAGATTCACAGATCAGACGGCCCTAAGACCCCGGTCACTGTGGATCTTCGTCTCTAGAGGATCCCGTCCCGACAGAAGGAATTTTGCCGAATCAAGCCACGTCGAGCCTGTCTGCCATCTTCTCGCTAGGTCAGCTAGACTGTTAGGATCCTTCCCATAGTGGCCGAACCTAGGGAGCTGGGTAGTGTGGCCAAACTAGTCCAATTAAAGGAATCTGGGTGAACTCCTCGGCCCAAGCCTAATCCCCGAACCTCAGCTATGGTTTCCTTCCCCCATAGCTCCCTGAGCCTATAAATACCTTCCAAGCTTCTCATTGAGCTCCTTTGCTCACTGAATTTCCCTCCACTCCCCAGCTGAAGCCATTGAAGCTCTCGATGATCGTGACGACTGGTCCTGCCGCATCTGCTGATAGAGGGCGTGGTCTGGTGTTCAGACCCCCTTACCGAGCTTTTACAACCTTCTGGAACAATCTAGCCCAGCCGCATTGTCCTCTGTCCCTGCATTTCTTCAAACCAAGGTACAGCTCCTTCCTCCTCTGTGTCGAGCTGAATCCAGCTCGATTCGCCTCTCCTCAAGCCATAGATGCTGTGCTAGGACCCTTCCTTAGCTCCTAGCGGTCATCCTGGACCTCTAGTGAGCCTTGGAAGTGCGCCAGACGGCCTAAGCACCGTCTGAGAGCACACTGCCAGTCGGGCCAATCAGCGCGAATGCGGCGTGCTCCTGAGCCATTTATCCCTCTGATTAGTATCGAAACCCTCAGAGCAATAATTGTAAGCTGGTATCGAGGGTCAGGTTCGACCAGATCGATCAATTCGACTGAACTTGATCGATCCAGTCGAAGCTCTGAACGACAGGAAACACGGAGTAGCACTCCAACGATCCAGACCACCTCAGGATCTCTCGTTGCCCCCTATCGCTCCCTCTTCGATCCCTGAACATGTATGGATCGAGATATCAGTGACTCGTGGACCCTGTGAGGAGAATTATCTCCTCACAGGTGCGCCAGCAGAAGTGTTTCGGCTGAATAGGCATCCCGCGATCCGGACCTTCCCAGTTAGGGCTTCGTGGTTTAATCGACGTGTCTAAGGCCAAGGAACGTGTAGCCATAGAGATCAGGGCCTGGCCTGGCCTATGCGCGGCGAATTTAGCGACGGAAGGTAACCCTAGGGTTCGGGCTGCGAGCGCTCGCGGGAGGAAGAAGACGGCGATTTTGGGCCGGGCCGAGCCACGACCCGCGCGGTTTGGAATTTGGGCTGCGGTTAATTAAACGATTATTGGAATGTATCTTTAATGGCTGTGATTTAATTTAATTAAAACCTAAAGCTCTGATTTAAATAAAATTACATATTAAATTAATTAAATAACTTTAGTTATATAAATTCAAATGATATGATCCAATATACCATTTGAATCAGAAAAATTCAATGAATCTGAATATAAAATAAAATCTCAAATCGAATGGTTGGATTTAAAAATATTTGCCAAACCTTCTATGTTCTTAAATAAATCATATAAAATCATCCAATTATCTAATTTATGAGATTAAGGGCTCTGATTGCTCCTTATACCCTAAGGAACAATTTCAGTCCCTTAAAATTAATTTTGGATAATTAATTTTCTTAATCACTCATTAATCACCTAAACAAGGATTAGTAAATTAAACCCTAATTAAGTCTCTGATTTGGGTGGGGATGGTTCCTAATATTATATTAGACCTCCTATAACTTAAGTATAAGGTTTGATTGCCCTAAAGTGCCCTAATTTCACTAATCATCCTAAATGGCTTAATTAAATGATTAGTGCTAATTAAGACCATTTAGGTCATCAAAACCTTAATTAAAGGTGTTCCCCACTTCATTAAGTAATATGAAACACATTAGAATAGTCTGGAACAAATTTGGATAATTAAACCCTAAAACCCCAATTTTAGCCTTAAGAAGGGTATTTTGGTCATTTTGACCAAAGTATGATTTAATGTTCCTTAAGGATTGAAAATTTCAATAAACCACTACAATGTAGGGTGGAAATGTTTCTCTTAAATCCTAGAACAATAATAATCACCAATCCATGAAATCTTCATTTAGTCTTTAATAAAGATACTTAGATCTTAAGTTTTACTTATAAAGATCATATGGCATAAAACCTTAAACTCTAATAATTGAAAAGGTCAATTATCTCACTAATAAGTTCAGTTAAGATAACTTAAAAATTAAGTTCTAAAGGAAAAGTAATTGGAAATGTCTAAGTAAAATCTTAGCTTAAGGTCTAAAGTGATCAAAACTCAGATCTTAAGTGACCTAAGAAAGTCAAAATGGGTTCAAAGTTAATCTAATGCTTGAAATTGTCAATTCTAACCTTAATAAGCTCCTTATAGTTAATCATAAAATTAGATTCTAAAGAAAATCACAAATGGAAACTTTTAAGTCAAAACTCTAATTAAAAGTTTAAAGTGATCAAACTTCAGATCTTTTAGATCTTAGATCTTAGACTTAGATCTTCAATTTGAATCAAACCACCTACAATTGAAATTATTTAATGATTGATTGTTTAATCTTTTGAAACCTTCCATGTGGGTATAGGATGATTCAATCTATAAGATAATGAAGTTATCTAAAGGATTGAATATAGATCTTAGATTCTCAAGTTCTTAATTGATTATTTTATCTTATAATTAGTAGAATAGCCTTTCATTAAGATCTTAGTTCCTGAATCTTTCAACTTATAGGATTCTTTACCTTTAAATTGGGATTAAGTGAGAAACTTAGATCCTATTTAGAATATCACCTTGGATTTGGAACTTGAACTCAACATAGGGTTTAGGTTCTGAATTCTTAAATCTTAATTTATTTGATCAAGATTTGGGTAAGAGAGTGAAAAATTCATAAAATTAGGTCATTGATTTGCTTGCTTAAACTATATAGTCGTCGCATGATTTTGGATTAGAACTTGTTAAGTTGTGTTATTTAACTTTAAGGATATAAATCTGAGATTCTACTTGATAGCTGGATATTGGAGATCCTAAGCTTGTACCTTCTCAGAGTAGTTAGATTTGGTAATTTAGACAACAACATATATCACATAAGTCTAGATTGAGTCTCTTGCTTACTTTGACTAGATTGCTTTGTATACCTTAGATTTTGAGCTTTAGCCCGTGAGCATAATAGGAAAAACTTAGGATGATGCATCCTAAGCTAGTATTGAAATTACATATCATTCAGTTTTATTTGTCACAGTTAGTAGAATATGACCTAGTTTAGTCTGCCTCTTCAGTAGTAGTATTGTATAGACTGGACTCAGACCTAGCATATTTGTATGGCTAGGCTAGGGATTGATTGATTGATATTGGAGGCCCTGTATGGCCTACTCGCTGGTATGGCAGTACTATGACTTAGGCATATTACTACTTTAGCTGAATTGTTTTATTTCTGATTTGCTTTGCCACATGCTTCAGTGACCTTATTTTCAGTATTTGCTCGCTTTACCACATGTCTCAGTGGTTTCATATTTCATATATTGCTTTGCTTTTGCCACATGTCTCAGTGGCCTTCCTTTTTATCTCAATCTACATGTTATATGTATACTTTCATGGCTTAGATATATGTATGAATGGCATATTTAGGATACTATAATTTTATCATATTCAGTGCTTGTGTTCTTTTATACTCAGCATATTTTACTTCGATCATAATCATGTTAGGATCATGTTTATTCAGCAGTTGCAGTTATTTTTTCTTTTAGCCTTACGTTGCTTATTTAGTGTTTTGTATATTACTTCACATATGTGTTGCATGCTATAAATGGATAGTTTATAGTATTCCATTTCTTTTATAGCTTGTTGCACCCTTTATTGCTTGCATGTATAGTTAAATTAAATGTGATATCCTTTAACATTCAGTTCATTTAAATAGCCTAAAATATACTTAGACAATTATCTAACTGTAACCTTTTTATTTTATTGGCTGGGGCCCTGGCATTTGTGATATCGACAAATGTCAGATTCAGACGTGTTCGTGGGCAGTGTCGCTGAGGAGGAGCCAGTTCAGGAGGAGGACCTTCCAGCTGCTGTCTAGCTAATTTTGTCTTGTTGATTCCAGTGATGACGAGAGTCTTTCATTTTCAGTTATTCATTTCAATTTGTAATAATTAACTTTCTAGATGTACTTTTCTTTCTGCATTGTGATGAGTTACTATATTGCATTTTTTTTTCCTACTATGTATTATTGTGAATGTTACTCTATTTTAGATTGCTTCCTCCACTTTGATATTTATATTGATGAATGTTATAGCACTTAGTGACAAGTCCTTGCCTTAAGGCAAGTTGAGTTCGACTAACTTTACTTAAGTTGGGGATTTGCCACAGTTGGAGCACCGTACTTCCTTATAGTCAGTACGAGGGCCCCACACGTAACCTGTCCAGAATAAATCGGACGTGCGTTACATACGCACGTCCTATTTAATCGGGAGATGGACAGAAGACCCTCACCATTAGAGCCAACCTCCTCTCCCTCTCCTTTTCGCTAGACGAGTGAGCTAATGATAAAACGCAACAGTCGGCCCTTACCTGCGATGGTGCGTCGATCCGTACCTACGACGATCCGTCGTTTCTTATCTGCGACCGATGAAAGGACAAGGACCGGAGCGCAGTCGACTCGACCCGACCCTCCCGTCCCGGCGCCGACTCGACTCATCCGCATCGACCTCTTCTTTGCGTCAATTTCTTTTTCTGCTCGCTCGACTCGGCTCGTCCGTAAGGTAAGACTCTTCTATTTATTTGAAAGGGGTAAAATACGTATGTATATATATGTATATATATATATACACATATATAATAAACCATAATAACAATAATAATAATAATAATAATAATAATAATCAAAGTATAATAGAATAAATTAATTTAATTTTAAATTTTATGTTACAATTTTTATGAGTAGTATAATTCAATTAACCTATTGTATCAAAAGCAAAGTATCTATCTCCGTGCATTAGTAGCAAATTCTAAATGTCTAATCCCAGCTTTAGTTTAATTATCAAATCATGCTATTAGAAGATTTAAAAAATAAAATTTGATGGGGTTAAACTCGAATATATTTAAATTGAAAGTATAAACTAAGTGAATACTTAGCTATTTTAGATATCACTTACAACTAAATTTCAATATGAGGATGTGTTAGACTAGAAAAATATACGCGACATACTAACTCCTATTTAATGAAATTTGACAACCTATAAATATTTGCATTCAAATTATGCATGAAATTGGGAACAAAAATTAAGAATTTTAGGAAAGTATTATTTAGCCTAAAATTGTTCCTACGACTTTGAGATTTTAAAATCAAGTTTAAGAATCGAAATATAAGTTTTAAATTTTATAAATAGGTCATTGCAAAGTTTAATAGGATCTCAATTATAAATTTTGCAGACACATCGAAATTGTGAGTGAATCATCTTGAATAAGTCAAACACGAAAGGTACACTGGATATTACTTTTATACTTTTCTATGCTTTCTATTTTTTTACTGCTTAAGCATCGCTTTGAACCTGTTTTATATTGCTGCGTTTTACTCTTACTGTTAGAGAGATAAAAGGATGTTTATACATATTGTGAATGTTGCAAAGGGTTTCGATACGAAGATTAAATTAAATTAGGGCGGGGTTAGCCCATCAGGAGTCATAAGGGTGCCATCTGAAGCTTTTGATGGGCCTAGGTGAAGGTCATGCTTAACTGCATATATGATTCTATCTGAAGCCTTTAATGGGGGACCAAGTGAAGGATACCATCTGGAGCCTTGAGAGAGGCCCAGGTGAAGGTGCCATCTGGAGCCTTTAACGGGGGCCCAGGTGAAGGATACCATCTGGAGCCTTGATAGAGGCCCAGATGAAGGTGCCATCTGAAGCCTTTAACGGGGGCCCAGGTGAAGGATACCATCTGGAGCCTTGAGAGAGGCCCAGGTGAAGGTGCCATCTGGAGCCTTTAAGGGGGCCCAGGTGAAGGACATGCTTAATTGCATTTTTATGAACCCAACCTCACGGTTCTAGCCTTGCTTCATAATATCAAGTCATAAACATAAATATGAATTTTATGCTATATTATTGCTTTTCCTTTTAAAAACTTGGCATGTGAAAAGAACCGTATTTTGTAGGGGACATATTTACCTTATATTTGAAACACACTATTTTCTTATAATTGTTATCATTTTTATTTCCCACTCTGCTTTAAGTATATCTTTAATATCCTTTGTATTTAGAATGTGCACTAAGGCATTATTTTTATAATGCCAGATAAAGTACAGCTGTAGGCGGTTGATATAATCTAAAGGTATAGCATGGAAAAATAACTGCCCCTTCTAGGATTAATAATTTGATGTATAATGAATTTCATGTAATAAATTTTTAGATATTATATACTTTAAATTAAATGAATGGTATTTCTTATATTTTAATGGCTTTGAATGTTTGTTTAACTGCTATTTTACCTAACTGCCAATATGATCCTGTGAAAAGATGCAACTGATGTTAGATTGGTTGTTACCAACCTAACATGGGTCATCACAATGGGTGATATTAATTGTGGACTAGTATGAAATGACTTGAAATATTCTTATCTTTTCTTCTCAAATTTATTATGAAGTGCATTTACGTATTGACCAAAGAACGTTCGTAATGTTATTTTTGAGTTCACGTATGCAACAGCCCAAACTCTTAACACCAATATGTTGTCTGCTTTGGCCTGAAAGGCCTCACAGTTTTGCCCTTAGAAGATGACTTTCTAGCAGGTTACCAATCCTGGGAGTGCTCCCACCTGAGCACACTTAATTTTGGAGTTTTTATCACAAACTCTACAGTTATCTAAAAAGGCGCCTCGATGTTTAAGAGTTTTACTTATTATTACTTAAGTGGGGTCTTCATAATCTCCCCAACTTAAGTAACTGACGTCCTCATCAGTATCCACACACAAATCCAAGAACTATTCATTGGGTAGATAGGACTAGAGGCGACCCCTACAGGCTCAAGAGATACCCACAACTATGTAGCACCTTAACCATCATGATTCAAGAGGCTGCTCACATAAAGTGGTACTTTACCCTGTATGACACTTAGCTCCTATCTGGTACCCTATGGCCTGCTCTGATACCATTTGTAATAGCCCAAACTCTTAACACCAAGTTATTGTCCTCTTTGGCCTGAAAGGCCTTACGATTTTGCCCTCAAAAAATAACTTCCCAGCAGGTCACCCATCCTGGGAGTGCTCCCACCTGAGCACACTTACATTTGGAGTTCTTATCAGAAACTCCATCGTTATTTGAAAAGGCATATCGATGTTTAAGAGTTTTACTTATTACTACTTACGTGGGTCTTCACAACGTAATCATCAAAAAATGCATTCATACTTTCACTTCTTTAAGTTGTTAACATCCCAACCCAAAACATGTCCTTAAAATATATTGGCACCCATTTCTCTTTACAATTATAGACTGTAGCTAGCCAAATATTTTTAGTTATGCCATATTTTTTAATGGCACACGTCCACTCTCTCTCAAATTCGGCAATACTCATATAATCATAGATTACTGTACTAATATTAGCAATTATGGCTTGACGGTTGACGTTGTTTCCTAATTTCTCTGGAAGCTTATGCATGATATGCCATAAACAAAAGCAATGTTTAGTTGAGGGGAATACTTTTGCTATTGTAGCCTCCATTAATTTGCATTGATCAGTTATGATTCCATCAGGATATTTGCCCTATATACACACTAACTATCTTTGAAAGAACCATGAGAATGTTTCAATCATTTCATATACTAGCAAAGCACACCTTAAAAGAATTGAATGGCCATGATGGTTAACCCCAACAAATGGAGCGAAAGGCATAGCATATCTATTAGTTAAGTAGGTGGTATCGAAAACTACAATATCTCCAAAATAGAGATAAGCCATCCTAAAGCGTGAGTCAGCCCAAAATACATTTCTAAAATGACCCTCATCTGATAATTAAAAATAATAAAAGAAGATTGAATCATTATTTTGCAGATTTTCAAGGTGTTTCAGCAATGAATTTGCATCACCATCGACTAATGCCAAAACCCTTTGATTTGTAACATAATTGCGATAATCTTTTTCAGTAAATTTGCAGTTTTCATGACCCCCACTTTTTGTAAATATTGTGTTAATGGACTTGTTCAGTAAAATGCCAACTTTATTATTTATTATAAGTTGTCTCTGAACTGTTATAGATAGTTCATAAAAACTGCGCATGAAGCAATTTTGGGATCCAGGTCATGGTTATACTCTAAATTCACATCTTCAACCTCCCAATTACCATTCAAACATTGATCAATAATAACCAACATTGCTTTGTATCTTGTGCGTACTATAAATTTTTGACATAGCTTAGAAGGACCAACGTTGTTTTTAGGGCGTCCTTCTTTAGAGCAAGTAAATAAACAACGTGATTTATGATCGTAAAAATTATAATTTGATATTTTAACTCCAAATTCTATCAAATAGCCATATGATTTATAATAATTAAAAGCATTATCAATTGAGTTAAATTTTATTCCAATTTGAGGAATTTTCATGAAGCATTCTTATATGTCACTACAAATATTGCCACATTCATCGATATGCTCTTATAATTAACAAATCCAGTAAGTAAAAAATATGGATATTCAAAATATTAATTCTCTTAAAGGAATACAAATTTCAAACCTCAACAATTATGTCCAAAGTGGTCAACTTATTGTTCACAATATTTTCATCACAACACAATAATTCTGCAACATCTAAATAGTATCATAATTACTTAAATAATATGAAGAATATCGATGCATAATTGTTTAATATTTAATAAATTCATATTAAATATTGTTAGATATTCATTTGCTGCTGGCAACAAGTATTCCATGCTAGTATTCTCATCAATCATTACTGTAACAATATCTGCTCAAATAGTAAAAATATAAATTAAAAATAAGAATTAAAAAAAATAACTAACATGCAAAATAGTATCTCATACTCAATTTCAAAATAATAGATAAACATCTGATCATATAAGTAATATAATACTACTATTGAATATATATCAATGAAAAACTGTTACCAACATGTTAATATTGAGACACTTTCTCTTACCATCATCTAATCCAAGTATTCAATTAAAATAACTATTTTCTAATAATAATAAAAAGTTTAACTACATCAAAATATTATTATAGCAACACATCTTAAGAATGTTTTTTTCATATGAAAACCTAATGAAGCTAAAACTAGACTAGCAATTATCAACAACTAGTAATTAGATAGCCTAAGTTTCCCTGCGGCAGCTGCAAAAAAGGTGATGGACCTTGAACTTCTTGAAGCAGCTGGGCAAGGAAATTAGCCCTTCCTGAGGCGACGGTTGCAGTGAATGGTGCTGAAACGGCATAATGTTTTCGTGCAGCGATGGTCGAGGAGGGAGATGTTAAGAACCACCGTATTCCTACTTCGGATTTCGAGAAGCGATGAGAGAAGTGACGGGAGAAGCAAAGCGAGAGAGCGGCTATGAATGGAGGATGAAAGCGAGCAGCTGAGAAGATGCCCGAAGCGAGCAGCGAAAAGATTTTGGGATGCCCGAAACTGAGAAGATGCCCGAAGCGTGAGCAATTGGAGAAATAAGGCAGAGGCGGAGAAGGAACGAGAGGGCGGCGGAGAAAGAGAGGCTGCGGAGAAAGAACGAGGGCTATGGAGAAATGCCCGAAGCACGAGCGATTTAGGGATTTAAGTGATGTGGCATGCTTGCCACGTATGACGCCAACGCATCCTTACACCACTGTGGCTACAGTGGTGTAAAAACAGCATTTTCCAATATTAAAATGTTTAATTATATAAAATAATATAATATACAAAAATGTTTAGTCCCACATCTTAAATTCAGCAATACAATTGTCAAATTTGCTTATAAATAAAGCAAGACTAGCATTTATTTATTATCTATTTGGCTCATCAATTTTATTTTAAATGGGCCATTATTAAATTTGCATGCTCACACAAAATTTGTTTGTACTAATGTGGGCTTATTTTACTGGCTTAAATTAAATTTTTGAGTTGGCTTAGTATCGCAATCAGCCGTTCGGTTTTACGGTTCGCTGATTCAATCATAAAATCGGCCAATTTTTTCCTGGTTTGATGTTTTGTAGGTTTATTCTCCTATTATGACAGGTTAATTGATTGGTTTGCAGTTGAATCAGTTGATTCGGTCTGAGTTTTAATTCTTTGATTTAAATATTATATATCAGTATTATTAGATGTATGTTGTTTGATATTGTCATTCATGCTATATTACACATGATGTAAGATTACCTTCAATACTGAGAGTGAATATAAATTGAAAATCACAACAAATAACTAGGTAAATAATATTGAGATGTGGCAAATATAAATTAAAAAGATAATTAGGTTAACAATATTAAAATCAAAAAATATATACAAATTTTATCGCAATTCGGTAAATAATATCTATGTAACAACCCTAGTTTGGGTCGGCGCGGAAATTCAAGTCGGCGTTGAAATCAGGAGAAAATGGCGGCCTTCATGTGCGGAACTCGGGATGACAGTGGCACGGGTTTTCAAAAGGACACACGTCGCTCGTAGGAGTTGACGCGTGTCGCTCTCAGAGGGCACGCCGCAATAAAAAAAATGCGATCGAACCGGGACGGGTCGACTCGGTTCAGCGACAGAAAATTTAACCAAGCGCCGAACCATTTTGTCCACAAAGGAACGGACGCAGAAAAAGGGGATTTAGGGTTTCTTTGCCAGAATTTGATTCTGGTTGAACCCCGGGGCTATCCACATACCGGCGTGAAGATCTCGTCGGGACGAATCGTCCTAGGTAAGAATCGAAGCCAACAGACTTGGGGATCATCAAATAAACCGATGCCCTAAATTATTGGCCGAACCCTAAAATCCCATAGGATTTTTAAAACCATTGGTTCTATTTAAAATGGCTTAAGATCAATCGATCCTTAATACGAAGTTGATTTAAGCTCTGGCATTCAATAAATAAATATCTATGCTATGGATTAAAGGATTGGTATGTACCTGAAATCGAGAAGGAAAATGGGGATTCACTCGCATGAGCTCCTTCCTCCCAGCAAGGTTCTCCAGCAGCCCTTAGCTCCCGCAATAGTTTTAGGTGAGATGCCAAATTATAGAGTAAAGAGAATAGAAGTAATGGACAAAGGTTATCCAGCTGGGAGCGTACGCTTGCATTTCACCCGTGACCTTGCGTGGGTATCAGGCTTTGGTCACAGGAGAGGAAGATGCACAGGAAATGATCCAGGCTGTCCATTTGAGCCAACGATCCAACGGATGATCACAAGTCGTTACTCGATTTAAATCTCGGCCATTATATTGAATTAAAAGAAGGCGCAACGGCTGGGATTTGGCGGAATTGATGTTCCGTGTTTGGAGTCCCACACGGGATTTTCACGGTTTGAAGATAAATTCGTTAATTTAATTTATTAAATTTATATATATTTTTATTTTAATTATATTATTTAATTAATTAATTTAGCACAATGTATTACTCAAAATAAAATAATCAAACGCACTCCAAACAATCCCAAAAATTCACACTTACCTAATTAAGGTGCGGTGAACTCAAAAATGTAATCGGATTTTTGTTCGGAGGTCAATTTAATTATCTTAATTTTCTAGGTATTTAAATATTAATAAAATATTTAGGGAAAATTCGACGACTTTCAAACGCTTCCATAATACCACCCCTAGTTAATTTGGGTGTGGTGAGTCCAATGGTGGACTCCATTTTCAATTCTAAGGTCTAAATAAATTATGCATTCTCAGAATTATTAGAAAACCAGGAAATGTTGGAAATTGCCAAACAATCTCCAATTCGCACGAAAATTGAAATGGAGACTCCTTAGATTATTATAAGACTAATGGAAAAAGATTAGAGTCAATTAGGTCGCTAATTGATGAGTAACAACACTAGGGTTGTTACAAAAACTCCACATGATTAGGGTAGGTGCGAGATTTTTCAGGCCGAGCAGCTGTTGGTTTGACCCGTTCCGTTCGTACGCGAGCCTTCGAGGAACCCTAATCAGGTACCACCCTTCATCCTCTTCTGCGCTTAATCTTTTCTGACTTGACCAACTCGCTTGCAGGTCCGTGGGTCACAGCTGTAGCGTATGGGGCCTGCCTTGTAACAACCCTAGTGTTGTTATCTATCAATTAGTGACCTAATTGACTATAATCCATATTCATTAGTTTTACAAGTGTACTAGGAGTCTCCAATTCAATTTTTGTGCGATTTGAAGATCGTTTGGCAATTTCCAATATTTCTTGGTTTTCTGATAATTCTGAGAATGCCTAATTTATTTAGACCTCAAAATAAAAAATGGAGTCCACCATTAGGCTCACCACACTCAAGTTAGTAAGGGGTGGTATTTTAGAAGTGTTTGAAGTCGTCGAATTTTCCCCGAATATTTTAATAATATTTAAATACTCAGAAAATTAAGATAATTAAATTAACCTCCGATCAAAATTTTGATTTTATTTTTGAGTTCACCACAGCTTAATTAGATAAGGGTGAATTTTTGGGATTTTTTGGAGTGCGTTTGGATATTTTATTTTGAGTAATAAGTTGTGTTTAAATAAATAATTAAATAAAGATTATAAATTAAATAATTATATATACACACACGCGCGCGCGCGCACACACACACACACACACACATATATATATTATTTATTCGATCGGCTGTATTCAGAAGACGGGGATCCACTGTGGGAGAGCAAACACGGGACAGCGGTCCTGTGCGATCCATGACGTTGGATTTTATTTAAACCTAATTTAACGGCGAGGATCAGTTTGAGCTAATCCAGCCGTTGGATCAGCATCTTGATCCAACGGCTTGGATGCGTCCCGTCTTTCCCCTCCCCGCACGACCTCTACAACCTGCAGACAAAGGACATCCGGCTCATCCAGCTGGCCCCGTCCCTCCAAATTAAGCTTCCCAATCTTCTCTTCTTCCCATTTACCTCTTGGAAGCTATTGCGAGAGCGTAAGGTTGAAATAGAGGGAGCTTAGGACATTTCGGGGAGACTATTTTTTTTTTCTTCTCTATTTTTCCTTGCTTGCATAAGGTACACTCTCCGATTCTCCTTCCCTTATTCAATTTTAATTGTTAATAACGAGCTATTCCTTTCCATTTATGTTTTGATCGAACCTTATTGAGTTCGATCGCGTCTAAGTCCCCCATTTGCCTTTTTTAGACTTCGGCACTTCGTCGGGTCCGAAAAAGGGGATCTAGGGTTCGATTCTGCGTCATATATATACATCGTCAAGGCTCACTTTTTAGTTCAATATCTCGATCTTGACGAGGACTTTATATTGGCGTGCGGGCTCCCTCGGGAAACCACTGGACTCGGTCTGTAAACCTAACCTTAAAAGTATCTCTTCGAGATACTTTAGGGAAGATGATGGTTTGAACTGGGCATCCATGGTTCACCTTTAATCGCTGGACCAGGCAGTTTATTTTGCCTAAACCGCTCAGTTTCCTGGCTCAGCGGGGAGGGACCACCTGGACATGCGGACCAATATCAGGCTACCGCGTGTCCAGCCGTCTGAATCCTAATGATGATGCCGCCGGATTTTAATTATAAGTGTATTAAACTTTAAGCCATTCTTTTCTGTGCAGTTTCCATTTTTCTGTGTTGCCATTAATAATTGTTATGAATTTAATTAATATTAATTAAATGTAAATTTTTATTTCATTAATAACTTTAATTATACTTATCCAAAATATATAATATTATATACCATTTTAATCACAAAAATGAGTAGATCTATAATATATAATTTAATTTATATTTTAACAAATATTTTAATGGGTCAATATTTAGGATTAATTAATTAATTACAATTAATAATCATCATTTCATGTGACCTAATTTGATCATTTAAGATCCAAATTAAATGATCAAATAGTCCATTTTACTCACAAAAATGTGAGGAACAATAATATGAAATAAAATTTATCATTTGAACTCTAATTTTCTTAATCACTTTTAAACCTAATTAGGAGTCATTAAAGCTTAGTTTTTCCAGAGTATTCCAAAATTGACATACTTAGTGTCATTTTTCTCCTTATGATATAAAGATTTCATTGATATATAAATCATTTCTATTGGATAACAATTAAGGATTTTAGATTTCTTAATTTTATTTAGTGCTATCGTGATTATTCTAAATTTTTAGATAGCTTATTTTTTAAGTTTTATAAAACCCTAGGATAGCTAACTTGTTATATTTATTATCTTCCTTACCAATTAGATTATATTTATATGAGCTTAGTTCTCAACTTTCTATTAATATGAATTAATTACCAAGTGTTTAATTCACCTTTCAACCTTAAGGTAGAAACCCTATGATTGATTTGTAATTGATCTATAGTTGATCCTTAGATCTATTAGTTACACCCATTAAGGATAGATAATCTTAATGCCTTAATAATTGTAGATTTGTGAATCAACTAGATCTAGCTTTAGTGATTGGATTAGGACTTTAGTTTATTCATCCTAATCCCTAAAGCCTTTTCTTATTTATTTTAAACTATAGTAATAAGAATCCTTAACTTACTTAGATTAGTTTAGGAATCCTATTAAATTCCTTAAACATCAACTAATAGTATACTTAATACTTGTAGTTCTTAAGTCATATTAATTACTTACCCTAAACCTTACCATTACTTATAATAAAGCTAGATTAACATTTGATTGATTAGGTCATTCAAACTACAACCTAGCGAGTGAACCCTAGTGAATCTTATTGGTTTTGTCTTAGTGCTAATTTCTTAAGTTAGATATTTTCCTATCTTGATCTCTTCCTACTAGACACCTAAGCCTTGATTTAATTATTGTAATTAAATTTTATAGTTTAGGATGAGATTAAGAGCTTATTTCTAATAGTAATAATTATACTTAAAAATTATTTTGTCACATCATATTAATTGAATTGAATCTACTATTTTCAAAATCCTAATTACTACTATATTAAAATTAACTTAAGATCAATATCTCAAAGTTAATTGAGAGCTCAATTAGCTCCAATCATTAAGTAGATCATTAAAATTAGATAACTTTGGATATCACTTAGTTACAATTATTGATTTTCCTTGAATGTTTGCTTGACTTTGAGTCTTTTTCATTTGAATCATTCATATAAGATATTATGCATGAATAAAACTTTTACATTAAAATTACTAGGGGTCTATATGGTGGATCAGTCTAGGGCAGACTGAAAATAGAGTAATAAGGAGACCTCACATTCTTAGAGGGCGAATGTGAGTGCTTTAGGTTGACCCCGCTTTTCTTTAGTTATTAAATAGACGTGTTTAACTTCTCATTTTATTTTGAATATGCCCACAGAATGAGCACATATTAAAATAACTTCAATTAATAAATATGTGAGATCTTCAATCTTATAGATTGTTAAGGCTTGCCATAGCTTTTAGCTATGTTACTTTCCATAGTTATAGACTATGTGAATCTTAGACTAATTATAGCAACTCAAGGTTGTTACCCAACTTAATTTTAGCCTAATTATATTGTAATTATCATTCTATTAAATTCATCTAGTCATTAGAACCAAACCCTGAAGGTTTGGAGCAATTTGGAGCCCAATTGATTATTTTGGAGTATTTTAATATTTAATTAATCAGAAAATTGAGGTGTTTATTTTGACCTCAAAATTAAAATTCGACTTTACCGTTGCAATCGTCACCCCCAAATTAGCTAGGGGTGATGTTTTGGACGCATTTGGAAGTCGTCAGATTTTCGCGAATATTTTAATATAATTAAATACCCCGAAAATTAGCATACTTAAATAATTATTGGAATCAAAATTCGACTTCACCGTTAAATTCCTTACTCCCAAATTAGTTATGGGTGAATTTTTGAATATTTTAAGAGCATGTTTTGAAAATCTGAATTTTTGTATAATTAGAGAAAATAAATAAGTAATTGGTTAGTACTTAAATTGCAAATTCACCCCCCCCCCTCCTAACTGGCATCCTAGTCAGCTGACCATGCTCTCCATTCGGCTGAGTCCTTGCTTCCCATTTCTCCCTCCCATATTTGATGGGAGAGAGCTTGCCTCTCCCCTCACCTAGCCTCCCTAGCTAATGATGGAGCCTCTATTCCTCTCCTCCTTTAAAAGACAAGCACAACCCCTCCTCCTCTTTGCTGCAAGAGCTAAGGCTTTCTCCTTTTCTCCATTTTTGTACCTTGTATTGAATAAGGAGCTTTCTTCCTCCAAGGTTCTTGAAGAAAGCAAAGGTCCCTTTTTTCCTCCACTCCTTGCAAGGCTAAGGTACCTATTTGCTCCTCTCCTTTGTCTTCTTCATATTGCTACTATACTTGTTTGTAGCTTTAGAAACTCGTGATAAAGTAAGAAATCCATTAAGGTTCATTGAAGCTTCTCATTTCTGTAAAAAATGCACGCTCTGTTTTTCGTCCATTTTGTATACCCTGTCCTTTATTCCTATTTTTTGTATAGCTAGAATTGTTCGTTTGTGCCGATTTTGGTGTCGATGGAAAGGTATCAAAAAGACCTGTCCATTTATATATAACATCGCTCATTGAATGCTCTAGATTGACAGTATTTGAGCTTGAAAGTAGGCCTTACAGGTTTCGTCCTAGCGAAAGCACCGTCCGGCGCTCCAGCGCGCTGCAGTGCCCAAGATTGCAAATGGACCGCTATAGCGCGCCGTAGCGGGCTGCAGCGGTATTTTGGCAGAAACCATATAAAATTAATTATTAAACAGTAAATCACAAGTTAAACCGCTACAGCGCGCCATAGCGCGATGGAGCGGGCTGTAGCGAAATTTGGGGAAAACCTTAGGAAATGTTAAAAATAAATTAATGAAACAATTATTTTGCAAGTTGGTCTGCTGCAGCGTGCCACAGCGCTACCGCGCGCCGCAGCGCGCTGCAGCGCTAAAAGCACCACAGTGCACTGTAGTGTTAAAACTGCCACAGCGCGCTGCAGTTGCAGAAGCGCCACAGCGCACTACAGCGCCTTGCATAAACTGCTCAGATTTCTTTAATACTGCTCAGTTTTGGCTGAAATGGCCAAAACTTCATTGTTTTTGTATTTTAAGGTCCCTAGGATCCTAGTGGGACTAAATAATATTAAATTTGAATCTATTTTAACTAAAATGGAATATTGCATAAAATTCTATATGAAAATTAAGTTTGAAATTTTGTTATTTTTAATAAGTGCTCAAAATCTACTATGTACTTGAAATGTATGCTATGTCAAATGCCAAGTAATAGAATCTTAGGTGCTTGTAATGAATAGGTATATCTTAACAATCTAATGATATAAAACCTAAGTCTTTTAGAATTGTAATCAAGTGCTAACTCCTTTGCTTTGATTTAGAATTTGGTTAGCCTTAATTACCTTTTTGTTCTATGTCATCTTTATATTTATATGCTTTTATGATATTATGATGAATGTTAGAGAACTTTAACATTATTTGGACACCTAAATGTGCTTTAATTGACATTAACTATACTTGAACATAAGAACCTTAGAAACTTGATTAAGTAGATGATACTTAATCTAGATCTAAAGTTTGACATCAATAATACACTAATAATACATTGATTTGTCATTAACCTTTAAATTAACTTTTAGTCTTAATGATAGAAAGGTTAGGGGTTAAACCCTAACTTGTCTTGATTAAGATCTAAGCATTAATCACTTAATCTATTAACTTGATTGCAAGATAATTCAATCGACATTATTCCAATAATGCATTTGATTTAATATTGATCTTAAATAATTAAATTAGAAGTGTTAAGGTTAATATTAAATCTATGTGATTGAACCATCTTAATCTAAACTTTAGATCTTTGATTTTCTCTTATATAAGACTATTAGCATAAAGTGGATAATAAAATTGTAATAAATTATGAAATGATCTAACTCTAATAAGATCTTTGATTTCATCCCATGATTGTAGAATATAAAAGGATTAGATGGATCTTTCTGACCACTTGAATGTTAGCTTAAGAAGTAGAAATGTGAGATCTTAAGGGTCTTCGTTTAGGATCGTTCTTTAAATGTTTAAAGACCTTAAATATTGATACCTTGAGGTAGGAAGAACTTTTGTAATTTATTAAGGTAGAAACTTAGATGATCCTTCATGACTTTAGAAGTTGAACTTGATACCTTGTGGTAGGAATCACCTAAAACAGTTAGGATGAAACTTATTCCTTGTGGTAGCAACATACATTGAGTGATCTTTTGATCATACCCTTGGAGCCTCGTATAGGACTCACCCATTTATAGTGAAGATCAATAGCTTTGATAACTCTTTGTCGATTAAATAAAATCTTCTGAACCCAGATTATTGGTTTGGTATAGTAGGGTATACCCATAGTACTGTATTATTTCAGTAATATTCAGGATTGGTTGATTCACTTCAATGCGGACTTATGACTAAGTGTTATCCTGAGGGATTAGATGAATATAGTCTCGTTAAAGTAAATCTTCTAAGACTAAGAGTATTACAATTAGTGAACAAGATCCTTAGTTTGAGATGTAAACTGCGATAGGGTTCTGCCTCCTAGCGTAATGCGCTTCGATAAGTACAGTTTAAGTAAACTAAGTATCTTAATTTACTTGGTGTAGACCACTAAGTATTCTTGTAATTGGGTCATTTAATAGCTTAACTTGAGATGTAAACTGTGATTGGGTTCTGCCTCCTATCATAGTACGCTTCGATAAGTGCAGTTTAAATAAGTTATGGGTTAAATCCACATTTCTTACAAATATGCTAAATATGTGTATACAATTATAACAAGTCAAAGTTGTTACCCAGCTTAATTTTAGCTTAATCATATCGTAGTTATCATTCCACCAAGCTCATCTAGCCATTAAAGCCAAACCCTGAAGGTTTGGAGCAATTCGGAGCTCAATCGATTATTTTGGAATAATTTAATATTTAATTTATTAGAAAATTTAGGAATTTATTTTGACATCAAAATCAAAATCCGACTTCACCATTGCGATCGTCACCCCCAAATTAGCTAGGGGTGATGTTTTGGATGTGTTTGGAAGTCATCGGATTTTCACGAATATTTTAATATAATTAAATGCACCGGAAAATAAAATAAAGAAATAGTCATCGGAATCAAATTCTGACTTCTCCGTTAGATTCCTCACCCCGAAATTAGCTATGGGTGACTTTTTGGGAATTTTCAGAGCACATTTTAAAAATCTGAATTTTGAAATAATTAAGGAAAATAAATAAGTAATCATTGAGGCCCTAACTTGTAATTTCCCCCTTATCCTTCTATTTTCTATTCGGCTAACAGCCTCCATGGTTCGGTGCCTCCATGCTTCTTAGGCAAGCATGATGACTTCCCTACTCCACCCTACCCTTAGGCTCATTATTCCTTCTCCTCACTTAAGAAGGGTTCAAACTCCTTCTTCCCTTTACAAAAGTTGAGCTCTTCCTTCCTCCTTCTTTGGCTTGCTGAGGCTTTCTCATTCCTTCCTCCATTGATGCACTTGTGTTAGAGAAGAAGGAGTTCAGCTCAACCTCTAAGGCTTTGGAGAAAAACAAAGGGTCTCTCTTCCTCCACCCCTTGCAAGGTCTAAAGGTACCCCTTTATCCCTCTCTTTTGTCTCCTTCATATAGCTACAATGCTTGAATGTATCCTTAGAAGCCCATAAGCATGTATGGAAGCTTTTAAGGCTCTTAAAAACATCATAGAAAACTGCTATGTTTTTTTTGTATTCTGCATACCCTTGTATTCGTCAGCATATTTTGTATAGCTAAGATGCTCCGTTTGTGCCAATTTTGGTGTCAATGGAAAGGTATCGGAAAGACATTTCCATCGATATATGGCATCGCATGTGAAGTGCTCTAGGTTGAGAGTAATCAAGCCCGAATGTTGACCCATCGCTGTTTACGCTCAGGCAAAATCACCGTCTGACGCGCTGCAGCGCCCAGAGTTGCGAATTTGGGTCCGCTACAGCGCGCTGCAGTGCAAAATCCGCTACAGCGCCCCAAGTTTTGAATCCGGGTCTGCTATAACGCCTTATAGCACCGAATATTGCACTTTTGCCCACTATAGCACGCTCCAGCGCCCCCATTTCATATAGGGATCGCTATGGTGCACCATAGCGCTTAAAAATGCGATTTTTGGCTGCTACAGCGCGCCACAGCGGCTAGAAAATTAAATTGATCATAACTTTATCATCCGGACTCTAAATTCAAAAATTTAAAGTGCTAGATAGCTTAGAATTTCAGTGCCTACAATAATATAAAAAATAGTTTGGTTTTGAGCCTAGAAAAATCAGAAATGACCAAAATACCCTTAGTCATAATTAGGTCATAACTTGGCCAATTGAGGTTCAATTTGGGTCTACTACTAGTCAAAATACTCAATGTGATATAGGGAAGCTATAGCCACTATATTTGGTGAATTTGAACACCAAATGAAAAGTTAGAGCTTCTTGACCCCTCTTAACTTAGAAAATTTCCAAATTTTCCCTTAGAAATTCAATTGACTATAAATAATTTATTAGACCTCAGAATTTAGTGTTCTTAGACTCTATGGAGTCCTTGAATAACAACCAATAGTAAACTGTATAAGAATTTAGATTTCATTAAGTGCAATTTACTAAAATGCCCCTTAAGTCAAAAACCTTAGTTTAGACCTATAGGACCCATTTCTCATCCAAATTAAGCATACTTATTGTCTATCTTCAAGTTAGACAATAAGGAATCATTTAGTACTAAGAAACTTCAATTTGGACCCTTAATTCAAAAGCTATCTTTTCGGATACTTAAGTAGGGGCAAAATGGTCATTTTGCCCAAAATTTAGGTTAAGTGCCCTTAACCTCTGATCTGTGTTTTAAATTACTAAAATCAGTATTAAAACTGTATTAGAATCATTTAAGTGAGAAAAATCAGCCATTAGACCAACTTAATAAAATTTCTCAAAATTTTTTAAGTCTTTTCCTTAGGATCTTTCACATCACATTAGGACTACTCCTAAGACTAGGACTAGCAGATATGTTAGACTTCATTCATTAGATAAGTGGATTATTCAATAAATGAATTCTTGGTTTTATTAGTTTCTAGAAATTTTATAATTTATTTTGATTGTTTTATCTTTTAACCCTAGATTTAGGATAAGGAGATTCATCCTATTAAGTTTGATTTGCTTAATAGAATCTACCTTAATCAATATATCACTTTTGGACTAAAACCTAAATCTTATGTCTTAATCTTTTTGGATTATGTGATTAAGCCCAATCTCGTGGTATTTAATCTATAATCTATAGTTTAGTAGATCTTGATCATATCTTACATAGAATGTCTAAACTCATTAAACTATGACGTATGATTCATTGATTGAACTTGTAGTCGTGTTTGATTGAATTAGATTAGAACATGATCAGTTCTAATCCTTTTAACTTATAAGGCTGTGCTTCTAAGTTACACTCGATAGTAGGAATTTGAGTTCCTGAACTTGTGTGACTTAGAATAGTTAGAATGGTTTAATTAAATAACAACAGTGTCACTATGTTAGAAGAAGTCCCTTGCAAAATTTGTAATTGGCATTTTGATAAGCTTGGATGGGAAGAATTGGTTATTGATAGGGATGCTTACCAAACATAATTTGCTACAGACATTTTAACACCTGTTTGGCATTTGCATTATTTAAACATTACCCAGGTTGAAATACTGGAAAATTAAAGAAATGTACAACTCTCTGATATGTAGGAGTGACAAGCACTCTTAACGCAGAGAGTGACATAAAGTTGGTTCTTAAAATTAGAGTTCCTTTAACAGGAAAAATAAACTCTAATTATAACTAATGAAAATTAATAATATGAATATGCAAAATAAAAATACAGAAAGAATGAAAGATAGAGGATTTGAAAGTGGAAAGGTTGAAGATGGGTGAGAGGGAGCACTTATAGAAGCAATCCTCTCAGCCGCCCTTGCTTGGGTTTCAACCAAAACTTTCATTATTTGCATTAACTCCCTTACCTCCTCATTAGGAGGTGGGACAAAAGATTCAACTTCTTTACTTGCTGAAGGGAAAGGATTTATCTGATTTTTACCCATTCTTAGAAGATTACGAAAGGAGAAATCAGAAGCTTGGAAAAGAAAATATTCACATATAATTCATTAAAAGTTGTAGTACTTTAGAAGAGTACACAGAAAGAATAGAAAGGAAATAGGAACTACAAGTCATATGCGACTTTGAAAGGAATTAGTAATATATTCTAATTCAGACCCTAGACTATTTCATCTTAGAATCATTTACTTAGTTCGAATAAGATTTTATCAATTATTGAATTTGAAGTTCGTTCACTTTCCTAAGGTGACACTATTTAAGTATTTTTACCTTTCTATGTTGTTGACTTGGATGAGTGGATATCTCTTTATAACTTAACGTTCTCAACCTTGACTCTGATACCAACTGTAACGACCCCAATAATTAGATAAAAGATTAATCCAAACATTGGGATGTTACCTTAACACCCAACACTCGATTTGAAGAAAGCAAATTAAGTGTAGATGCTAAGTGGCCAAGTCACTTTATGAGTAGTTGTTAAGTTAAAATAATATATATACAATTGAATGCAATCAAAAGTACATGATAAGGAGATACATATAGATACAACATTGTAATTAATGTCAACATAAGCAATTTGAATAATCCACTCATTCATCCCAAGCAATTATAAACATAGAAAAATACAACACAAATTAATAAGTGTAAGCAAAAGTAACTTAAGCAACTCAAACAGTTTATAATTTAATTATTACAAACTTTTTAAAAGTAAGAGTAAGGGATAGTAAATAAATCACTCTCTCTCTTATAACAAAAATATAAGTAAACTATTTATAATTAAGTGGAAGCAGAATTCTTTATATAAGTCCTTCAAGTACTTGTACATGCATTACCTGAATCAAAGGGCTCTTAATCTATCATATTTTAGTATTTAAATATGATAGGGAAAAGCCAAAGGAAAAAGTATAGTTATACTAAACAGTCTAAGCACATTTTAAGATTGGATATGTTTTTAAATTAACAAGATATCATAATTATGATTTACAATTAAAGTAAGCAGCGAAACTATAAAAGCTGTAAAGTATGGAAAAAGGAATTAAGCATAACTGTAAAGGAAACAGTATGAAATAAGTTAAGTAAAAATACTCACTTTTATATAAGTCCTAGCCTGTAACCAAAATTGGTAAGGGAAAGTATCCTAAAGGCTAGAAACTACTATGTGCATATAAGTAAATGAAATGAAAATAATACATGTTCAATGAAATTTATGCTAAATAAGTAAATGAAATACAGTGAAACATTAAATGAAAATAAGCAACATACACTGTATTCAAATTGAACTGAAATAAGCAATACACATTACTAGAGATAGAGAGTGTAAAGCAAGAAAATAAAGAAGTATCTTAGATTCTTGATCTAAGATAAACATAGCCTAGGACTATGAAATGTAAGCATAACTAAACAGTTATGAAAAGATCTCATAATCAATAAGATTGTAAAAGAACTCTCATATCTTTAATTAAAGTTATATTTAGGAGCTACCTCATTCTGCAGGAGTACACTACAAAATAGGGCGAGGAGTTAAGCAGTCTGTCTAACTAGATACAGTGGGGAGGTCGAACATTCACATTTACCCTCTCTAAAATGTGAAGTCCTATTATAAGCGCTATCTTTAATACTCAAATTTGTCATAAGGCATTCCCCTTAAAACTCTTATAAAACTTTCATTTATATGCAATGTCTTGTATATTATTTTCCAAAGAAAATAAACTCAAAGTCATGCAAACATCCAAGATAATACAAAGAAATTGAAAGATTCTTAAGTTGATCTAACATGTACTTTAAGGAAAAGTAGAAACATGTAGAGGCAAAAGAATCTAATTCCAATTCTAATAATTTTATCATGAACTCTATTGTATCTACTTAAGAGAAACAATTAGGATGTTAACATGCAATTCTTTCATTTATTTGAAAGGTTCATTTTGAAATATCAATATTAAAGAACTAACATTAAGTTAATTTAATATAGAACTTTATTCCAAATTAATATCCAACATGATAAGAGTAATTGAAATTACTTTCTATAATCATGATATAACATTTATTAAAGGAAATAGAACATGAGGTGATTTTATAACTCCTCAATTTGCTAGGAAATGAAATGAAAGAACAATTCATTAGATTCACTTATCGGAATAAGCAATTCATTTATAGTATCTTTATGCAATTAGAATTTATCCAATATTAATCCTAAACAAATCAATTCATTTTGATTTATGAATGAAGTTTAGGAAAGTAGCAGGGAAAAGTAAAATTAAGTATTTACTAAGTTAAAAGAAGTATAAGTTAAAGGAGATTCTAGTAACTTTACTTATTCAACTTATAAACAAAAGTATCAACTGATTTTAATCACGAAGTTATCTAAGATTAATTGATTAAATATTTGGACTTAAGAAAAGAGTTAGATTAAATCCCTACTTGAAATAGTTCAACTTATCATTATAGGGAATTAGAAATTTAGAAGCTTATCTAAGGCTTAAAAGGAAATTATTATTCTCAATCTTATGATTGGGAGTTAATATTCTTAAATGAACAATTGAAATGAATACTTACAATTGAAGTTAATACTTTCAATTGAAGCTAATATTTATAATTGAAAAGAATACTTATAATCCTAGATATGAAACTCTAGATATTTTGTAAGTATTTAACATGTGAAAACGTCTACCTTTTCCATAAATTTTTTAAGTCCTAAAATTCTTAGAAATTTTGGCAGAATCTCCTTTGAATTTGTTCAAATAAACAATTTCACAATTCAATATATAAGTCAATCCATTGACTATTTCCAGTTCTAATGTAGAGTTCAATCCATTTTATAGGATTGCTCATCTCTAGTTCTAAAATAGAGTTCAATTCATTTTATAGGATTGCTCATCTCCAATTCTAAAATAGAGTTCAACCCATTAATAGGATTGCTCATTTCCAGTTCTAATAGTTTTGACAAGTATAAAGAACAACCATTTATAAGTCAATCCATTGACTATTTCCAGTTCTACAAATTGTAAGTGAGAAAATCAAACGAAGCAATTTACTGACCTATAGTTCTTACTTCCTATATCAAACATCTATAAAATTAATAAAATATGCAGAAATTAATTTAGCAATTTATAGGGACAGCATCATTTGGCTTATTATGCC
Organism: Gastrodia elata; assembly: GCA_016760335.1. Taxonomy (NCBI): domain Eukaryota; kingdom Viridiplantae; phylum Streptophyta; class Magnoliopsida; order Asparagales; family Orchidaceae; genus Gastrodia; species Gastrodia elata. The sequence continues at coordinate 103,988,332 of CM028670.1, read as the reverse complement.
ATAAGGCAATAGCATTTAGTGCAGCATTTCATTTGATACTCATTTATAACTCAACCTACAAGGAACAACAACATTAAAGTTAGCATTTAAATATAAAAGAAGTAATAATCATTTAAACTGAAATCTATCACAGCATTTATTTCTTACAATGCATTTAATGAAAGAAGTTAATTTAATTTAAACAATGTAAAGGACAGTATTAGATCCCTCATAATCCATTGATTCTTTCATTTATATAATTAATCACCTATGGTTTTAATAAGAGAAGTGACATCATTTGGTCACATAAAGTTCTTTCGTTTATATAATTAATCACCTATGGTTTTAATAAGAGAAGTGACAGCATTTGGTCACATTAAATGAACTAATAGCATTTGATCATATTAAATGAACTAATAGTATTTGATCATGTTAAATGAACTAATAGCATTTGATCATGTTAAATGAACTAATAGCATTTGATCACATTAAATGAACTAATAGCATTTGATCATGTTAAATGAACTAATAGCATTTGATCATGTTAAATGAACTAATAGCATTTGATCACTTTAAATGAACTAATAGCATTTGATCACTTTAAATGAACTAATAGCATTTAATTATTTTAAATGAACTAATAGCATTTGATCATGTTAAATGAACTAATAGCATTTGATCACGTAGTTTAACTAGCAGTAATTGAATCATATTGAAATTAATGACAGTAATTGTTCTTCCATTATATTAGATCCTAATATATAAATGGCGCATTTGACTCTCAATACATTAATTGACATCAATTGATCTATATAAAATAAATAAAATATAAGGGTTTAAGCTCAACACATAGTATGCAGTTTAAGTAAAGCATTTGATCACTTTTATAAGAAATGACAGCAATCAACATTAATTACCTAAAGCTGAAGCATAAGCATTAATAATTAGCATTATATATTGAAGAAACTTTCAACATTTGTTAAGAACAAAGTTCAGTTTAAACAAAAAAATATAAAGTTGTCAAACTTAGTTATTCAGTATTGGAATAAGTGGGGTACCATTATTATTAACAGCTAATTGTCAACATTTTACACTTGTTTATTTAACCTGGCATAACAAACATTGTTTGGCTTTCATAAATAATATTCGACTTATTCCATATCTCTTATCTACTAAAGACAATTTACTTTGTACTAATTATCAAGAGTACGCAAATAAAACAGATTATTCATACACTTGAATTTAACTTATCTAATTTCATCACCTCTCAAAGCTATCTTGAAAAGTCTCTCTATGGGAGTAGTGGGACCTTCTGGCACATATATAGTTATGGAATATAACATGTTCAACATATTTAGTAGATAATATCCTGAACACTCGAGAGGGTGAATAAAGCTCTATGCTTTAAAATTCATTAAGTAAGCCTTAACTGGACACTTTGCAAGCATTCTTTTAAGAATAAAAGAAATGTCAAAACACATTGCAGATTATAAATTAAGAAGAATAATAAGCAAAGATGAAGATAGCATAAATGGAAATTTTGTCATTGAATATTAAATGCATAAAAATCATTACAAAATAATAAAACTACAGCATACTAATTTTTCACTATTTTAAAAATTTGATTCAACAATTCTAATGAAGTCAAAAATGGAAGCAGACATGTAAACCTTAAGGAGATTTATTCATATAAACATCTCTCAATTTAGAAAAATACATAGATTATGAAGAAGAAAATTTGAAGTATCATTTGTTAAATTGAATAAGACAAACTCTTCCTTAATTAATTTCATCATTAATCCCTTGCTTAGAGTCGATTAGAAGAAGGAAGATTCAATAAAAAATTTCTCAATTTGATGTAATCATTATTGTCATCATAACTTCCTAAATGAAACAGTTTCCATATACTGGAAGGTAAGGAAAAAATGTATATTCAGGTTACAGATAAACCTAACTTGTTGATATTTATTATATTCAACCATTAAACAGAAATATTAATGCAGCGAGGATCTGTATGTGTTCAACATTCATTTCAGAGTACTTTGCAAGTAATAAGTCTCAAGAATTTGATAAAAAGAAAACAAACCAAATTTATCTATTACAGGTTTATTAACTGTCGAAACCATATGGAAATTCAAATGGCCAAATTATCTTTTCTTTTTAAATAGTGAACTAACATCAAAATTGTCAGATCAGTTCATAAATTCGAATAATGCATAATAGATCACTTCTAGCTGCATAACAACTCTTTGCCTTTATATTCAAAAGCAATTTTTTTTATAGCTTAAATGGAAAGGAAAAGATGAGCATAAACAAGTAAAGAGTAATAACAAGAAAAGAGAAAACACCATTGACATCTTCCTCTTTCTCAATTGGGCTCTTATGAGCCCAATTAGCTCAAACAATTTTTTGATTTTATAGCTTGGCATAATCAAGTAGAAGCCCTAAGTAAATTTCTGAACTATAATGATTTGGAAGCGTATACGCAAATTTCTAAGCTTTATTCGAAGGTTTCCATTAATCGAATATAATAGGAAAAAGTTTTTGCAAGATCCGATGTTCAAAGATATATTAGGTGAAGGTGGAGGTAGCACCTGATGAACTCCCCTTGATCTTTACGATGGAGGTTAAGATCGTGAATGGGGCGCATAAACAAAAGTCGTAATACCTCTCGGCATGTTGAGATCTTGAAGATCGCCTCAGCCCCTGGAATATCCTCTTCGCCTTCCCCAAGGTTAGAGACCTTTCGTCTCTTGAAGCGAGGGACGTAGGGTGAAGGAAGAAGATCGGTGGTTGCCAGGCGTACCGTACCCCCAATCTCTTGCTCCTTATCTTAGGGTCGGTGAAAGCTTAGGGTTAGGGTTCACGAATAGCGCCGAATAAGCTCAGGATCTTCTCCAGCCCTCTGCTCTCATCGCACCCTTAGCCGAATCCTCTCAGCAAGAAAAAGAAGAATGCCTTTCCTTTTCTCTCTTTGTTGCTTTAGAGATAAGGCTGGGATAGAAGAAACAATAGTACGCCCACTCCTCTTTTTTAGTCGTCGTGCAAAAAGGAGTGAAGATGGCGTATAGAGGGAGTGGAGTAAAGAGGGTCGTTCGATCCTCTTTTTCTTTTTGATCCCACGACTCAGCTCCTTTATTTAATCATTACCGTTGGATTTAACTTAATGGATTAAAACCTAAAAATGTACAGCTCTAATTAAAGGGCATGCTATCTTAATTATTTAGCCTTAACATTATTATGTCATTATTTAAAAGGAAATAATTAGAAAGTATATATTTCTTCATTTGTGTAATCAAATTTATTTATTTAAATGCACTTTTAATATTCTCAAATTTTCGCCCTTATCTAATTAAGGGGTAAGGAACTCAAAAGCGCGATCAGATTTTTTGATCGGAGGTATTTAATTTACCTAATGTTCTGGGTATTAAAATATTATCAAAATATTTGCGAAAAATTTGATGACTCCCAAACGCTTTTAAAATATCACCCATAGCTAATTTAAGTGTGGTGAGTCTAATAGCGGACTCCATTTTCAATTCTGAAGTCTAAATAAATTAAGTATTTTCATAATTATCCAAAAACTAGGAAGTGTTGGAAATTGTCAAACGGTCTCCAAATCGCACTAAATTTGAGGTGGAGACTTCTAACTCTATTATAAGAGTAATTAAAAAGGTTTTGAGTAAATTAGATCACTAATTGACTGGTAGCAATATATGGGTTGTTACACTGCCCTAGCTTAGAAAGGCTATAAGGGTTTTTGTCTGCCCAAGCCCATAAAGGCTTTGGAGATTTCACCAGCCTGATGGCCAACTTTCTGATATGACAGTCTTTACATACTTATTTTAATTTTTAGCTTACTGTGTACTGTATTCTGATGTATATTTCAGTCAACTATTTTTCTTTACATACTTGCTCAATTGTACATATTTATAGGATGCTAAACTTTACTGCTTACTATAGATACCATGTTCATATTTCTGTCTTTAATCAGTATATGTCATATGAGCATCAGCATATTTAGGATTAGATTTTACTTTTAGTACTTTTACTTACTGCAGTATATATATGTATATGCCATTTTCTTACTTAGTTGTTGAGGTGTGCTCTTACCTCATTTGTTGTTCAGTTATAAATACTGTGTTTATAACTTATCCTGTTCTTTGTACGCTTACTGCTCCTATTGCTTTAGTTTACATTTTTGTTTGCTTAAGTTAAAGTCGTGACATTAATAACACATGTAAAATATTCAGCCTAAAATGTACTTAAACAATTGTCTAACAAGATTTTTCTTTTATTGGCTGGGGCCCTGGCATTATGAAACCGATAATGTCAGATTCAGATAGGTTTGAAGAGCTATGTGTTGAAGCAGAGGTGCCTTACTTAGAGGAGGAGCTTCAGCCATGAGAGTTGGATATTGCTTAGTTCCTTTTAGCCGCTTATGAGGATGAGTGATTTATCTTTTAGTCTTTTAAACTATTTAAATATTGTAATATGTGATTGTGATTTATATTATGCACTTTATTATTTTATGAGCTATCTTATTACTGTTTCTTATGTGATGCATGATGAATGGATGTACTATTTACTTCATTTAGCTTCCGCACTCTGTATGTATGTCAGATTTAGTGATTGATCCTGTAACAACCCTAGGTTATTACCATGCAAAATATAAGCTACTTGATTTAATTTTTAGTATCATTGCCTTAGAACATTAATCTAAGCCTATCTAAAAGGCTTGAAGTTCATTGGACTTCTCTAAGTCAAATTTGTAATCTGATCAATCTAGATGCCTTAATCTAGACCCAAAATATTTTGATCTCAGAATTAAAATCTGATGGCATTTTTGAATTCCTCACCCCCAAATTAATTAAGGGTGAAATTTGGGTGCAATTTGGAATTCATTTAGGCCATAATTCAATTTAAATTAAAATGGTTCAATTGCATTTAAGGGTTGCTGACTTTTCCAAATTGCAGACTTACCCTTAATACCTAATATAATAGCCGGGATCCACTGTGTGGACTGCGGGCGATCCGCTGCGGAGCCCGGGTCACACGACAGTGGGATCCCTCAAATCTAGTCGTTGCGCTCTCTTATCCAACAGCTAGGGTTAGAACCGCGGTCCACTGTTAGATCAACCCGAACGATCCTACGATGTGGATTTAATCTGATTCGGCCATTATGATCCAGATGATTAGGGCCGTTACGTCTTTCCGATCGATACATCAGACAGTCCACAACGCACTCTCACTGTGGATCTTCGTCTTCGCCACGCCGCGGCCGACCGAAGGAAATCCCGTGAATCTGCGACAGCCTGGCTGTCCCACACTACCCCAGTTCACCTCAGCAAGCCGTTGGGAACCTTTCCCCAATGGCATATTAGCCCTGGCCGGGCCTTGTGACCCGGCCAAGCCAATTGGGGAAAATGGAGAGCTCGGGCATGGCTCAACTTCTCGGGCCTCATTAGCCCATTCAAATCCCTCCAGAAGCTTCCCTAAGCTCAGCCAGGGCTATAAATAGCCCCAGCTTCGCTTCAATTGATCCTTGTTGATCAATTGAACTTTCTGCAATTCGTCACCATTGCCGAACTCTCAAGCTTCATCCAGGCACTCCCAAGCCCGCGTACTGCTGACAGGAGAGTCTCATGGAGTTCAGGAACTCTCAGAGAGATCTAAGGCAGCTCGGCGAGCCAGGAGGAGACCTCTTCACCTTCCGCCAGCTTCCGGACGAATCCAGGTATCCCAGTTGCAGGTTCTGAGCTAATGAGGCTCAACCCTTATTCCAATTGACGCGATTTTGTGCTTATTGTCGATTCGAACTCAGTCATATCGAAATTAGGGTCTAGGTTAGCCCCGATCGATCGAATCGATCGGCCGGGCTAAGTTTCTTCTGGATCGCCTCGGTCGAGTAAGGACCCGGCGATCCAGACCACCGCAGACCCCCATACCGGAGGGCTTCGATCTGCCTCACCTCCCTGATGGTGTAGGGATCAAGCCCGGGGTCTGGTATGGCCTCTATGGGGAGAATTATCTCCCCACAGTAACTCTATGGCGAAATCCTCGGGTGAGTAAGGTCTGGCTGATCCAGACCATCTCACGAGGGGCTTCGAGTCCCAATCGACGCGTCTGACCATGGTAATGGAGTAGCAATCGAATGCTGGCCGAGCCGTGGTTTGGATGCGCTGGAATTTGGCAATTAGGGTTCCCTACTTGGCTCTATCCGTCGGGACGAAGGAATGGGGAAGACGACACTATGCGGGCCGGGTCGACCCACGTCCCGCGCGGTGCGACAGTGCCGGGTCTCCCGTGTCCCGGTCGACCCGCGCGTTTCGAATACGGGTCGACCCGTTTAATTTAAATTGAATTAATGGAATTATTTTCCTTAAGGAAAATAATTCAATTAATCAAATCATAGGATTTTGATTAAATAAAAATACATAATGTATTATTTAAATAACTTATAATCCACTGATCTAAATCCTATAATATCATATATGAAAATGATCAGAAAAATCTCAAAAACCTAAATATAAAATAAAATCATGCATCTGATGGTTAGATCTTTAATTATTGCCTAATTACAGTGGATCTTGATTAGGGCAGATTAGAAAATTTACTTATCCAAATTGCATATTTATAGTGTCATTAGTTCACTGATGTTAACTAGATTGCATATGCTTAGTAGAATATTTTTTTGAGTTCTATAATTTTAGTTATTCCCTAATCTTGTTAAATCATGATTTATAAATTTTAGGGTTTATACTCACTGGATCTTAGCAAAGTTAGGCTCTGATTACTTGTGTGATTAAGTAGAACTTGCATGCCAAATTTCATGAGAATTGAATGGTTGGATTTATACTTATGTGCTAATCCTTTATGGTTGGGATTAGGATTTGATTAGCACTAAGTAACCTTTGTTTTAAATCTTGATTCATCAAATTGACATATGATAGTAAGTAAATGAACTGAATTAATTCTTATAAACTTATTGAGTATGCTTGAATAAAGTTAAAGATATAGAATCTTAATTATCTTAATTAACTTAAGAAATCTTAAGATTTGGATCAAGCTTCTAAGACTTGATCTAGGTCTGAGATTGCCACCAATAATACATAATCAATCCACAGATTTGACATTAATCTTAAATACATAACTTGATTTTTCTTAAGGCATGAGAAGGGATCAAACCCTAATCTACTTAAGGAGAGTCCAAATCCTTAAGAACCCTAACTTAATTAATATTGATTTCAATATTTTTGAACTGAACATTCTCCAATAATGCATTTGATTTATTATTGATTCTAAACATTAAATTAGACATATTAGGGTTAATAATAATTCTATGTGACTTCTTAATCTGAATTAAACCTTAAGATCCCTAATTTTCTCTTAAGTAAGAGGACTAGCATAAGAAGATTAATAAAATCATATTGATTAATCAAGTGAGCTAAGTCTTAAAAATAATACTGATTTAGATCCCATGATCTTAGATTGAGTGTGATCAGATGACTTAATCATCTGATCTAATCATCCTATAGCTAAAATATGAAACAGAACCTGAAGAGATAAATATCAAAATTTAGAATAGAGAACCTTAAGCATGTCTTTATAAGATCATCTTGAATTATTTAAAGGACCTAAATCCATATATCTTGAGGTAGGAAGCCTTGTATAACTCCTTGAGGTAGAAGTATAGAAGATCCCATCATCTTAGAAATTGATCTACTCTCCTTGTTGTAGTAATCCATTGAAGCACTAGAAAAGATACATCTCCTTGTGGTAGAATCCATATTAAGTGATCCTTAATCACATTTGCTTGGTGAAACCTTGTATAAGACTTACCTATTAGTTTAGGACTTGTAGTTTTGATAAATCTTTATTCTATTAAATAGATTTGATTGAACCATGATTATTGAGTAGTGCAGTATAGTATACCATATTACTGGTCCCCAGTAGTATGCGGGATTAGTTGAGTCACTCTAAGTGAGATTTATCTTTGTTGTTATCCTGCGGGCTTAGGCGAATATAACCTCGCTTAGAGTAAATCAATCAATCCTAAGAGTGTATTAAATGGGTACCAATTCCTTAGTTTAATTGAAAGACAAGTTGCCATCGGGCAATGCCTCCTAGCGAAGATCGCTTCAATAGGTTTGGCTCAAATAAGCTAAGTAATGGGATTCACCTTCCTTAAGACGCTAAGTATGATTGTGATTTTAGTGACTTAATGCTTAGTTTGAGATACAAAACCATCATCGGATGGTGCCTCCTAATGAAGATCGCTTTATTAGGGTGGCGTAATCAAACTAAATGTTGTGAGTCCTATCTTTGCAGCATATTTAATATGTGTATACAATCACCCTGCCTAGTGATCTTCAAGTAATTAAACAACTTTAACTAAATATCAATCTAGAGATTTGGAGTCAGAATCCTTCTAGCAGGATTCTGCATAATGGAGACTTAGGATTCATTATTGTTTCTTACTATATTCTTCATGGATTTCAGAATTTCTCATTCATTTAACATAGTGGCATAAGCATAAGCATAAATATGAAAGTTGAACCATTCCTTCTATTGTGACATATGGTTATCAGTGATACAGTATGAGATATAGAATATTACATACAAAGACTGGGGAATTTCATGGTGCATCTGCGTCACCATACTGACTTCCTAACTGTTGTGCTTACATTGGACAATACTACTCATAAACCTTCAGTGATAGTTCTGTGATATACCATGGTATATCATATTTGTGAGCATTATTTCAGTGGCATATAGTGCAGCTTATAGCATCCTTCTTAGCATTCGACATTCCTTTCAAATTGATGTATGAGTATCTAGTATTTTCATTTACTTTCAGTATTTATTTTTGATGCAATTTTACCTTGCTCAGTTCTTAAAGTTTCAGTTATTTAATATTTTTACAGTTTTTTTGCACTTTTACTTTACGTTATTGCATATTTGTTATGTTTAGTCTAGCCTTGTATAGCTAGCTTCATTGTGTTAGACTTCTTGTCTAACACAAGATACTTTTGGGATCCGATAATTTGCTAGATCCTGAGCAGTTGTTGGAGGCAGGTCAGGAGAACGAACCAGAGACTCAGGAGGAGCAATTGGAGCTATAGGGGATTGAGCACCTACTTCTACTTTCTAGTTCTTTCCTAGCATTCTAGCTAGACTCTTTATATTTCTGCATATTAATGGTTTGTAATAAACTCTGGATGTACTTTTCTTTTCTTTTATGAGATGGACATTTACTATTGCTTGAAATGAATGTATGTTGGATGTTTTGCTTATAGCTTCCGCACTCTGTTACACTGCTATACATAGTATTGTGATGCGATCGGCGTACTGGAAACGCTATTATATTTTATAACGTACATGAGTTCTTTCTAGCTCCCTTGGACCCTATGTACGTGCCAGTCTAATACCTAAGATAAGTATCTCATTTTTATCTTAGGTATTGACTCTCGAACCCACTCTTAGGGTTCGAGTTAGCGGCCTTCAGTATGGCTCTGTCTCTTTAGCCTAATCAGGAAGATGGGTTCTACTTGTATGGCCCACCGTTCCCGAGTAGCGCACCGTTCTGCCGCCGAACTATGAATTACACTTGTCTTTGCGCACAATGACAGGACGGGGCATTACAGATCCCCTCAGATGTTTTGTGCACGTCCTCCCCTTATTAGTGGATTGTGGATCTTATAAAATCCAATGATAAGTAAGAGAAGGATTTGCACAAGTAACCCTCCGCTCCTTAGCTTAATGATTGTGGGCTTATAGAGCGGGGTGCTATAACAATCATCCCAGTTAGTGATTTTCAAGTAAACACTCAACTTTAACCAATTATCAAAGTTAGAGTTGTAGAAGTTAGAATCATTTTAGCAGGATTCTGCATAATAGAGACATTGAATTAATTATCAATTTTTAAAGCATTTTCTAGATTTTTGGATTTATTTTATGTAGCCTAGAAGAATGAGCATGAGCATAAACATAATGTGTGAGTATTAAAGTGATGTATAAGTATCAGTGATGATTTATGGGCTACAGAATATTACATATGTTGACTGGGAAATTTCAAGATACATCGGCATCATCAGTAAACTGTAATTCCAACTAGATGTGTGTGTACATTGGACCGTACTACTCATAGCAGTTCAGTGATATTTTAGTTGCATATCAGGGGCATACAGTATTGTGGCATATTTAGATGCACAGTTTTAGTGACATACAGCATAGTTTTACATACGATTACTCAGTTTCAGATTCAGTATCATTTTAATTTATTTTCAGTATTTCAGTTTATAGTTCAGCTTCACTTTACTTTACTTTAGTTTTATACAATTTTATACAGTTTTATGCTTTCAGTTGTCTTTATAGTATTTCTACAAATTTAATCACATTATATAAATGTTAAATGAATAATAAGAATTGTTTAGACTAGTTTCAATGTATTAGACTTATTATCTAACATGAGGTACTTTTATGATCCAGCAATTTGCTAGATTCTGAGCAGTATATTGAGCCAGGTCAGGAGGATACCCATGAGATTCAGGAGGAGCCCATAGAGCATTAGTTGACTCTTCTTCAGTTTTATTTTTTTGCTTAGTATTTTCAGTTCAGTACTTAGCTCTATGTTTGTTATTCAGTAAATGTTTGTAATAATTATGGATGTATTTTATTTCCTTTTTTGAGACGAATATTTTCATACAGCTTCTGTGATGATGTCTCTAGATGCTTGCTTTAAGCTTCTGCACTCTATTATACACTACTTATATTTAATATTATGATGTGATCAATATACTAGAAATACTAATATCTTATAAATATATTGGATTCCTATTATACTCTAAATTTATCTAATACTTAGGATAATGATACTACTCTTATCTTAAGTATTAGCCCTCAACCCTCCTTGAGGTTGAGTCAGCAGCCTTTCAGAGGGGGTTTGGTGTTTTCAGCTATTTCGAGGAGACATGTCATTCCTCCTCGAGTGGCGTACCGATCCGTCGTCGAACTTAATTATGACCATTTCATTTGCGCATGGTGACGGGGCGGGGCATTACACTAATAGTCTAAGATCTTCTTTTAATTTTCTTATTATGCATTTTCTATGAATTAGAACTATACTTTACTTGTTTACAGTTTATTTAGATTACAATAAATATTGTAAAATTTCATTTAAACGCTTCATTATTTATTTTTCTTACTTAGCATAAGTTCATTTGAACATATACATGTTTTACTTCATTTATTTTCATGTGCATTTTAGTTTATTTCTAGTTTTTTTAGGATGCTTTTACCCTTGTTCAAATTGCATGCTAGGATGTATATTTAAGTGAGTATTCTAACTCACTTACTTTTCTTACTTACTCTTCCTTACTTGTATGCTCACCATATTGCACCCATGCTTGTGTTTACTTTGTAATTAGGATGTGATATCTAATTCTAATAATAACATATTTAGTCAATCTTAAATTGTACTTAGACTGTTTAGTCTAACCAGATTTTCTATTTCTTGGCTTTGCCCTATCACATTTAAATGTCAAAATGTGATAGGTCAGGTGCTTTTGGAGGCTAGTGGAGCTGGATCAAGCGCTAAAAATTAAACTACTTCTACTTATCATATATCAAAATTATAGCTTATTATAAATTGCAAAGTGAGCTATTAGATTTCTTCATTTTATTTTCAGTTTATTATTTGTTTGTAATAATATCATTTACTTTAATTTTACTACACTTATTAGAGCTTAGTTTTATTTAAATGCTTGTGATGAATGAATAGATGAATGTATTAAATAGATGAATGGTTATAAATGCGTAAAAATGAATATTAATCAAGTCCTTAGTTGCATGTCTACCTAGGATATTAATTGGAATTAGTTGAATATTCATTTGTTTATAAAATTGGAAATTAGTTTCTTATTTAAGCAATAGTCTATGCATATCTACATGTGAATTTTGAATGTTGTGATGAAGCAAACTTTAGGGTAGATAATTGTTTCATATGTGATTTTCTCCCTTTAATATTTTAGAATTGTAAATGAGCAATCTTATAAAATGGATTGAACTCTACTTTAAAATTGGAATTGAACAATCATATAAATTGGGTTGAACTTTACTTTAGAATTGAAAATGAGCAATCCTATAAAATAAATTGAACTCTACTTTAGAATTAGAAATGAGCAATCTTATAAAATGGATTGAACTCTATATTAGAAATGGAGTTAAATTGGATTGATTGCATATTAGCTTAGGTTGCCTTTTCTTTCAAAATTATAACTCCCATTGGAATGGGAGTCTTGCATGTGAACTTGTAGGTGTTTCCTTAATCATTTACAAAGGAGACTCTGCCGAAATTTTCAGGATATGATTCATTTGATGTTCTAAAAGCAATGGGATTAAAATAAATGATTACTCAGACTATATATTAGCAGGGTAACAACCTAGGGTTGGTACAGCGCGCTTAAGCGGCCCAAGACCGAGAGCTCAGCGCTATTGCGCGTTGCAGCGGGCCAAGATAGAGACTTCGGTGCTAGCGCGCACCGCATCGGCCACAAACCCAAGAGCTTGGCGCTCCCACACGCCGCAGCAGATACAAACCTGAGATTTCAACGCTATCGCGCGCCGTGGCAAAAATTCACATAGCGTAACCTGAAAACGTTCCGCTACCGCGCGCCGATGCGGACGCAAACACGAGAGCTCTGTACTTCCGCGCGTTACAGCAGACAAAAACCCGATAGCTCGGAACTACTGCGCGCAGCGACGTATGAACCCACGTCAACTCGCTAACGGCTTCTTCCTACGACTAATCAATCCTAATTCATAGACACCTCGTCAAAGCATAGAAAAGAATCAAACGAGCAAGCTCACAGCTCACTGCAAGAAAGAGAATACATGGACGGGTTGAATCGTTGAAGCCGATTGCAGATGGAACGCTGATTGGATCTTAGAGGTGCTCCAAGGGTTGCTGAGGATTGCTTGAGCTGAACTGGGGGTCTGAACTTCAGACCACACCCACAGATCGCTTGGAAGCTCGTCGGGAAGACAAAACTGCCGAGAGAAACATGTAGTCGCTAATTGGAATGAAGTTGGAAGGAATTGAAGTCCTCTCAATGAGTAAAGGGACTCGCTGAGGAAATGGAGAGATATTTATCTCTTGTCAAGGGGCAGAGCAGCTGGGCAATGGGTTGAGCTCGGATCAGGAGCTCAGTGACCAATTGCCAAATGGGAATGGCTCGGGCCTCCTTAGCCTGTTGAAGATGCTTAACTAAACCCGGGCGATGTCTAACGGTCTACCGACGTGGCATCGAGAGTGGGGGACAAGGCCTAACGCAGTGGTACGAGCGAATTTTTTTCTGTCGTGCACGAGAGGTTTTGGGACAAAGATCCACAGTAGTTGGCGTGTTCCTAGTTGTTTGATCTTTTGCTAGTTGAGAAGGGAAAGCTTGATGCACTCGACTCCTAATGGTTGGTCGCGGAGTAAGCGTCAGCCGTTGGATTGCGGATGCGATTTTACCGTTGACGAAGCACGGTGACATAAAAAAACATTCTTATTATTCAGATAACAACTTATAATTGGGCCACCTTTAAGTGATGGTTGTCATGATCTTGATGATTATAAAAGTTTCTATCATCAAACATAATTAATAATTTTATATTCATTTTAGGTTTTTTCTTAATGAAATTCAAATCAACATTAATTACTAACCTAGCATTATTTGTAATAACTGAAAAAGTTTAATTGTTGATATTTGTTATGTTTGTACTATAAAGGATCAGAAGCTCACTTGGCATATACTTGCTAAAAGTTAAAATATAATTAACTTTTAAGGATGCACAAATGTCTAATGCCCACAGAGTATGTTAGGATTATATAATATTTTGATAGCTTTTGTAAATGTTATAAATTGTAATGTTATGTTGCTCGAATACTTTGATCTTTTTATTTATACAATGTATCTAACATTTGTTAAATGTGTGAATAATCATTTGAGATTAATTAATCGAGTATAAAATGATTATAAATGTACAAAATTTGTCAAATAATATGTTAACCTGAGTCTCTCAAATTGATCGTAATATAAGACATACAAAATAATATATATATATATATATATATATATATATTTCGAGTTCTATATCCACTCAACAAAAAAAAAAAATTCAAATTTCATTATTTTTGTATGAAAGCTACAAAAACAAATCAAATAATTTAAGAAAAAAATTGTTATCGTAATGATCTAAGATTTGTTTTTGTCTAATTATTTGTTGTGTTGGAGCTGAAGCATTTAGTTATGGCTGGTGGATCCGATCCCAACCTGCAGCCATGGGGAGGTCTCCCCTCCCACATTCATGTCCTTAAGATCACTAAGATCAGTCGCCTTCTTCATCTCGCTCTCAGCCTCGTCTTCCCCCCAAACAGTCTTAACATCATAGCTGCATCCAGCCATAATTGGAGCATCAAGATTCCATTTCGCGGCGGGCAGATCAAGGATCCCGTCGAGATTGTCAGCAGGCGCTGGCAGCATGTTGAGATCCAACCTCATAGGTCGAAGGGTGAGTTCATGGGGGAACTGCACCGCTCTGCTGCTGCTTCCAATGGCTGGCGCGTTGGGATTTGAATTAATCCAATGGCAGCGCTTGTGCCCGCCGAGAGCCTGCCCTGACGCGAACTGACGATGGCAAATCGTGCATTCGTGAACCTTTGATTTCTTCCTCGGCATTCCTCCCGGCTGGGGGCTCAGATTCTGATTGATCTTAGCCTCTTCGGGCTCAAGCTTAGCGGCGAAGCAGCCCTTGACTTTCTTATGGCTGGCACGATGCCCGCCTAGGGCTTGGTGAGAGACAAACACCTTCTTGCAGGCCTTACATTCGAACATTCCGCGCTGATTCGGGGCCGCGCTTTGGGGGGGAGCTGAACTTTCGCCTCCATGTTCCGTGGCTAAAATCGTGTCGTCGTTCCTGCTGGGGGAAGCAGAGGATTCCTCCGTCGAGACGAAAGGAACCGTGCGGTCCGCCCGATCGGCCGAGAGCAGAACCAGACAGTGCGCAAGATATTCCTCTTCAGAAACGCCATCATCGATCGATTTGATGTCCTCGCAATGGCGCTTGCGTTTGGGGGAGGAATGAGAGGAAGGATCGTCGTTGTTGCCCAATGTGTCTTCATTGGAGGCGCAACGGGCGTGCTCGACGAAATCCTTCCAGGAATCGAAATCTTTCTTGCAGCTGTAGCAATAGTGGTAGAATCTGCTTCGTTTAAAGTTCGATCGGAGTTGGTATGCTTGGTTTCTGCATTCGTCGGCTGAGGGCGGACTGGTGTCGCCGTCCGTTTCTTCGTTTATTCCGTGGGAGCGCATGTGCCCGCCCAGAGCGCGGCCGCTGCTGAATCCCTTTCCGCAGATGCGGCACAAGTGCTTTTCCTGCTGCTTTTCCATCTCCATCGCCATCGCCATTGGAGACCGAGGAAGAAGTTTGTAGACGATAAACTGAGACAGAGAGGTAGGGAGAGAGAGATATATATAAGTTACAGTGGTCCTCAGGTTTTGAAGGCTCTGCTGGTGTACGATAGTGAACGGCTTAATTTGGCTCGCGAAGAGGGTGGAAGCCATATGAGTGGTGCACAGGGATCGGGGCACTAGTCGCTGGGGCGGTGTCATGCCCCTGCGGAGGAACATCGTCGCCCTATCATATTTCCTTTTAATTTTAGCCATGAAAAATAGTTTGCCCAGGAATGGGGTGAGCGGACACGTAGGGGAATATTCCCAGTTAATATTAGGCTCTCCTACTCTTTTGCTCTGCCCTACATTCTTTTAACTTTTCTTTTTTTTCAACTAAAAAAAAAAAATGATATTTAGATTCTTACTCTAGAAAAATTATTATAATAAAATTTGAATATTATTTTAATATAAATTTTAAAAATAATATTTAAATAAATAAATATTAATAAAATTATATCTAAATTGTATTAGATTATAATTTAAAATAAAATACAAATTATTTATTTTTAATTTATTTTATTTTTGTTTTATTCTCAATAATTCAAAATAAAATGGACTATCTAAGTGCACATATCCATCTAAGTTAAAATAATGTGAGTATTAAAACTACTTCAAGTAAAGGTCATTCTTAATTTTTTGTACTTTTCTTATATTTGAGTAGTGGGGCATTGGTACTGCATGCTGGGTTAGCATGAGCCAGCCTAATAAAAAATTGAGCATGCGGATGAGCTGATATGCTCAACAACATTATCAAGCTATGTTTATAAATATTGGTCCGAGTTTGGGTCCAACCCGAAAAAACATGATTCGACTTGGACTAGAATAACGAAACCGTAGACGAATTGAGCATCTAACCATAGTTATTAAAATTTGATCAAATCTTAATCATCCGTCTTTTTTAAAGTACGAATGTGTGGCGTCCCGTCCCGTTGCTGCGCATAACAAATAGATTTATGTAGTTGATACCTTAAACAGTTGGCGGCGGAATGGTGCATTACTTAATAAGAATTTTTAAACCTCCACACATACAAAAGTCTAACAAAGTAGAGTTAAAGACTAATTCTTAAGACATGTAATATTATTATCTCAAAGTATTAATTGGAATACTTAAACACATTGGATTTGGTAAGAAAAAAAAGATGTTTCCAATTTATACGAGTATTTTATATGAGCATTTGCTGCTAATCATATCACAATACTAAGTAAAATTAGAAAATGATTAAAACGCGGAAGCTAAAAACATTCATCTACATTGAGATTTAATATTACAAACATTGTTTAATTATGAAAAGAGAAGAAATAAAATGTCTCTCAAGCTCACAACTGAAAGAAAAGTAATAAAAGAGAAAGCTGAGTTTTTACTTTTCCCACCGGGTCCTTCTATATGGTTTATAGCTGACTTTTCAAACTGCTTAGGGTCTGACATATTATCGAATCCCAAAATGCCGGTTTCCTGAATGAAAGAAAAAAGAAAAAGAAAAGTAGCACGTGTTAGACAATAAGTCAAACACAACAAAAATACTACAACATGCTTTTTACAATTTTAAAAAATTAACATTAAATAAAACATGAAGCTATTGCAGAAAAATAGTACAAAACTGAAAGTAAAATAATAATAGGAGAACAAAGTGCTGAAACAAAGAATCTATGAAAGATTGGAATAAAATACTGAAAGAAAACTATGCTGAATGTCACTATATATACATCTGAATATGCCATTAATTTATGCTGTCATTATGCATTTGGTGTCTCATGCATCCCAAATAATCATAATATCCATGATGTATGTTGCATCTCGTAAGCCCTACTCAAATTGATGCATGCTACATTTCGTAGTTCACAAATGCATCTTGATACATATGCTTATATAATATATGCAAAATACTTTCAAATAAACTATCAAAAATCTAGAATTTAATCCAAGAAAGAACCCTAATTTCTTATAACTTTCTGAATTATCACATGTTGAGAGTATAAATACATAAATTGTATATTTCTAAGAAAGATAACTTAAAACACTTAGTTTATTTATGTAACAACCCTAATTATTACCCTGACTAATTTAAGTTAACTTAAACTAAACTAAGCTTTGATTTTCATTCTATTAAACTAAATATATCATTTAAACTTAACCTTAGAAGTTTGAATCAATCAGAGTTCATTTGGCTAATATAGTTATTTTGCATAGTTTTGAATCCTGAAAATTAGCTAAATTAAATTGATCTTCAAATTAAAATCTGATTTCATTTTTGAATTTCTCATGCCCTTATTAGCTAAGGGTAATTTTTAAAAAAAATTTAGAGCTCATTTAGTCCTAAATTTGATATAGGAATTTTCTTAGAATTAATTATACTTAATTAATGGATTTGTATTAATTAAAATAAATTACTTTAATTAATTTATTTCGATGGGATTTGCTGTCGGGATCGTGACAGATTCTGTAACAACCCGAGTTGTTACCATAATTGATTAGGACTAATCCTAAGTCTTAAACACAATTATAAGTACTAATAAGGTCAATTGGAGTCAACCTCTGAGACCTAGTTCAAATCAAGAGTCAAATGGATCGAATCATGATTTATAGAAATCCAGAAACCCTAGAAATTAACCTATTTAAATTGACCTCCGATCGAAAAACGGACACCGCCATTGCGTTCCTTGACCCCAAATTAGCTTGGGGTGAAGTTTTCGTGTCAATCGGAAGTCGTCAAAATTTTGACGAATATTTTAATAATAAAAATACCCCAGGAAATCTAGGTATCAAAATACTCGTCGGATCGAAAATTTGACCTCGCCATTGAATTCCTTGACCCCAAATTAGCTAGGAAAAATATGTACAAAAATTTTCTGGAAATTTAAAAAAAAAAAAATATTTTAATACTTAACGGCGTGCCGTTAAGTATTTAAAGTTACCGTCAACTATAGTTGACGGCGTGCCATTAAGTATTTAAAGTTACCGTCAACTGTAGTTGACGGCGCCGTTAGATCGGACGACACCCTCGCAGCCATGGGATCTGATCCAGATCCAATGGCTACGGGGCCGTCTCCCTCGGCCCCGTCGCCCTCGCGCGACACGCGGCGGTCCGCCGTGTATTCCGGCCAATCCGGCCCCTCCCCAGCCTCAATGAGGTTGTCGGCGCCTCTATAAGACCATCGGCCGTCTCTGGGCTTCGGGTTTGCGAAATCCGAGCCCAGATCGAGCCAGATCGACCAAAAGCCACCGCAGCCGTCGAACCCGAGGTACCCCGATCTCCCTCGTTTTGCATTCAATAATTGCAAATTAAGATTCGAAATGATATTCCACGTTCCTGATTGACGATCCATCAGATCTGATCTGGGCTAGCCCAACCGGATCGTCGGCAATTAGACTAGGGTCCACAGTAGAAACCGTTAGCCGTAACTGTGGCGACCGGGGATCGAAGTTCGAGAGTCTTTAAAAAACAATTCAATCTCAATTGAAAATATATACATTTTTATAATTCAAAAAGAATATAATAAAATAATATAATAAAATCCACAGTTCTTTTATACATAGAGCCAAAACATATATGAAAAGTTATAAAAGTTTGAATTTTACAATATAAGAAATAAAATATCTACATTCTTCTGCTTCTTCTTCTTTTAAATTTGGCAGATCTTCTAAGTCTTTTTAATTATCTAAACCTAAAAAATTTAGATTTACCAATCAGGTAGGAGTACGCAAATTGTTCTTATAAGAATAAATCTAGCATTCTATAATAGATATGAATCACATATGAAAATAATAGAAAGACTGCAAATAAAGTAAGCAATTTCCAAATGCAATTTCTACCCTGCAAAATAGCTGTGAAAATCAACATATATGAAATAATAAATTTTATCAAAATCATTTGTAACAATAAGTCGAGTCCGGAGACCCCTGAGCCCAAATGGGTAAACCCATAGGCATAATCTGTAGGAAGTTTATCTCGCTACCCGTCGGTAGCTTACTCAAATTAGGAACTGATGGTGTGTCTTTCCTCTGGATTTGCCTACTTCCTACAAGAGGCTAAATCCCTCAATATAACTCCCAGGGGCTGCCAGCAGGCCCAATCTGTACAGATTCTCAGTGTTGCATTCTACCCTCCAAAGACAAATACTACAATATATATATATATATATATATATATATTCTTTTTATTACATGCTTTTTGATATAATTCTTTTGCACATTAAAATGCGATAAGCAGTGCAAATAATACTCAAATGAAAAATGGCTCAAACAAGAATACTGAAATAAGACTTATAAGTAAATTTGCGTACCTGACTGTTTTGACTCAAAATCAATCAATTTTAATTTCTTTGATCTGCCAAAATAATGAAATTTATCAATTTAATGTTTTTATCATGATTTGTAATATTATGTTTATTTTGATTTATTTGAATTATTTTTATTAAGTTATTTATGCCTTATAAGGTCAAATTGAGAATTTGACCTTATAAGGGCATTTTAGTAATTTTACCTTTAATATAATATAAATTTTATGCTAGTTTATAGTAGATTATGATTTAAGATTTTTATAGAACCTGAAATTATTTAATTTTGATATGAATTGGCTAAGTTATAGCTAATCTAATTTCAATAGTTAATATTAGGGTTAAATGTGATTAGTGAGTGATTAGTGAATTTAATCACAAAATTATTAAAATAATTATACATTTTAGGTTCTAATTTACTTTATGAGTCATTTAAAACTGAAATCATTTAATTTGGATTATTATATTTGCTAATATTTACTAATCAAGTTTTAGAGTAATTAGTATTAATTAGAAGATCTAATCGTTGGATCCTAAATATTTTTACAGTTTACTGAAATTTAGGATTTTTTGATTTAAATAGATATTTGGATCACCTAATTTGGAGCTAAATTGACTAACTTATGGTTATTTGAAGTTTATAGGGTTAAAAGTTTAATTAGGGTTAGGTCATAATTATGATTAGTCAAATTTTAATCCAAACAGAAAATACTTCTAAAATATTCTTTAGATTTTTCTGAGTATTTTAAGACCTATATTTAGTATATTTGGATTAGTAGTTTATAAGTTATGACTAAATTAAATTTTATGATTTTTAGGGTTCAATTTAGGGGTCCTAAATGTCACTATGTTAAATATTAGTTCAAATGAGAATTTAATACCTCTAATAAATTCCTTATATTTTTCTGATAAATTTAATATATTAAAATGTATAATTTAGTTAAGTATTTTAGGAATTATTTAGGTTTAAAATTTTGGTGTTTATTTGATTAATTTACATTGATTAATATGAATTTATATATATATAAATAAATGTGATTATTAAGAAAATATTTCTCTGTTTAATCATTTTAAATAATACTTAATATAGATATTAGTTAATAAATATTAATTAATGATATTTATTTTTCTGCTTTTATGTGTATATTTTCTTTATTGTTTATTTAAGTATAAATATATAGATATTGATTAATATTATTAAATATTTTTAATTAATTAGTTTTAATTCTTCTGTTACATTAATGTCTGTTTTATTTTGATTAATATATCTAAATTTTTTATAAATTTTCTGTTTATCTATTATTTACTGTATTTTAATTATTAGTTTACTGTAATATATATACGTATATACTATTTTTGTATTAATTAAATGCATTATTTTAATTAATCTGTTTTATTTTATTATTAAATATTTTTGTTTTCTGTTAAATTTATTTAAGTTGTTATTATTAATCTAATACTAATTATATATTTATATTTATAAGTATTTATACTTGCTTATTTTATTAAGTTAATTAATATTTTTATAATATTATATATATTTTATAATTATCTATGTATTATTATAATAATTATTTTATTCTATTTATTTAATTAGACATCTTTATATATATATATATGTACATATATAAGTATACTTTATAATATACTTATATAAATATTTAAATTATTTATTATATATATCAGATTATATAAATCTGTTATTATATATATTTTTATAATTATATTTTTATTTCTGTAGGTGGGGTCCACAAAGGACACATGGCCTCCTGCTATTGGTTGGAGATCTGCTGAGTGGGACCCACGGCTGTCTCAAATGAGACAGTGCTGATGCGGTATCCAGACGTGGGTCCCACGTCCAGCGTGATACCGAAGAGACGATCGCGAGACCCGCCCCATGACACGCGGCGAGCTCAGAAGGTGACAGCGCATTCGACCCGGTCTCGATTCCTTGGGTCGCGTCTGACCTGAAACCAGCCCTAGCGAGGCTCAAAGAATGGAGTACCCGCAGCTAGGGCGCATGGTTTGAGCGATCTCCTGGCGACAGCCGGCCTCGGCTCGCATGGCAACGACAAGATCGCATTCTAATCTTCCTAAATAACCTTGAATACTAAGGTTTGGAGCACTCTAGTCCCTTTAACTATAATGCCCTAAATTTTTTGGGTTTGTTCTATTCGCAGAAGATGGCTAGTGAAAGGAATAAGAATTTGATTGAAACATTACAATTATATTCGATACATCAAATGAGTATTGCAATGAATTCGAAATGTTAGGAAAGTACTTGATTGCTAAACTAACGGATCACGATCACTTCAGCTTTGTCGACTGCAGCTTAGATTCACGCTGTGAAAGAAACGAGGCCTAAATCTGGCTAATATACTTAGACGATAAGGAGGCCGAAGAGCGGCGGGGAATGCCTGGCATCGTTGCAGGGCGACGCTCGTTGACCCTGACACGCATAGGGTTTTCCCCCGCGACACGCGGACCTTTTTCTGAGAAGACGAGTCTTCTGCCGTTGGATGGTTCGATCGGACGGATCGATTGATCCCTCCGATCAAACGGCGTGAGAGAAAATAAGTAGGATGGTGTTAAAGGAAATATGACGGCGCCGTTAATACATAATTAATTATATAATTATTAAATTTAATTTAATTATTTTAATTAATTAATCTTAACTTAATAATTATATTCCAATAAATTTTAAAATATCAATTATAGCTAATTGAGGCCTTCTGAATGCAACGGCGCACTCGGACTTTTGATCCGACGAGTATTTAATTACTCAAATTTTCAGGTATTTAAATAATATTAAAATATTTGTTGAAAATTCAATGACTTCCAAATGCGTTCAAAACTTCACCCCTAGCTAATTTGGGGGTGGTGAACTCAATGGTAAGGTCATATTTTAAATTTGAGGTCAAAATTATTTAAATATTAATAAACAATTACAAATGAGATTTTGGTATTTTACAGTAACCCTAGAAATTAGGGTTCCGATTTGCCGCCGATCCCGGCCACCTCCGGCGAAGGTCCGCCCGCCGACGTGTAGGCCTCGTCGAGGGCTACCGTGAGCCGTGCAGGCCGAGGCGGTCCGGAGCCGGGAAGGCCGGCAAAAGCCGTGCCCGAGGCGTCGGCCCTCGGGCCGGGTCGACCCGAGCTTGACCCGCCCAAGCAGGGTCCGCGTCAGCCGGATGGGGCCCACCAAGCCACGTGGCGCCCTCTGGGCCTGCCATGTGTCTAGTGGGACCCACCAGCCGAAGCTCGCGACCCTTCGGCTTCGGCCGTGGGGCCCACAGCGCCACGTGGCAGCCAGCCGGCACGCCACGTGTCACGTGGGGGGGGCCCACAGCCCGAGCCCGCGCGGCGGTTCGGCTCCCCAGTGGGGCCCACAGGGCCACGTGGCCGCCTCTGGGCCCGCCACGTGTCAAGTGGGACCCACTGCCCGGTCACCTGCGACGGTTCGGCTTCCCCCGTGAAGCCCACAATGCCACGTGGCAGCCTCTGACAGTGCCACGTGTCAGGTGGGGCCCACTGCCCAGTCACAGGGCTGACTCAGCCTTTGTGAGGCTCACAGTGCCACTTGGCAACCTCTGGCAGTACCACATGTCTAGTGGGGCCCACTGTCTTGTTAATTAAAATATGTTAGTGTTTGTTAATTACTGTTAGTATTAATTAATTACTGTTAATGATTAATTAAGTATAGTTAGTGGTTAATTAAATTATGATTATTATTAATTACTTTTAAACAGTAACCTTAATTAATTAAGTAATTAGAGATTACTTAGGTTTAATTTAATATTAATTAAACCTTAAACAGTAATTAGAATAATTAATTATTATTAAATAGTAAAGTATAATTAATTATTCTTAATTAGATATTAACAAGTAATTAAGACTAATTAAATAGTGATTAGCACTAATTATTTTGATACAGTAAAATATTAATAAATATAATTTAATTAATTAATAGATTAATTAATGTTAATTAATAATTAAGCCTAATTAGTCACAGATTAATTAAGGATTAATAATTTTAGAAATTTTATATAAAAACTTTAGGAATGAACAGTAAAATCATTTAATTTGAATAAATAAACAGTAAAATAATTCAAATTGTATTTTTGAATAGTAAATCTTAAAAGTTTAATAACTTTTTATATGATGATCTAAACATAGCCAATATAGGTCTTAAAATACTCAAAAAAATATAAGGAATAAAATAACGTAATGTAAAAATTTATTTTGGGTACATATAACGAGGTAGCATTTTAGGACATCTTTAGAACCTCATAACTTTTTACCCAGTTATCGAAATATAGTCAATATGGGCCCCATCACCGTAGTAGTATTAGTTTTCCTATTTGGATATCAGAATAAAAAGTTAACCCTAGAACTTAGAGTTGACTTTAGTGAAAAATAACCATAATGTCATTGAAATTCAAATGACTATAACTTGGTCAAATCAACTCCAGATTCAAAAATTCAAGAAGCTTTTTAACCTAGAATTCCAATGTCATCAACATACTGAAATAATCTTTAGGATTCAAATCCTAGAAATTCAGGTAAATTACCAAATTACCCCTAGCCTTATTTTAGTCATAACTTGACCGTTTCTCGCCCAATTTAGGCATACTTACTGTCTATCTTTAATTTAGACAGTAAGGAATCAATTGAAACTAAGAGAATTCAATTCTGACCCCTAAATCAAAAGTTGACTTTTTGACCCTTAAAGTAAGGGCAAAATGATTATTTTGCCCTAAGATTGGATTAAGTACCTTTACCCTTTGGATAACATTTCAGAACACCAAGACCAATATTATAATCATCTTAGTAATATTTAAGCAAGTGAAATCAACCCTTAAGTCAGATTCCAGTAGTCTCTCTAATTCTTAAGCACTATACCTTAAGGATCCTTTCTGAGACTAGGACTAGATCATAGATTAGAGTTCATTCATTGGGTAAATTGGGTTACCCAATAGGTGAAACCTTGATTTTATTAGTTTTTAGACTTTCTTTTATTTTACAACTCATTCTGATTATTTTGTCTTTTAACCCTAGATTTAAGGTAGGAGATTCATCCTATTAAGTTTGATTACTTAATAGGATTTGTCATAACTAGTAGATCACTAATAGAATAAAACCTAGAACTTAGGTCTTAACCTCTTTGGATTATGTGATTAAACCTAAATCTCGTAGTGTTTAATCCATAATCTGCAGGTTTAGAAGATCTTAATTAGATCTTAGTTAGAATGTCTAAATTCACAAAACTAGGATGTATGATTATTTGATTTAACTCGTAGTCGTCTATCTGATTGAACTAGATTAGAACCTGATTAGTTCTAATTCTTTTTAACTTATAAGGATGAATTTCTGAGTTATACTCGATAATAGGAAAACGGTGATCCTGAACTTGTGTAACTTGAAATAGTTAGAATGGTTAAGTGGAAAACAAATGATATCACCATGTTTAGTAGAGTCCCTTGCTTCTATTTGATATTTTGTTGCTACACGTTCCTTGTACTTTTGTGCCGTATTTTCTTGAGCATATTATATAAGACTATTGATGCATAAATAAAATGCTAGGAAAATATGGAGACTTCTTAGATTTTTTGTGAAAATATTAAAGTGATTAATGAAAAGATGATAATTATATAAGCTGCCTCTCAGATATTTCTTTATTTCCTAGCCTCCTTATATCGCTAGGGGAATGACTTGTTTTGTTGTGCCTAGTTTACTAGCCTTCTTATGTCGCTAGGGGTACACCGTTGGTGCCTTAGCCGTACTGGTGTAAGGTTGCCTTGTATACTTAGTTTACTAATCTCTTTATGTCGCTAGGGGCATACAGTTGGTGCCTTAGCCGTACTGGTGCTAAGACCCTTCGCTTGCTTTGTGCGCTTATTTGCCTAGCCTCCTTATGTCGCTAGGGGTACACAGTTTTATGACTTAGCCGTGTTGGTGCTAAGCTTCTTTGATATTCGATGAGCTAGATTAGCTCTTTTCTGTATGGTAGTCGATGCACGGATATTTATATGCAATTGTGTTGTTTCGTTTACTTTTCAACATTTTTATTCAGTCAGCTATTTTCTTGTACTACTTTTATATATATTTAAGATGTTAGAATCTTGTTGTTATTTATATGTACCACTGTCGAGTTCTTTTCTTTAATTGGCATGTTTCTTTTGATCACCAGCATGTTTAGGATGTAACATTTTTCTTACTGCACTTATTTTCTTATGTATATTTATATGCCTTACCTTGTTTAGCTCGCATGTGAAGCATGTCTTAACCTCTCCTTTGCTTAAGTTATAAATGATGGTTTATAGCTTTCCCTTTTATTTCGTATTGCTTGCTGCTCCTTTATACACATTATTACTTAGAAGTCGTAGAATGGTGATATTACATAACATATAAAACTTATCAACTTAAAATGTACATAGACAATTGTCTAACCAGATTTTTCTCTTTTTGGCTGGGGCCCTACATTGTGAAACCGACAATGGCAGATCCTCTTCAGTTAGATAAGCAGGAGTTAGAAGTTGAGCCATACCCAGAGGAGGAGCCCGTGGAAGAAGCCGCTGTTTAGCATTTATTTTATATGTGAGGATGAGAGTATTTGCACATTCTTTTATTTAAACTGTTAAATGATGTAATAATACATGTACCATTGACTGTGTATTTGGATTGTATGCTTATATTATGAGTTCTATTTTTGCTATTTATACTGTGATATTTGGATGATTTACATTTCCTTAAATCGCTTCCGCACTCTGTACGTTTACTTATATAGTGACTGTTAGATTAATTCTGTGTTAATCCTTCCATAATCAGGTGGATTGTGGAATCTATCATAATCCAATGGTAAGTGAGGGGTTAGCCAGAGTGACACCCACCCTTAACTTAATTCTTGTGGATTAAGGGGTGGGGCGCCACAGATCCACTGCGGGGTCCCGACAGCGCCACATGCTTCCCATCGTGTGGATGCTCCTGCACGCATCTTAGCGCATTGATCTAACAACGGATCCAATCCGCGCTGAGATCTGATCCTTGTTGACGGATCATTCCTTTGCATCCGATGTCAATCCTCTTAAGTAATATCTTGGGGCACATTAGGACAGTGCGGAACCAACGATCAATCCATTAGCCGGCCTAGAGCACCTCGAGATCTATTCACCTTCGTTCCTAAATCGCCTGTTCGCACGTCTGGTCGCCTTGACAGCCTGACCTCTGCAGACCTAGTGGCAGTACATGGGAGATGTTATTCATTCATTGAAATACAGTAGGTGTTGCAGTAGATGCATAGATCATCATCATACATTAGAGATTCCAATTCCCCTCAAATTCCTACATTATGGAAGATATATGGAAACCCAAATTACATGGAGCCTCATCCCAACTTGACTAATCACTAAGTCTAAAAGAGAGCAACTGCTGCAATACTAAATACGAATCAAGCTCTTGAGCTGCTACTTGCATTATCCTTAAAGATAAGAAGTATTTTGTCTACGAAAAAGGTCTCGCTATCAACACTGAGAAAATCATTCACATAACTATTACAAAGTTGCATTGCTCTAAAAGAGTGCACACATAGAGTATATAATAATATCATGACATACAAATTTTGTTTAATTTTGTTATTCATTCAATGACATAAAAAACTGTCATCACAAAAACTAATATATTTCGATTTAATATTATCAATAAAAAAAGTTCATCCTTCTGTTTACTGTACATTTGATACATTAACACTTGCATTTTAAAATGAAAAACAAAGAAACAAGTCACGTTAGTAAAAGGGGACTCTCAAGATTGCACTGTTCATCATCAGCATTTGCCGATTCTATTAGATTATCGTTATCATCAGCAGCAGCAACTGCGAATCTCTCTTTCTTCTTTGCCCATAAAACCATGTAGAGGCCGGCAAACATTGCGAACATTCCTATCAAACTGATCAAATTACATATACCGAAATTTATAATTAGTGCCCCATTTTAATATTATTTTCATTTCATTAGAATTTGTTGTAAATTTCCCACAAATTCCGTGGAATTAAAATACCTTTTGAATTATTGCATGCCAAACAACTTAAATTTATAAACCCTGGAAAACATATTGCTCCACATAAAAAATTTACCACATCAAACAGCCCCAAGTGATTTATTATCTTAGAGAAATTAAATCATGTTTAATAATAGGAAGAAGAAGAAGAAGAACCTTTCAAACTGGATAACTTGTCCGAGCATTGTGGCAGAAAGAACAGCAGAAGAAAGGGTCTGTATGGGACTGAACATGGAGACCATGACAGGCCCCTTCTTCATCACAGCCCACGTTTGGAATGCAACGCACAGTGCTATCATCATTCCACCCTGCACATACATGAACGAAAATAAGAGCGTCGAAAGAAAACAATTTATAAACGAAAAAAATTCTTTAACCATTAATAGAATCCGATTGCTATATATCCAAATAATTCTCTTATGATCGTTTAGAGAAAGAGAGAGAGAGATAGAACGGACCAGGAATACAAAGGAAACGATGCTTTGGATGCTGACGGTTGGCTGGCCGAAATCCAGCTTCCCTTCTGTGAAGAATTGTAGAGCCGCAGTGAGAATTGAGCCCAGTATGGATGTTACAAAGCACAGGGATAAGGGAGCAGGGAACTCCATCATCGTTGCAGCCTATATATTTTAAAGCATTATGTTTATTTAATCAGATACTTATCATCAAAGATACATTAATGCATATATAAACGCATCAAGTAATTGAAGAATGAAGTCATCATATATGGTGATGTTTACACATAAATTTAAGTTTATATATAGCTTATCCTCATTAAATTCACTCCTATCTAATGCATCTCCCCATTGCTATGCATAAATTAATCAATTCAAACGATGGTGTAAATAATTCTATGATCACGATCAGAATCAACACACAGTTTAGATTTTATGTTATGCGCTGACTTGATCTTGGGCTCAAGTCACCACTTCTCCATAGATCTAAGTTGTAAATCTGTAATTTTTTTTCTACTTGGTAAAATGATTGTTCTCTCGTCCTTGTTTTGGTTAGTGCGAATGCGCTTGAATCACTATTATAACACAGTTTAAAATAAATGCGTTTAGTGGGTTTGTTCTATTGGATCAATCAATAACAACTGCACTATTTCTGATGAATAGATACTAAGGATATGGAAAAGAAATAGATAGATCTCATAAATACCTGTAAAACTGTGCTGCAGGACAGAACGACAACAGCTCCCAGCAAACAGAAGCAACCAATGATCCAGTCCTCATGCACATGCTCTGGAGATCCCTGAGAATCAGTTGGCTCCATAGGACTTTGCAAGAAGCTCAAAGACACTGCTCCAGCCAAACAAACCATTGTCCCTAACACCTTTGCTCTAGTGTAGTTGCATTTGAAGTCTACTTTTTCAAACCTGAGATGAAATTTTCAAATAATACTGAAGCGTTTGTGTTAAATAAATACATTAAAGAGAGAAATATAAGGATAGTTATTATTGCAAGAGGTATGAAGATGTATTCAACTAATGAACAGATCTGATTCAGGAAACAAATTCTCATTGATTTTCTTAAGAGTTTTTCTTACCCGATCTGCTTATATATATATATATATATATATATATATATACACACGGTAAGTTAGAATAAACTGAGAAGTTTGGGCCCCTCCTTCAAAAAATGAATAAAATACATCGTTATATTCAATAGCATTAACCACAAACTATGGCTTTTTGTCAATAATATTTTAACAAATAAAATTTCATAAATATTATTAAATTATTTATTTGTAAAGCATATTAAAACTTAAATTATCATCTTATTCAAAAATTTTTATCACTGTACACACTTAAGACATTATCATTTACACTTAATTTGGATTAATTTTGATTTGATTAGTTAATTTAGAATAATTTTAATTTACTTATTTGTTTATCGTAACAAAATTGAGCTTAACTTATTTTCAAATTAAAATTAATATAGTAAATATTATGAATTAATTAGTTAAAAGACATTTTATTAAGTGATAATATAGTTAAATACTATTATCAATTGAAAATTTTAATTAACCTTAATATGAGTTAGTTAACATAACAAAAAAATTATATTTAGCATAACTAATCAAATATAATTGATTAAAAAATAATTAAATGATTGGAATAATTAAATAGCAAATTAACACAATAATAAGTAAAATAATTTGTTAATATAACTGATTAGAGTAATTAATTCTAATGCAATTAACAAACTTTATTTTATAACAAGTATGTAATTACTTAACATAATTATTGCAAGTAACAATAATAACAAGTTTTAATCTTACTAGATGAGGTCGAATCTTTTATTTCTTTTGTGCACCATGAGAGAAGTCCCTCCCTAAGTTCCAATATAGAAGAAGATCCTTTCTAATGGTTTTTTCCATGTTTATTTTGGTGTTCTTCTTTCTCTTTTAATACGAACAAAATTTACAAATTTAATTTTTCTAGCAGGAACATTGAACAATCTATGCTTATTGTGCCTGAACCATCTAAAGCGATATTCTTTAATCTTATCCACGATTATGGCCACTCCAACTTTGCTATGGATAATCACATTTCTTATTATATCCTTACAAATATACTCGATCATCCATCTAAGCATCCTCATTTTTGTAACACACATTAATTACTGCAATTAATAGACATTAATTATATAATATTTAATAGATTTGATATAGTAGATTAAGTAATACAAGTACTTAATGTAATATGATAAATGGTTGTATATAATTAATTAATCATTATCTTGGTTAATTATTACAATATAATTAATCAAGCCATTCACAGATTTAATTATTTTTAAAAGAATCTAAATAACTAATGAATATGTCTAACTTTATTATATTAGCTAATCAACTTTGTTATTTGATTAATATAATTAAAATATTTAATAATTTTTATTATATATAACTCAATAAAAAGTCATATGAATAAGCAATCAGTAAATAAATTAGTATAAGTATTTAATTAGCACAACTAATTAGTTAATTAATACATGTTAAAGTAAATTACTAAACTAACAATTTATTTAAATAATTTTAGCCTTATTGATTAATTATAAAGTAAATTATCAACACATTTACTTAATATACTTGAAATAATAATAATGAAATAACCACAAATATATTTAACTTGTCCTAAATCAAACATAATCTTCAATAATTTGGCACAACTTAAATTAGCTTAAAGAGCATATTCTAGCTTAAATAACTTATATTCCTTTAAATAGCTTAAAATTTCTTAAAACGTTATAACTTAACTCAAGCTTAATTCTTTTTAATCGTCTAAGTTAATCCTTTTGAACAGCCAAGCAGCAGTTTGAAATATCAAAAATCTGAGCACTGTTCTTCTTAAGATTTGATGAATCAAAAATCAAGTACCTAAAACAAGCTGCAATTATGAAAATGATTCCTGGCGCAAGGTTAGGCATGGCAGATGCTATAGCTGGGGAAGTTTTCTTGATTCCAACGAACATTAAAGCTTGGAATATAGTTACCCTACACAAATCAAAATATAAAATAACAAGCAATTAAAATCATGCACAACTTTATTCCCAACAAAAAAAAAATATCAATGCATTGACTATTGCTCATGGAATTTCAAACAATTCAAAAAGAATAATCAAATATTGCGATCCGATCTTAGAAGACTAATTATGCTTCCAATGCAAACAGATGATTCTTCTCCTTTTTATTTGATTATTGTTCGGGCTAAATTTAATCGAAACTATACAAAAGAAAGCAAGTCGTTCGTAGAGGATTAATTACGTTCCCAGTGAGATCAGAACAAACTGAACGATCAAAGCAAGGCTCAGTTTTGATGGCCATTTATTCCTGGGAAAATTTGAAAAAAGAAATCAGCATCCAAGGAAAAGGGAACAAGAAAATGGCGGGGAAGGAGGACAAACGGGAACGATTTCTAGCTTTTCCAATGCAATGGCTAAGGGGAAGACGAAGAAAGCCATAGCCAAACTTCCAAAGAAGATGAGGAAGAGAGGCTTGATTCCGATGGATAGGATGGGCTTCAAGAGAACGGTGTACAAGGCGCCGACGATCTGAACAGCAATGAGGCCGGAGACGATGAGAAAATCCTCCATGAGTCCCGCGTTCTGCTTCCGCCCCGTCGTCATCTCGCACTCCAAGGACGGCCTCAAGGCATGCGAGCGCGGCGAAGAGTTCGATGACCGCCTCCTGCTCGGAATCGCCGTCTTTGAGGGTGCCGGACTATGGTTTGGAGGTTGAGAATGATCGCTCATCTGACTTTATTGTTTCTTTTCTCGCGACATTTCTGTCCCCCATTCTTGCAATTTATGCACCCGCGCAGATCGGCCGGTGTCGTTCCCTTTCCAGCCCACGTATTCTTTTAACCGCCATAATTAGACTCTTATATATAATATATGACAAAGTTGCACTCAAATTTTAATATCATTTTAATATAAATTTTAAAAATAATATTAATATTATTTTAATATTAATAAATAAATTATTAAAATAATATCTAAATTTTATAGAAATAATTTTTTTAAATGTCGTATCATTTCTCTGTATATATATAATTAGATGAACTAAATTATTTATGGATTATAGCTTTTCTTTCTTTATATTAATTTATAATATATTATTGATTGATACATATACGACAAATTTCATTGAATAATATAAGTAAATTAAAATGCTGAATAATAAAAAAAAAGGGAAATATCTTTTTCAATGTTTTATAATCATTAAGGTTTTTAAATTTAATATTAAATTAATTTTAATTAAAATTTGTTTGTCAAAATCATAATTATTTTAGTAATATTTTTATTTATTAATATAATTATTGAAAAGCATAATATTCTATAGTTTTTGTAAATTTTAGTAACATTTTTATTTATTAATTATATTAAATAAATTGTGGAAGTAATAAAATTTATAATCATGTAAAAAGATATTCATAAAATTTAATTATATTATTAGATTCTTCCGCAGTCAAATTAACTTTCCACCGAGAATTTCATAAACTTTTTTATTAGTGAGAGAAAAAATTCACTAAATTTAATTTCATTTAATTAAAATCAAAGAGATCGGATATCGGAGAATTGTTGAATTAAAGCAATCTATTAAATTGTTTGGAAGCTAAGTGAGATTGATTGGGTTCTTAGCATATTAACTGGCTCACTTAATAACCTTATAAATATTTTGACAGGTTGGTTTCCGTTCGGTAAACTGACCCAATACATAAAAAAAAAATATTACTTAACTCCTAAATATTTTTTAAAAAATATGAATGATTAAAATTTAAAATTTAAAAATTATATTTTTATGAGCTTTATAAATAAAAATAAATTTAATAAAATTTTTTTATTTCATTTAATTCTCATCAATATATTTAAAAAAAATATTTATAAGCCATATAACAATACGTCCTACACACACAAATATAGAGACTCGGCACAATCCTTATTTTGGCGGGCGGCTTCTGTTGCCTAGTCCCTTTCGTTTTCCGGGTCTTCCGTTCCCTTCCACCAGGAATCTGCTCCTTCACTATCCACTTTCTTCGACTCGTCTTTGTATACTTTGTTCCAAGCCATATGGAGGAATCTAGGTTTTCACCCGAGCTTCGGGTGAGCCCTATCAAGTCGGGAGCTGGAATCATATCGAGGATTCGACTGGAGAACTTCATGTGTCACAGCAGCCTACAAATCGATCTCGGAGACTGGGTGAACTTCATCACAGGCCAGAACGGAAGTAATTTACTAAACCACTGGCTTCCATCGACTATATAAAACTCCATTGCTTTTGCTTTTTAACACGTATCACTGTTTATCACTCTCTTTATTCATTTATTTATATATTTGGAACTTCTTATCTTCTCATTAGGCGGAAAAAGTGCGATATTGACTGCGCTTTGCGTGGCGTTTGGTTGCCGGGCCAAAGGCACGCAAAGGGCAAAAACTTTGAAAGATTTTATAAAGACTGGATGCAGGCAAGGATCTTCTGTCTTAAAGCCTTCTCTTACAATAACTGCATTCTTCGTTATCTAAACAGGCACGCAAAGGCTAAATTGCAATCGAGGTTATGGAATATACACTTGCTAGCAAGTGCAATGAGGACTAATAATGCACTAATAGCATGAGTTTTTGGAATCATTTTAGAAAACTTATCGAGATACATGAATAAACTGAAAGTGATAAGGATGGAAATTTGTGAATTGACTTGCATAAAATGGAGTCAAAGTTAAATGTAGAGTTAACTTCAAATAGATGTAAAACTTTTATTGTTCATGAATTTTTAAGTGGATGCTGGTCACCTATTTGATCATTTTCACTATTTATATTATATTAAATATGCTGAAGATAGAGTGTTTGTTGTTCTGTTTTGAAACATGACCATGAGAATGATGATGCTCATAATTTATTTGGATATATTTCATTTATAGTTATTATTAATTTTATTTATAGCATGAATGATATGGAATACACAAGTACAAGTTTCATGATAGGTGATGGCGATTATGCCTATTATATTAAATTGAGGCATGCATGATGTACCACATAAGGATTGTTTGGTTTAAAGTCAAAAAAAAAGTTCAAGTAGAGCAAATTTTGGGTAATGTTTCTTAAAGTAAGCTAATCAATATAAATTTTCTTAGGTATTTGTAGCTTTTATGATGTAATTCATTTTGATGTTTTATTGGTGCAAAATAATTAAAGCGTTATGAAAATAATATAGTACCTAAGGTTCACTTCTTTTGCAGACTGGTTGTGATGACTCACTCTCATTAAATTTCTACATTTCAAGGGATTTAGAACTAGCAAAACCAATTTCTCTCTCCTCATACATGATACCACCCCTTACAAAATCTACTTACTGATTTATGTGGATAACATTCTCATCACTGGCTCAAACAATACTACTATAACCTCTTTTATCCAAAGAATACTACTATAACTTGTCTTATCCCAATTGTAATAATTCTCTATTGGATTAGGTAACTTAACTCAACATTATGTGTTACTGTAATATTTAATATTGGATTATTAATAATAATCCAATATCAAGTATTATTTAGGTTAAATATTTAATTGAGATGAAAATTAAATGCTTAAATTATAAATAAGAAACATACAACTTTACTTTTTATTCATCTTAGAAAAGAAAAATAAGTGTTCATCATAGAAAAGAAAATAAAATCATCCATATGAATTTAAGTTATACAAATTGTTTTATTAAAAATGACTCTCATTCTCATTGAATAAATAAAAAATAAAATAAGCTTCAAGATTGCTCTGGCTCCGCCTCTTGGGTAATCTCTACCTCGGATCATGGATCTTCTAAAAGCTTTTGATCTATAGTATCAGTATCATACAGTAGGGTACAATAAAAAAAGGTAAAACTCTGATTAAATTTTTAAAGTCTAAGTACATTTTAAGTTATATGATTTAATATTATGGGATTTTACGCTTATATTTACAATTAATTTTATTAGTGGTGCTAGTAGCAGAAAGGAAATAATATTGGAAATAAAATGATAAATAGAAATAAAAAGGGTACTGTGATACATACAAGTATAACAATCCTGTAAATTTTATCAAAGTAGAAGCAATATATATACAAGGGTGCATATAAAGAAAATACAAAAAGTAAACATGTTTAAGAGGGATTATGCTAAGTAAACTAAAAACTGTATAAGTATGTTTTACTGCAGTAAACTAGAATATATGAAAACTGTACTGTAAGAAGTATTGAAAGTAAATGTAAGTGGGGTATATTCAGTCTCTAGGACTGACATAAATTGTGTATTACAATCTCAAGACTGTATAAAGCAATTGAACCTGCACAATATATGAGATTCTGTACATAATACGAATGCTAGTTTTAATCTAAGTTATCTTGTTTTAATATGCTATGTGGGCGCGTACTATGATGGCCCGACATTCGGGTGTTCACATACCGCAGGATCATATTGAGCAATTTGAGAGTAGAGAGCATATACATATAAAAGCCAAAGATATTTCTCATTCATTTTAAAGTACATATTACAAAAAAAATCTTCATCATACATAACGAATATTGATCAACTTTTTTTAAAAATAAAGAAAAAATAAAGAGATAAAAAGTTAAAGTAGCGCTGTCGTAGATCCATCGGCAGTTTGATAATTTAGGATTTTAAAGTTTTTCTTCGAGCTCTTCCAGAAGTACCTGACCTGGTATTGTTCAGAAAAATGATACCGGGATTGGAATTCTCAGTAATTAGAGAATACTCAAAGTACCGCAGTAAGCAAAATAATATTACATTTTTATAAAAGCAAATATGCGATTAGCGAAAATAAGGATAAGAATGCAGAAAAAGTAAGATAACAGTGCAAACGAAATAAATAATTTTTTGCAAAAAAAATATTAGCACAAAGATGCAAGTTACCGATATCATTTTTCCAGTAACCCACCATGAATGTTGTTACCGATTTTTTTTTTCCAATAACAACCCACAAATATTGTTATTGATGTCATTTTTTCAATAATTAGCCACGAATGTTTTTACTGATGTCTTTTTTTTCAGTAATAACCTCCGAATGTTGTTACCAATTCTTTTTTTTAGTAACAACTCATGAATGCTATTATTGATGTCATATTTTCAGTAACTAGTCACGAATATTGTTACTGATATATTTTTCTAGTAATTGCCCCCGAATATTATCATGTTGGTTCCGAACAATCGACCAAGCTTCAAATGAATTTGGCTCAAAGCAAATAAGCGAAGCTAAGCAGCAATAAATTATAAAAAGCAATACATGCTATATATTGGGTATCTTTGTTCTTTAAGATCCAAAGTTTGATAGTTCGACTTTTGGGTCTGCATTTAGATTTTATAATTTTTTTTAAATTAGTCTTTTAGCCAATGTTCTTAAGAGAAATTACTATCTTCTTTTCCATTATATTTTTCTTTCGCTTTTACATTAGGTTAGCATTTTTATTAAGATAATAATAATATATGAATGTAAAAGACAGAATGGAAATGTCAGAAATTAAATTGCAGAAAGTAATAATAATAATATGTTAGAATGAAAAGTGTCTGAATGAAAAAATAGTCATCTTATAACATATACAGTTGTTTATCATTATTGATTAAGGACAACATTGCTACTGTGATGACATAAAGTTTATTTAAATATAAAAAGGTACATAATATTATTAGCGAAACCTCCTCCTTTCCTTCTCATTTTACCTAGGGTAGTATTATCGGGAGGCTGAGGGGGCCGGACGGCTGCAGGAGGTGGCCGAAGTGGCTAGCTGGTGGCCGGCAAGAGGAGGGCTGCTGCTGTTTGGAGGGGTTTGAGAGGGGTAAGGAGGGCTGCTGCTGTTTTGGAGAGCCAGGAAGGGGGCTGGTTGGGTTGCGGGGTCTGAGTGGGGTGCCGGGATGGCTGCCGGGGTGGTCGCTGGGGTTGGCGGCTGGCTGGGAGAGGGGCTGGCAGCAGGGTGAGGAGGCTGGCAGCAAGGGAGAGGGGCTTGTGGGGGAAAGAGGGCTTGAGGGGAAGAGGGGTGAAGGGGCTTAAGTAGAGGAAGGGGTGGGGGGGAAGAGAAGAGGAAAGGTCAAGTGGGGTCCTCCTAGGCTCTGAACAGGCGTTGCCTGCGCCTGGGAGGCGAGGGAATCGGGAAAATTCGGGGGTGATGGAAGAGGAAATCCTTAAGGAAAATTAGAAAATTTACTTAAAGTTAAAATTTTCACATTTTTTCGCCGTTTGGTGCCCAAATACAATGAAACTTGACACCAATGCGCGTTATGATATAATAAACACCCTCGCGCCAAAATTTTTCGATTCAGATAATTATTTTATTTTATATTAGTTTTTGAAGTTTTAAACTTCAAAAATTAATCTAGGTTAAACCGACGATCCAAAATTGTTGAAACTTCATAAGCAGCTTTTAAATAATGTCCTTAACGTAACGATAAGAAAATCGATGAAGTTAGGCACATATTTCAATGTTCTTGAATTTACGAAAATCATTCCAATTTTATCGAATGTCTCAAAATTTTTGATTCGGACAAATATTTTATTTTATATTAATTTTACTGGGAATTCTATATTTGCTTTTATAAAAATATAATATTATTTTGTTTACTATGGTATTTAGAGTATTCTCTAATTATTAGAAATTCGAATCTCGGTATTGTTTTTCTAAACAATACCAGGCCAGGTACTTCTGGAGGAGCTCGAATAAAAACTTTAATTCATAAATTATCAAATTGCCGATGGATCTACGATGACGCAACTTTAACTTTTTATCACTTTATTTTTAAAAAAAGTTGATCAATATTTGTTATGTATGATGAAGTTTTTTTTTTGTAATATGTAATTTTAAAATGAATGAGAAATATCTTTGACTTTTGTATGTGTATGCTCTATTCTCTCAAATTGCTCAATATGATCCTGCGATATGTGAACACTCGAATGTCAGGCCATCACATGTACAAAACAAACAAAGAGTTAGGCACATCTGCCCAATTGTATTAAGTGGGGGTCTCTTGTATAATTACACACTCCTCCTTTAGGATATCTGTAGTTTCAGATCTCTCATTAGCCTGCTCTATCTCAAATATTTGTACAGACTAATCCATCCATAGTGAACTCTCTTATCTGTATTAATTTACATTATTTATGCATTAATGTCTTAATGTGATGTTCAAAAAGCTCAATGCATTGCAGCAACAAGAAATTTCTATTATTAATTATAAAATGTGTATTCTGTAACAACTTAATGTCGTTATTTCGCAAAATTAGGCTAGGTCCCGCCTCAGAAATCAGGATCCCGGGAACTTCAAATTAGGACAAACAAAATTTTCTTTAGATAGAAATAATTTTTAGATCAAAGTGCCATAGTTTGAAAGAATTCAGATAATGGAAACAACTTTATTTTTTTTGAATTATTTAAATCTAATAAATTTATAAAATTAAATATCTGTCTGAATTCATCAATTTTTATGTCATTATGTGAAGAATATTATATAAAAAGGTTACTCAAAAAGTTTCATCGATTTTTGAGCGACAGTTCAGCCTCAATTAATTTTTGAAGTTTTAAACTTCAGAAATTAATTAAAAATAAAATATTTGTCAGAATCGAAAATTTTGCCATTCACTCTCATTCCATCGTCCACCTCTATAATAAGTCCACCAAACGCCATGAGCCCAATCAACAGACTTTTATTCAGCAGCCTCCTCTTCCTTCCACCAGCTCCATCTAAACCAAACAATCAACACAAAACCCTCCTCCACAGTCCTCTTACTCGACATCGTCATCTCCTTTTACCTCTCAAACATCTCAGTCACCAACTCCGTCACTCCCAAGACCCGCAAACCAATCCTCCCATCCTACCGGATTCCAACTGCCATAAAATTGGCACAATAAAAAAACCACTCTTCAATCTTCTGCACTCTGTCTCACCCACAGCTGATCCAATATCCTACAATGTCGCAGCTAAACACAAGGCCTACGAATACATGCCTTGGTAGATCAGCACACTTGAACTCTAGTACCATTTGAGCCTTACTAGAATGTCCACAAATGCAAATGGACATAGAAAACAAAGCTCAACAATGATGGAACCGTGGGACGCTACAAAGTTCGATTGGTGGCTCAAACGTTCAATCAACACTATTGTTACTTGGAAATCTTCAGCTCCGTCGCAAAAATGCCAACCATACAACTTCTCTTCACCATAGCCATTCACTTCAAGTGTTCCATCCTACAACTAGATGTCACCAATGCATTCCTACATGGAAACCTCCACATAACTGTCCATATGAAGCAACCTCTAGGATTTGAGGATCCAAATCTGCCCACCTATGTTTGCAAGCTCAACAAAGCTATTTATTGCCTCAAACAGCCACCTTGTCAATGGTACTCAACTCTCAATGACTTTCTACATTCCAAGAGATTCTGAACTAGTAAAGCAGATCCCTCTCTCCTCATACATGACACTGCCCCTGACAGAATCTACCTATTGATTTATGTGGACGACATTCTGGCCCAAACAATACTACTATAACCTCTGTTATCCAAACTCTAACTCAAATGTTTTACATAAAACACCTCGGCACACCCACAACCTTTCTCGGAATTCAATTCACAAACTCGTCCGATGGCCCAATACTTTACCAATCAACTTACTCATCTAACATCCTCAAAACTTCAGGGTTGACCTAATATAATTTTGCTCCCACCCCCATATCGACTTAGTAAACCTCCATGCCCTCTCCATTCAATCACCCCAAGTTATACAAACAAATAGTCGATTACCTCCAATGTCTTACTATTACACGCCCACATCTCAGCTTAGCCGTTAACACAATATGCCAGCATATGCACAATCCCACACACACTTACTTTGACCAGGTAAAATGCATCCTACGATACGTCAAAGGGTCACTTCACCTCGGGTTCCCATCAACCTCGGGAGCATGAATCTCTGAGCATACGTCGATTCAGATTGGGAAAGCAACACTGCCGACCGTAAGTCCACTACCGGTTACTACTGCATCTTCCTCAATCATACTCCAATATCATTGAGCACAATAAAGAAAACCACCATTTCTTTCTCGTCCACTTAAGCAGAATACAGAGCGCTAGCCACAATAACCACATAAATCATCTTGCTTCAACATCTCCTCCAAGAATTTGACATCCCACAGGAAGGTTCTATTCAACTGTTCTGCAACAATGTATCAGCTATTGCCCTTGCAAAGAATCCTATGTTTCATGCTAGGGCGAAGCACTGTCATTTCACCCTTGACAGTGTTCAGAAAAACAAGAAATTGAAAATTGCTACACATCTCCACCGAGGACTAAAATGCAGACATCCTAACCAAGCCACTCTTCATCACTTGATTTAGTTAGCATCGACCCAAACTCAATACCTCAGTCCCAGATGATTGTTTTGCGGGGGATAATAACAATATCAAGATACACCAAATAGAACTTTGGGCGCTTAGGCACAAGCCCAATCAGGTCAGACAGAGGATGGGCGCCCAGACACAAGCCTTGCCAACACTAGCCAGAGTCTGGGCACCCAGACGCCAGTGAGCTTTGATAACATAAGTTGAACCAGACTCCATTGTATCTATATAAATATATATATATATCTATGTAATGCTATATTTTAATCAATTAGAATTACTTCTACTATTTTCTGTGGGCACATGCACACAAGTATGTATGTTTACTTGTGCATCTATGTTTTCAACTTTAAAACTTATTATATTAAAATCTATGGTTGTTTATAATTTTCAAAATTGAGTGCGCACACACACGTACACATTCATATATATATATATATATTGTTTCTTAAGAGTATTTAAGCTCGTCATTGATATAAAATACAAAAAAGAAAGAAATCTTTCTAAATTATGATCAAATGGAAACATGCTATTTTCATAAGTACAATGAGGGAATAGAAAAATCCTTGTGTTTTGCTAGCAAGTCTTAGCAATATAATAATTGAGTTACATGTGGTTAACTTAAGAATGCTGTTATTGTCAAAAACATAAACTTGGATGCATCTAGGATTGACCCAAATTATCCTATCCAAGTTTGATAATGAAAATAAAACATTGATAATCTTGTTAGCATTTGCTACAGCATGCAAAAATATTCTCATTTGTCCAATTGTTTTCTTTTGCAACACATCAAGTAATGATCTGCTATAGTTGTGCAAATTATCATAACATTTTGCTAGATATTGGAAATAAAAATGAACAAAGCTCTTTGAATGAATATGCAGTTAATCCCTATACTAAAAGGTATGTTTTGATAACTACCATCAAACAATAGACAAAATAGGTGAGTTTGAACTGAATTACGAATCATTATCTAATGATTTGGCTGAACAATTATCACAGTGCATTAAGCAAAATGTTTCAAATAACTATAGTACATCACTGCAAAGTTTTGTGTAGATTTATTTTAATATTCAGTGTTAAGAATTCTTCTAGCTTCTTTACTTAAATCACAGAAAAGAGGAACCGCTCCACTCTGGCTGTTAGATTTCTAGTTGCAATGACGGAGTTGGTGATTTAGATTTGAATGCAACA
Source organism: Gastrodia elata (assembly GCA_016760335.1). Taxonomy (NCBI): domain Eukaryota; kingdom Viridiplantae; phylum Streptophyta; class Magnoliopsida; order Asparagales; family Orchidaceae; genus Gastrodia; species Gastrodia elata. The sequence continues at coordinate 103,946,460 of CM028670.1, read as the reverse complement.
ATGCATGTCTCAGCACAAGCATTGGCGGTTCACAACATTTGAACAACAATATGTGATTCATAGTAGCTGAACAACATATTGACCCAATTTTCTTAAGGGGTTGAATAGCTAGAGATGGAACTGCATTCGGTTTTAGCTACAACTATCTTTACTTGAACCTCCAGCTTCCAGTTGCACCCAATTGGATAGGGCACAGTGGTAGCAGCAGCTATGGTTCATAGAGGCAATCCACTGAAGCTGAAGTGCTTTACCAAGGGAGTAAGGATCGAAGATAACAACACTCATTCTAGCTTCAAGTGTTAGCAACACTCACGATCACAATAGCACTTGAAAATAAAAATTTAGAGGGAATGACTCGTAACAATGACACATCGAGCTTGCTGTGTCAATCAATACTGGATACCGATATCACTAGAGGGGAAGAGTTTTGAGATGGTTCGATGGTGTAGCTGTAAAACTTGGACCACAGTAAGTGTGTCGGCGATGAAAGGAAAATTTGAGAGATCGACAAATGTGCGAAATTAAGAAATGTCGATGCCTTCATGATGGATAGGGCTATCTTTGAGTCGAGTTCGAGTGAGTCAGCTCATACTTTAAATTTTCGAGTTGAGTTCAACAAGAACTTTACTCGAACTTGATCGAGTTCAAGTTGAGTCGATTTTGACTCAAAACAATTCGACTTCGAGCCGACTCGAACTTGATTTGAGTCAAACTCGAAATATATAAAATAAACTTTTTTATCAATTGCTAAAGATACTTGGCGATCTAGTGGTAGAGCTGTTTTTGTTTCATCGAAGGGATTGGGTTTGAATCTTGCTAAGGCCAATTTTGTGCTTTATTTTTAAAAATAAATTTTTAAAAAATAGCACACGTTTGGATTCCCTGGGACTTGAACTCGAAACCTCATAGTCACGGAGGAGAATAAGGAGGACTCTGCTACATGTGATGTGAACAATTACTATTACTATGTGGATAGTTTAGATATATATATATAAATATATATATATATATATATATAAATATATATATATATATATATTATGTATTCAGTGGAGAGAGAATTCGGGAGAGGGATAGAGAAGGAAACGAGAGAATTATATTTAATATTTTAATAAAAATAAGGATTTATGTGATGACCCATGTTAGGTTGGTAAGAACCAAACTAACATCGGATGCATCTTTTCGCAGGATCATATTGGCAGTTAAAAATAGTAGTTAACGAATATTCAAGCCATTCACATAAAAGAAACGACATTCATTCAATTTAAAATAAAATCAACATCCAGAATTTATTACATGAAATTCAATATACATCAAACTATTAAAATCCTGGAAGGGGCAGTTATTTTTCCGCGCTACGCCTCTAGATTATATCAACCGCCTCCAACTGTATCTGATTTGACATTATAAAAATAATGCCTTAGTGCACATTCTAAATACAAAGGATATTAAAAATATACTTAAAGCATAGCGGAAGGCAAAGAAAAATTAGATAATATTTGCAGGGAAATACAGTGTGTTTCAAATAAAAGATAATCAGGTCACCTGCAATAATAAATATTTTGTTCACATGCCAAATGTCAAAAGGAAAAGCAATAATTGTATAAAAATCTATGTTTATGTTTATGTCTATGATATCATGAAGCAATAATAGCAGTTCTGTTGGGCAAAGCCAGAACCATGAGGCTGGGTTCATATGCATTTAAGCATAAACCTTCACCTGGACCCACTTAAGAATCTCAGATGGCAACGTGCATTTAAGCAACCTTCACCATTGCCTCTCTCAAAGGCTCCTGATGGCACCCTTATAGCTCCCGAGGACTAGCCCCGTCCCTAACCTAAGCATGCTCCGTTTCGGAACCCTTCTTGCAACATTCACAAGACACATAAACATCATTCAATTTCTCTTACATCATTAGTAGTAAGAATAACGTATTAAATACAAAATAGGTTCAAAGCGATGCATAAGCAGCAAATGAAAGTAAAAGCATATAAAGTAATATCCAGTGTACCTTTGTGTTTGACTTAACTAGACGTTTCACTCATAATTTCGATGGATCTGTAAAAGTTATGATTGAGAATTCTATTAAATTTTTGAAAGTGATGTTATATTTCAATGGATCTTGTTTACTCGATATACTACCCATCTTCTTATTTTTATATCCCTTTCCAAACCTTAACTTAAATCTTTATAATTTAAAAGATACATTACTATAATTCCTCTTAATTGTCAAGTGTTTCAATTGTCATTAATTACAAATCATACTTAACTCATTCAAATTCTATTATAGCACATGAATATATAGAGTGTTATAGTAATGAGTTATATTAAAATTTGGCTTAAAATTCTAAAATAATACTCCAATAAATTGGAACATAATTTGATACCTAAGCTAGATTTAGACATCTAGGATTTGATACTAAAGCATGCTATTAGATTAATTAAATTATATACTCACAAAAATTGCTACCTAAAACTTGAAATCAAATCAATTTATTATATTCTAATTTCATTACTAATATTATTATTATGATTATTATTGTTTATTAAACCTATACCAATATATATACATATATATATAAATATATATAGTGTTATATATATTTATGCTTATATATACATTTATATATATATATATATATTACTATATATAAACACATACGGTTTTTCTTTCGCTAAGACTCGACAGAGGGCTCTTACCTTAGCCGAGCGGATGTGTCGAGCGGAAGGAGGAGATCGGCGCCGAGAGGAGGTCGACGCTTGCTGAGCAAGCGGAAGAAGGTTCGACGCTTCGTCGATTCGATGAGGGCTACTGCCAGTGTTACGAACCGTCTCTCAATGCCGCAGCGGGAGGAGAGTCGACGCAGAGGGCAAAGCGGCAAGGATCGAGCGCGGAATCGAGCTGGGAGAGTTCGGCGTAGAGGCGGAAGGGCTGGGCCGTGCGTGCTAGGATCTCGACTACACTCGTGTCGACTTCCGTTGTCGGCAGCAGGGATCGACGTGCTTTTGCTTGCTCGCCTGCTGCGCGCTTTGGTCAGCTCAGGTATGCACGTTGAGCGGAAAGGAGAAAGGCGAGTGGGGTTTGAGGGTGATGAGAGCCTTTCAGCTCCTCCCGATTAAGTAGGACGTGCGTACGTAACGCACGTTCGATTTAATCGGGATTAAGCAGCAATTTACGGGTAATCCTCTTAATTACCTTAAACATTTCTTCCTAAAATAACGATGATTTAATTGTTTTCAGTTTTCAGCTGATTTGTTTTTGTTGAATATGATTTTAAATGAGGAGTTACATTTTACTAATTCAAATATGCGTTAATGAAGGTTTAAATCTTAATTTCAGTTTTAAATGGACTTTAAAACCTTCTAAATTAAGAATTGAACTGAAAATTTGAATTTTAGCGGGGTTTTAATGAAAAACTGAAATTTGCGGGAGGATTCAACGAATCGGGAATTCAATGTATATCTTATAATGACCTAGGGTCATTACAAATTATATAAGGTGTTTTGGGCTAACAATCATATGCTAGAATTTTCTCAAATTTTGGTCAGTTGCATAGAAGATATTTGGGATCCAAAAATAAATTTTTCTTAAGTTATCATATATTTTATTGCAGATATATTTTAAAAGATTTAAATTTTAGAAATTTATAATAAATAGAATTGATTTTAATTTTTTTCATAATTTATGAAAATTAATTACAACCATGCTCTTCCTAATGCTTCAAAAGCTTTGATAAAATTTGTTATAGTTTGAAAATTATGCTAAAAAATATTTTTAATTTTTAAATATAAAAATTAACAAAACTTTCGAATATTTCTTGAGCAATTTTAGGATGACTTGCATTGGTAAACTCTAACATGGGCCAACGAGGTTTGTTGCTTGATGGTGAGTTTTGGTGAGGGCTGATCAAGTATTAGCAAGGGGCTGAGTAGGGATTGGCTAGCGATTGCTGTGAGGTCATGAGGAATTGATTAGGGGCATTAAGGGCTGCTATCAGATTGGCATGATACTCCTTTGGCTTGTGATTGCTAGCAATGACGATGGGTTAGATTCAATCTACTTGGTTGATGATGATTAAGACAACAAGTGATATTTTGTTGCCTCTTTTTTGGTGTCACATAGTTACTACAAAGTAAGTACTTATTGATTTGGTTTAAATAATTTGCACTTTTGTCATTTTGCAGGAATTTGATACCCTTAAAACTTAACTTTATCTCAAACCAAACATTAGTGATTTAAGATTAGCTGTCAAATTATCTCAAGTCCAAGCAATATTTTAATGTTATTATAATATTCAAGTTGTATAGAATTAACAATGTCTAGTGAAAAAGGCCATGATCATCAGTGAATCTATCCCAATTTCAATCCTATTTTGGTCAATCATCCATAGTAATGCCAAAGCCTTTTTTCCCTTAGGATCAAATTATTTGAGTGGCTTCCATTTATCTTTTATGCTTTTGTCACAATAAGATTGAATGGGCTCTTTGTGGTGATCTCCAACTTCATGCTTTTGACAGATTATATTAAGGATTCTTACTCTTGAGTAAAAATAATAATATTCATATCATACTTTACATAACTCTCATATCATAAGATTATGAAAAGTATATTATCATACCCAAAATTATAAAATACATTATAACATACAAAATTTTACATACACGATAATAAGTGTGAAAGCTCATATAATTATACAGATTATTAAAGTTAAAATAATAAGATAATATCGTGACAATTGTTTGACTTTGATCTTTTTCGTTCTAGGATTTTGACTTCTCTTTTGGAACTCAACCAATTGTACTAACCTGAGGCTTCATTTCAAACCTAACCCAATTCCGCAGCTCTTTCGCCACTAGAAAGAGTCACAATTACATAATCTTTGATCTTTGTCTTACTAATTGACTTTGGCGAGCTCATGTACATGTATAACCTCCTCTCTTTCGAGCTCAACTTAGTTATCCTGATCAACAAATAATACTTAAAATATTTCTAGTTTTTTGTTTCAAAAGTGGAATTGGTTGTGAGTGGACACTCTCTTTATATTCAAAACATAATGCACTTAATGCTTGGTGCTTAATGTTCATCACTCGCAATAAGCTAATGCATTAACTTCAAAGCAATTTATATTATCGAGTATTGTGACGATGGAATTGTTTTTATTCCCAAACAATTGATCGTGCACTTGTAGAGATGGAGTTGTGCATATTATAACAAAATTATTAAGTTTATTAAATAAAAAAAATAGTTGTTACGCATAAACATGACACATTTATTCTTTGTCAATGCTAATATTAGATGTTTTCTTTGCTAAATGTAATTGCTTTAGCATAAAATAATAAGTGAATGTGTGATCGTTGTAGTGATCATGATTCCTCTTTGCTATAGTAGGGACCCGAGACCATTAACATGAAACGAGGGGTGAAGATTTATGTATACCTGCATACCTCCACCCATACATATTGTTAGGTTTTGATCTTTTCTTATGTAAGTAGTTACCTTCTCTTATTCATACTATGGACATGGGAACCCTAGTTTGAACTTCCTCTGTGGCCATTTACCAATATGAGATTTTCCATAAAGTTAAATGATGGCTAGTTAATTGCTTGTGATTTTTATCTTTGAATAGGGTCTTCGTCAGCGAAATTTTCTTTGTTTCGTTAGTCTGCCACATAATTTATTGTAGGTAACCTTCTGCATGCTTAAACGTTCACTTGCCATTCACTTTTTTGATAGTGGAATTGAAGCTTGGCTCATTCATTTCAATTACTTTGATGGGAAAATTTTGGTCATCCTTTCCTGACTTAGGAGTTGTTTGGCGTCCTCTTAATACTTTCAAGTTGAATGGAAAGTGCATCATGGGAGACATTTAATTATCAATCTATCCAATGATATTGACCATACTTGATTGCTTACTCATCATTAATATGACATTTATGGGGTTACCTTATGTTTATGCAAATGATATCTTTTCTAATGCATCTCGTAGAAACTTCACTAGCTTCGATTTGGATATCGTTATTAATGATGTGGTTGTTGTTTTGAATTAGATACCATGTCTTAAAATGAATAAAATTAGGTCAATAAGTAACTCATATATGAGGAAATTTTGAATCATTCTTGTACTAATATTGATCAAAAGATAATGAAATTTAATATTGTGATTGATAAGCTCTATACTTGTAGTAAAGCCATATAAAGATTTTCTTTTTGGAGCTAGTGAGATCCTGCATTGAGTTTTCATCCTCAAAAATTTCATCATCAAGATTATGGGGAGTTACGTGGCGTCTAATGGTGCGAGGTAGAGGGTGGAGCCGTAGAAGACTAGCACAACATAATTTCATAATCAAAATTCTCACTCCAGTTTATAGGAGAACTTGGATTTAAGAAGCTTTAGAAATTTCAATTGAGGAATATGTTGTAGAAGATTTCTTAAAAGTGGAGGTGAAAGGCAATAGTTCCATTAAGCA